>OU342741.1:323064690-323413495 GCA_910589775.1 Avena eriantha | reverse complement strand
TTAGTAAAAGAACACACATGCAATGTATCTAGTTGCGGTTTTGGAAAAGAACAAACATGCAATTATTCTAGTGGTGGTTTATAAAAAAGACACCCATGGATTAACAATGTTGGATCCATGTGGTTTAGTAAAATAACTCACATGGAATGACACTAGTGGTGGTTTAGGAAAAGAACACACATGCAAAGACATGCAATGACACTTGTGGATCCATGTGGTTTAGGAAAGGAACACAGATGCAATGACACTGGTGGTAGTTAATGAAGAGAACGCACATGCAAATGACTCTGGTGGATCCATGTGGTTTATGGAAAGAACACACATGCAATAAATCTAGTGGTGGTTTATGAAAAGAACACACATGCAATGACACTGGTGGATCCAAGTGGTTTATGAAAAGAACAAACATACAATGACTATAGATGTGTTTTATGAAAAGTACACACATGCAATGACTCTGGTGGTGTAGGTTTAGGAAAATAACACACATGCAATGACATGCAATAACACTGGTGGATCCATATGGTTTAAGAAAGGAACACACATGCAATGACACTGGTATTGGTTTATGAAAAGAACACACATGCAAAATGATACTGGTGGATCCATGTGGTTTAGTAAAATAACACACATGCAATGACACTAGTGGTGGTTTAGGAAAAGAGCACACATGCAATGTCTCTAGGTGTCGTTTAGGAAAAGAACAAACATGCAATTACTCTAGTGGTGGTTTATGAAAAGGACACACATTCATTGACACTGGTGGATCCATATGGTTTAGTAAAATAACACACATACAATCAACTAGTGGTGGTTTAGGAAAAGAACACACATGCAAAAACATGCAATGACACTGGTGGATCCATGTGGTTTTGGAAAGAAACACAGATGCAATGACATTGCTGGTTGTTAATGAAAAGAACACACATGCAAAAGACTCTAGTGGATCCATGTGGTTTATGGAAAGAACACACATGCAATGAATCTAGTGGTCGTTTATGAAAAGAACACACATGCAATGACACTAGTGGATCCAAATGGTTTTTGAAAAGAACAAACATGCAGTGACTATAGTTGTGGTTTATGAAAATAACACACATGCAATGACACTAGTGGTGGTTTAGGAAAAGAGCACACATGCAATGTCTCTAGGTGTGGTTTAGGAAAAGAACAAACATGCAATTACTCTAGTGGTGGTTTATGAAAAGGACACACATTCATTGACACTGGTGGATCCATATGGTTTAGTAAAATAACACACATACAATGCACTAGTGGTGGTTTAGGAAAAGAGCACACATGCAAAAACATGCAATGACACTGGTGGATCCATGTGGTTTTGGAAAGGAACACACATGCAATGACACTGGTGGTGGTTAACGAAAAGAACACACATGCAAATGACTCTGGTGGATCCATGTTGTTAATGGAAAGAACACACATGCAAAGAATCTAGTGGTGGTTTATGAAAAGAACACACATGCAATGACACTAGTGGATCCAAGTGGTTTATGAAAAGGACAAACATGCAATGACTATAGTTGTGGTTTATGAAAAGAACACACTTGCAACGACACTAGTGGAGCCATGTGGTTTATGAAAAGAACAAACATGTAATGACGCTGGTGGTGGTTTATGAAAAGAACACACATGCAAATGACACAGGTGGATCCATGCGATTTAGTAAAATAACACACATGCAATGATACTAGTTGTGGTTTAGGAAAAGAACACACATGCAATGACTGTACTTGTGGTTTATGAAAAGGACACACATGCATTAACGCTGGTGGATCCATGTGGTTTAATAAAATAACACACATGCAATGACACTAGTGGTGGCTTAGGAAAAGAACTCACATGCAAATACATGCAATGACACTGGTGGATCCATGTTGTTTAGGAAAGGAACACACATGCAATGACACTGGTGGTAGTTAATGAAAAGAACACACATGCAAATCACTATTGTGGATCCATGTGGTTTATGGAACGAACACACATGCAATGACACTGGTGGTGGTTATGAAAACAACCCACATGCAATGACTCTAGTTGTGGTTCCAAGTGGTTTACGAAAATAACAAACATGCAATGACTATAGTTGTGGTTTATGAAAAGAACACACATGCAATGACTCTAGTGGTGGTTTAGGAAAAGAACACCCATGCAAATGACACTGGTGGATCCATGTGGTTTAGTAAAAGAACACACATGCAAAGACATGCAATGACACTTGTGGATGCATGTGGTTTAGGAAAGGAACACAGATGCAATGACATTGGTGGTGGTTAATGAAGAGAACACACATGCAAATGACTCTGGTGGATCCATGTGGTTTATGGAAAGAACACACATGCAATAAATCTAGTGGTGGTTTATGAAAAGAACACACATGCAATGACACTGGTGGATCCAAGTGGTTTATGAAAAGAACAAACATACAATGACTATAGATGTGGTTTATGAAAAGTACACACATGCAATGACTCTGGTGGTGTAGGTTTAGGAAAATAACACACATGCAATGACATGCAATAACACTGGTGGATCCATATGGTTTAAGAAAGGAACACACATGCAATGACACTGGTATTGGTTTATGAAAAGAACACACATGCAAAATGATACTGGTGGATCCATGTGGTTTAGTAAAATAACACACATGCAATGACACTAGTGGTGGTTTAGGAAAAGAGCACACATGCAATGTCTCTAGGTGTGGTTTAGGAAAAGAACAAACATGCAATTACTCTAGTGGTGGTTTATGAAAAGGACACACATTCATTGACACTGGTGGATCCATATGGTTTAGTAAAATAACACACATACAATCAACTAGTGGTGGTTTAGGAAAAGAACACACATGCAAAAACATGCAATGACACTGGTGGATCCATGTGGTTTTGGAAAGAAACACAGATGCAATGACACTGGTGGTTGTTAATGAAAAGAACACACATGCAAAAGACTCTAGTGGATCCATGTGGTTTATGGAAAGAACACACATGCAATGAATCTAGTGGTCGTTTATGAAAAGAACACACATGCAATGACACTAGTGGATCCAAATGGTTTTTGAAAAGAACAAACATGCAGTGACTATAGTTGTGGTTTATGAAAATAACACACATGCAATGACACTAGTGGTGGTTTAGGAAAAGAGCACACATGCAATGTCTCTAGGTGTGGTTTAGGAAAAGAACAAACATGCAATTACTCTAGTGGTGGTTTATGAAAAGGACACACATTCATTGACACTGGTGGATCCATATGGTTTAGTAAAATAACACACATACAATGCACTAGTGGTGGTTTAGGAAAAGAGCACACATGCAAAAACATGCAATGACACTGGTCGATCCATGTGGTTTTGGAAAGGAACACACATGCAATGACACTGGTGGTGGTTAACGAAAAGAACACACATTCAAATGACTCTGGTGGATCCATGTTGTTAATGGAAAGAACACACATGCAAAGAATCTAGTGGTGGTTTATGAAAAGAACACACATGCAATGACACTAGTGGATCCAAGTGGTTTATGAAAAGGACAAACATGCAATGACTATAGTTGTGGTTTATGAAAAGAACACACTTGCAACGACACTAGTGGAGCCATGTGGTTTATGAAAAGAACAAACATGTAATGACGCTGGTGGTGGTTTATGAAAAGAACACACATGCAAATGACACAGGTGGATCCATGCGATTTAGTAAAATAACACACATGCAATGATACTAGTTGTGGTTTAGGAAAAGAACACACATGCAATGACTGTACTTGTGGTTTATGAAAAGGACACACATGCATTAACGCTGGTGGATCCATGTGGTTTAATAAAATAACACACATGCAATGACACTAGTGGTGGTTTAGGAAAAGAACTCACATGCAAAGACATGCAATGACACTGGTGGATCCATGTTGTTTAGGAAAGGAACACACATGCAATGACACTAGTGGTAGTTAATGAAAAGAACACACATGCAAATCACTATTGTGGATCCATGTGGTTTATGGAACGAACACACATGCAATGACACTGGTGGTGGTTATGAAAACAACCCACATGCAATGACTCTAGTTGTGGTTCCAAGTGGTTTACGAAAATAACAAACATGCAATGACTATAGTTGTGGTTTATGAAAAGAACACACATGCAATGACTCTAGTGGTGGTTTAGGAAAAGAACACCCATGCAAATGACACTGGTGGATCCATGTGGTTTAGTAAAAGAACACACATGCAATGACACTAGTGGTGGTTTAGTAAAAGAACACACATGCAATGTATCTAGTTGCGGTTTTGGAAAAGAACAAACATGCAATTATTCTAGTGGTGGTTTATAAAAAGGACACCCATGGAGTTTAACAATGTTGGATCCATGTGGTTTAGTAAAATAACTCACATGGAATGACACTAGTGGTGGTTTAGGAAAAGAACACACATGCAAAGACATGCAATGACACTTGTGGATGCATGTGGTTTAGGAAAGGAACACAGATGCAATGACATTGGTGGTGGTTAATGAAGAGAACACACATGCAAATGACTCTGGTGGATCCATGTGGTTTATGGAAAGAACACACATGCAATAAATCTAGTGGTGGTTTATGAAAAGAACACACATGCAATGACACTGGTGGATCCAAGTGGTTTATGAAAAGAACAAACATACAATGACTATAGATGTGGTTTATGAAAAGTACACACATGCAATGACTCTGGTGGTGTAGGTTTAGGAAAATAACACACATGCAATGACATGCAATAACACTGGTGGATCCATATGGTTTAAGAAAGGAACACACATGCAATGACACTGATATTGGTTTATGAAAAGAACACACATGCAAAATGATACTGGTGGATCCATGTGGTTTAGTAAAATAACACACATGCAATGACACTAGTGGTGGTTTAGGAAAAGAGCACACATGCAATGTCTCTAGGTGTGGTTTAGGAAAAGAACAAACATGCAATTACTCTAGTGGTGGTTTATGAAAAGGATACACATTCATTGACACTGGTGGATCTATATGGTTTAGTAAAATAACACACATACAATGCACTAGTGGTGGTTTAGGAAAAGAGCACACATGCAAAAACATGAAATGACACTGGTGGATCCATGTGGTTTTGGAAAGGAACACACATGCAATGACACTGGTGGTGGTTAATGAAAAGAACACACATGCAAATGACTCTGGTGGATCCATGTGGTTTATGGAAAGAACAAACATGGAATGAATCTAGTGGGGGTTTATGAAAAGAACACACATGCAATGACTCTAGTTGTGGTTCCATGTGGTTTATGAAAATAATAAACATGCAATGACTATAGTTGTGGTTTATGAAAAGAACACACATACAATGACTCTAGTGGTGGTTTAGGAAAAGAACACACATGCAAATGACCCTAGGGGATCCATGTGGTTTAGTAAAATAACACACATGCAATGACACTAGTGGTGGTTAATGAAAAGAACACACATGCAAATGACTCTGGTGGATCCATGTGGTTTATGGAAAGAACACACATACAATAAATCTAGTGGTGGTTTATGAAAAGAACACACATGCAATGACACTGGTGGATCCAAGTGGTTTATGAAAAGAACAAACATACAATGACTATAGATGTGGTTTATGAAAAGTACACACATGCAATTACTCTGGTGGTGTAGGTTTTAGGAAAAGGACACACATGCAATGACATGCAATAACACTGGTGGATCCATGTGGTTTAAGAAAGGAACACACATGCAATGACACTGGTATTGGTTTATGAAAAGAACACACATGCAAAATGATACTGGTGGATCCATGTGGTTTAGTAAAATAACACACATGCAATGACACTAGTGGTGGTTTAGGAAAAGAGCACACATGGAATGTCTCTAGGTGTGGTTTAGGAAACGAACAAACATGCAATTACTCTAGTGGTGGTTTATGAAAAGGACACACATTCATTGACACTCGTGGATCCATATGGTTTAGTAAAATAACACACATGCAATGCACTAGTGGTGGTTTAGGAAAAGAACACACATGCAATGACATGCAATAACACTGGTGGATCCATGTGGATTAAGAAAGGAACACACATGCAATGACACTGGTGGTGGTTAATGAAAAGAACTCACTTGCAAAATGATACTGGTGGATCCATGTGGTTTATGGAAAGAACAAACATGGAATGAATCTAGTGGTGGTTTATGAAAAGAACACACATGCAATGACTCTAGTTGTGGTTTAGGAAAAGAACAAACATGCAATTACTCTAGTGGTGGTTTATGAAAAGGACACACATTCATTGACACTGGTGGATCCATATGGTTTAGTAAAGTAACACACATGCAATGCACTAGTGGTGGTTTAGGAAAAGAACACACATGCAATGACATGCAATAACACTGGTGGATCCATATGGTTTAAGAAAGGAACACACATGCAATGACACTGATATTGGTTTATGAAAAGAACACACATGCAAAATGATACTGGTGGATCCATGTGGTTTAGTAAAATAACACACATGCAATGACACTAGTGGTGGTTTAGGAAAAGAGCACACATGCAATGTCTCTAGGTGTGGTTTAGGAAAAGAACAAACATGCAATTACTCTAGTGGTGGTTTATGAAAAGGATACACATTCATTGACACTGGTGGATCTATATGGTTTAGTAAAATAACACACATACAATGCACTAGTGGTGGTTTAGGAAAAGAGCACACATGCAAAAACATGAAATGACACTGGTGGATCCATGTGGTTTTGGAAAGGAACACACATGCAATGACACTGGTGGTGGTTAATGAAAAGAACACACATGCAAATGACTCTGGTGGATCCATGTGGTTTATGGAAAGAACAAACATGGAATGAATCTAGTGGGGGTTTATGAAAAGAACACACATGCAATGACTCTAGTTGTGGTTCCATGTGGTTTATGAAAATAATAAACATGCAATGACTATAGTTGTGGTTTATGAAAAGAACACACATACAATGACTCTAGTGGTGGTTTAGGAAAAGAACACACATGCAAATGACCCTAGTGGATCCATGTGGTTTAGTAAAATAACACACATGCAATGACACTAGTGGTGGTTAATGAAAAGAACACACATGCAAATGACTCTGGTGGATCCATGTGGTTTATGGAAAGAACACACATACAATAAATCTAGTGGTGGTTTATGAAAAGAACACACATGCAATGACACTGGTGGATCCAAGTGGTTTATGAAAAGAACAAACATACAATGACTATAGATGTGGTTTATGAAAAGTACACACATGCAATTACTCTGGTGGTGTAGGTTTTAGGAAAAGGACACACATGCAATGACATGCAATAACACTGGTGGATCCATGTGGTTTAAGAAAGGAACACACATGCAATGACACTGGTATTGGTTTATGAAAAGAACACACATGCAAAATGATACTGGTGGATCCATGTGGTTTAGTAAAATAACACACATGCAATGACACTAGTGGTGGTTTAGGAAAAGAGCACACATGGAATGTCTCTAGGTGTGGTTTAGGAAACGAACAAACATGCAATTACTCTAGTGGTGGTTTATGAAAAGGACACACATTCATTGACACTCGTGGATCCATATGGTTTAGTAAAATAACACACATGCAATGCACTAGTGGTGGTTTAGGAAAAGAACACACATGCAATGACATGCAATAACACTGGTGGATCCATGTGGATTAAGAAAGGAACACACATGCAATGACACTGGTGGTGGTTAATGAAAAGAACTCACTTGCAAAATGATACTGGTGGATCCATGTGGTTTATGGAAAGAACAAACATGGAATGAATCTAGTGGTGGTTTATGAAAAGAACACACATGCAATGACTCTAGTTGTGGTTTAGGAAAAGAACAAACATGCAATTACTCTAGTGGTGGTTTATGAAAAGGACACACATTCATTGACACTGGTGGATCCATATGGTTTAGTAAAGTAACACACATGCAATGCACTAGTGGTGGTTTAGGAAAAGAACACACATGCAATGACATGCAATAACACTGATGGATCCATGTGGATTAAGAAAGGAACACACATGCAATGACACTAGTATTGGTTTATGAAAAGAACACACTTGCAAAATGATACTGGTGGATCCATGTGGTTTAGTAAAATAACACACATGCAATGACACTAGTGGTGGTTTAGGAAAAGAGCACACATGCAATGTCTCTAGGTGTGGTTTAGGAAAAGAACAAACATGCAATTACTCTAGTGGTGGTTTATGAAAAGGACACACATTCATTGACACTGGTGGATCCATATGGTTTAGTAACATAACACACATGCAATGCACTAGTGGTGGTTTAGGAAAAGAACACACATGCAATGACATGCAATAACACTGGTGGATCTATGTGGATTAAGAAAGGAACACACATGCAATGACACTAGTATTGGTTTATGAAAAGAACACACTTGCAAAATGATACTGGTGGATCCATGTGGTTTAGTAAAAGAACACACATGCAATGACACTAGTGGTGGTTTAGGAAAAGAGCACACATGCAATGTCTCTAGGTGTGGTTTAGGAAAAGAACAAACATGCAATTACTCTAGTGGTGGTTTATGAAAAGGACACACATTCATTGACACTGGTGGATCCATATGGTATAGTAAAATAACACGCATACAATGCACTAGTGGTGGTTTAGGAAAAGAGAACACATGCAAAAACATGCAATGACACTGGTGGATCCATGTGGTTTAGGAAAGGAACACACATGCAATGACACTGGTGGTGGTTAATGAAAAGAACACACATGCAAATGACTCTGGTGGATCCATGTGGTTTAGTAAAATAACACACATGCAATGACACTAGTGGTGGTTAATGAAAAGAACACACATGCAAATAACTCTGGTGGATCCATGTGGTTTATGGAAAGAACACACATGCAATAAATCTAGTGGTGGTTTATGAAAAGAACACACATGCAATGACACTGGTGGATCCAAGTGGTTTATGAAAAGAACAAACATACAATGACTATAGATGTGGTTTATGAAAATTACACACATGCAATGACTCTAGTGGTGTAGGTTTAGGAAAAGGACACACATGCAATGACATGTAATAACACTGGTGGATCCATGTGCTTTAAGAAAGGAACACACATGCAATGACACTGGTATTGGTTTATGAAAAGAACACACATGCAAAATGATACTGGTGCATCCATGTGGTTTAGTAAAATAACACACATGCAATGACACTAGTGGTGGTTTAGGAAAAGAGCACACATGGAATGTCTCTAGGTGTGGTTTAGGAAACGAACAAACATGCAATTACTCTACTGGTGGTTTATGAAAAGGACACACATTCATTGACACTGGTGGATCCAGATGGTTTAGTAAAATAACACACATGCAATGCACTAGTGGTGGTTTAGGAAAAGAACACACATGCAATGACATGCAATAACACTGGTGGATCCATGTGGATTAAGAAAGGAATACACATGCAATGACACTAGTATTGTATTATGAAAAGAACACACTTGCAAAATGATACTGGTGGATCCATGTGGTTTAGTAAAATAACACACATGCAATGACACTAGTGGTGGTTTAGGAAAAGAGCACACATGCAATGTCTCTAGGTGTGGTTTAGGAAAAGAACAAACATGCAATTACTCTTGTGGTGGTTTATGAAAAGGGCACACATTCATTGACACTGGTGGATCCATATGGTTTAGTAAAGTAACACACATGCAATGCACTAGTGGTGGTTTAGGAAAAGAACACACATGCAATGACATGCAATAACACTGGTGGATCCATGTGGATTAAGAAAGGAACACACATGTAGTGACACTAGTATTGGTTTATGAAAAGAACACACTTGCAAAATGATACTAGTGGATCCATGTGGTTTAGTAAAATAACACACATGCAATGACACTAGTGGTGGTTTAGTAAAAGAGCACACATGCAATGTCTCTAGGTGTGGTTTAGGAAACGAACAAACATGCAATTACTCTAGTGGTGGTTTATGAAAAGGACACACATTCATTGACACTGGTGGATCCATATGGTTTAGTAAAATAACACACATGCAATGCACTAGTGGTGGTTTAGGAAAAGAACACACATGCAATGACATGCAATAACACTGGTGGATCCATGTGGATTAAGAAAGGAACACACATGCAATGACACTAGTATTGGTTTATGAAAAAAACACACTTGCAAAATGATACTGGTGGATCCATGTGGTTTAGTAAAATAACACACATGCAATGACACTAGTGGTGGTTTAGGAAAAGAGCACACATGCAATGTCTCTAGGTGTGGTTTAGGAAAAGAACAAACATGCAATTACTCTAGTGGTGGTTTATGAAAAGGACACACATTCATTGACACTAGTGGATCCATATGATTTAGTAAAATAACACACATGCAATGCACTAGTGGTGGTTTAGGAAAAGAACACACATGCAAAAACATGTAATGACACTGGTGGATCCATGTGGTCAGGTGGGGATCAGGGCTGGGGTGGTGTGCGTGGGAGCTGGCGGCGGGAGGGAGGGATGTGGCGGCTAGGTAGAATTAGGGTTAGGTGTTGGCTGAGTCTAGTTATAGTTTGATTTTTGGGGTGGTAGACTGCTGCTAGCTGGGCCCTGGGCCTGGCGGCCTCCCCTAAAACATTTTTAGTTTTAGTTTTATTTGTTTTATTTGTTTTATTTTTAGAATGGAGTTTAGAAATAGTTTTTAGACAAATAAAAGATTAAAAAAGACCAGATTTTATATTTGAAATAAAGAGGGAGGTGAATAAAAAAGCAAGGATACATTTTTACAAAATAGTATTAGGCAAATAATATGAATGCACACATGAATATTCTCAAATGCACTATGGCATGCTGACATGAGCATGCAATCATGATGATGCACAAAATAGAAACAACAAGCGATTTTCTAGTAGTGGTTTTCCCGGGGTGCTACATGTTGCATCACCTCACCCACCTGAGCGTGTGTGGACATGTGGGTCATTGTGGTTTGGAAAAGAACACATGCAATGACACTCCATATGCGAAACCATTATCAGAAAGCCCTAGAACATGATAAAATGCAACATTGAAACTCAATGGAGCACCAGTGTGGCAGAGGTTGCATCACCACACCCACCAAATTGTGTGTGGCCATGTGGGTCATTGTGGTTTGGAAAATAACACATGCAATGACGCTCCATGTGCCAACCATGGTCTGAAATCCCTAGAACATGCTGGAATGAAACATTGGAATGCAATGGAGCACTAGTGTGGTAGAGGTTGTATCACCACACCCACCTAAGTGTATGTGGCCATTGGGCCATTGTGGTTTGGAAAAGAACACATGCAATGACACTCCATGTGTCAAACCATGGTCATAAAGCACTAGAACATGCTAGAATACAACATTGGAATGCAATGGAGCACTAGTGTGGCGGAGGTTGCATCACCACACCCACCTGAGTGTGTGTGGCCATGTGGGTCATTGTGGTTTTGAAAATAACATATGCTATGACACTCCATGTGCCAAACCATGGTCAAAAAGCCCTAGAACATGCTGGAATGCAACATTTGAATTTAATGGAGCACCAGTGTGGTAGAGGCTACATCACCACACCACGTGAGTGTGTGTGGCCATGTGGGTGACTGTGGTTTGGAAAAGAACACATTCAATGACACTCCATGTGCCAAACCATGGCCCGATAACCCTATAACATGCTAGAATGCAACATTGGAGTGCAATAGAGCACCAGAGTGCTAGAGCTTGCATCACCACACCCAACTAAGTGTACCATGTAGGTCATTGTGGGTTGGAAAAGAACACATGCAATGACACTCCATATGTTAAACCATGGTCAGAACGCCCTAGAACATGCTGAAATGCAAAACTAGAACTTAATGCAGCACCAGTGTGGCAGAGGCTGCATCACCACACCCACCTAAGTGTGTGTGGCCATGTGGATCACTGTGGTTTGGAAAAGAACACATTCAATGACACACCATGTGCGAAACCATGGTCCGAAAGCCCTAAAACATGCTGGAATGCAACATTAGAATGCAATGGAGCACCAGTGTGGTAGAGGTTGCATCACCACACCCACCTGAGTGTACCATGTGGGTCATTGTGGATTGGAAAAGAACACATGCAATGACACTCCATGTGCCAAACCATGGTCAAAAAGCCCTAGAACATGCTGGAATGCAAGATTGGAATGCAATGGAGAACTAGTGTGGCAGAGGCTGCATCACCACACCCACCTGAGTGTGTGTGGCCACGTGGGTCATTGTGGTTTGGAAAAGAACACATGCAATCCATGTCCCAAACCATGGTTAGAAAGACCTAGAACATGCTGGAATGCAACATTGGAATTTAATGGAGCACCAGCGTGGCAGAGGCTGAATCAGCACACCCACCTGAGTCTGTGTGGCCATGTGGGTCACTGTGGTTTGGAAAAGAACACATTCAATGATACACCATGTGCCAAACCATGGTCCGAAAGCCCTAGAACAAGCTGGAATGAAACATTGGAATGCAATGGAGCACTAGTGTGGTAGAGGTTGCATCACCACACCCACCCGAGTGTACCATGTGGGGCATTATGGTTTGGAAAAGAACACATGCAATGACATTCCATGTGCCAAACCATGGTCAGAAAGCCCTACAACATGCTGGAATGCAACATTGGAATGTAATGGAGCACTAGTGTGGCAGAGGTTGCATCACCACACCCACCTGAGTGTGTGTGGCCACGTGGGTCATTGTGGTTTGGAAAAGAACACATGCAATTCATGTGCCAAACCATGGTCAGAAAGCCCTAGAACATGCTGGAATGCAACATTGGAATTTAATGGAGCACAAGTGTGGCAGAGGCTACATTACCACACCCACCCGAGTCTGTGTGGCGATGTGGGTCACTGTGGTTTGGAAAAGAACACATTCAATGACACTCCATGTGCCAAACCATGGTCTGAAGGACCTAGAACATGCTGGAATGAAACATTGGGATGCAATGGAGCACTAGTGTGGTAGAGGTTGGATCACCACACCCACCTGAGTGTATGTGGCCATGTGGGTCGGTGTGGTTTGGAAAAAACATGCAATGACACTCCATGTGCCAAACCATGGTCAGAATGCCATAGAACATGTTGAATGCAACATTGGAATTCAATGGAGCACGAGTGTGGTAGAGGTTGCATCACCATACCCACCTGAGTGTGTGTGTGGCCATGTGGGACATTGTGGTTTGGAAAAGAACACATGCAATGACACTCCATGTGCCAAACCATGGTCACAAAGCCCTAGAAACTGCTAGAATGCAACATTGGAATGCAATGGAGCACTAGTGCGGCATAGGTTGCATCACCACACCCACCCGAGCGTGTGTGGCCATGTGGGTGGTTGTGGTTTGGAAAAGAACAATGAAATGACACTACATATGCCAAACCATTGTCAGAAATCCCTACAACATGCTGGAATGCAATATTGGAATGCAATGGAGAACCAGTGTGGTAGATTTTGCATCACCACACACACCTGAGTATGTGTGGCCATGTGGGTCATTGTGGTTTGTAAAAGAACACATGCAAAGGCACTCCATGTGCCAAACCATGGTCCGAAAGCCCTAGAACATGTTGGTATCAACATTGGAATGCAATGGAGCACCAGTGTGGTAGAGGGTGCATCACCACACCCACCTGAGTGTATGTGGCCATGTGCGTCATTGTGGTTTGGAAAAGAACACATGCAATGACACTCCATGTGCGAGACCATGGTAGAAAGCCCTAGAACATGCTAGAATGCAACATTGGAATGGAATGGAGCACCAGTGTAGCGGTTGGAGCTTCCTTGTAGGTGAAATACGTCTTGGGCTTGTTGTACTTGATGTCCTCTTGCACTCGACATTTGGCTTTGATGGCGATGTGCACAGGCTCAACCATGTTGTTGTATGTTTGGAACTCGACGATGCGCTTGTTAGGATGGTTCAAGCCAATAAGGAAACGTGCCATAGTTCGTTCCTTGTGCTCTTCAATGTTTGCACGAATCCTGTTGAGCTCCATTTGCTTGAAGTACTCTTCCATGGTCTTTGTCCCTTGACTAAGCGTTTGAAGCTTGTTGAAGAGGTCACGCTTGTAGTGCAAAGGAAGAAAGCAGGATCTCATATGAGCCTTCATGTCATGCCAAGTTGTGATTGGAGGCTCTTCTTTCGCATCACGAGCAACTTGAACTTGTTCGCACCATAGGTTGGCGTAATCATCAAACTCAAGCAAATCCATGGCAACCATCTTCTCGTTGCTATAGTTGTGCATACAGAAGATCTTGTTAACTTTGAGTGCCCATGAGAGGTATTCTTCGGGGTCATTTCATCCGGTGAACTTGGGCATCGTGAACTTGAGCTTGCCAAAGGTTTATTCCTCATTGCGGTCACGGTGGAGGTGGTTGCCATGATGGTGATAGTCTTTGTCTTCCATGCAATCATTGCGATGAGCTTGGTGGGCTTGGTGATGTGCTTGCGGTTGAGGAGCCGCATTTGGAGGTGGTAGAATTTGCTCTTGCTCTTGGTGCGGTTGTTGACAGGGAGGAGGCACTTGGGCCTCGTGATGATCATGAGGAGGTGGAGCCTCTTGAGGTTGTTGTGGACGAAGAGGAGGCTCGTTCCTCGGTTGGTGTTGCGGGTTAGGCACTTGGGCCTCATGGCGAATGTTATGGTCTTGAGCTTCATGACGTTGTGGGTGTCGCTCAATATGAACTATTTGACGCTCCATGTCTTGATGTGGTGGAGGAGGCTTGTCATGGTGACCATGGGGGTGATACATTGCAAATGTATCTATAATTTTTGATGTTCCATGCTTGGTTTTATCCACTTTCTTGTGTTTCTCCACACTTTGGAGTACTTTTCATATGATTTCTTGGACTAACCTATTAACAAGAGCCATAGTGCCAGCTGCCTGTTTTCTGCTGTTTTTGGTTCTAGGAAAGTCAGAAAATGAATATTCTCGGAATTGGACGGGACAAAAGCCAAAGTGCCTATTTTTCCGGAAGTCATCAGATGCCAGAATACGAGACGGAGAAGGGATGGGGGCCGGCCACACCACTTGGCCGCGCGGCCAGGCCTGGCCCACGCCAGGGGGTGGTCTGGCCGACCCCAGCACCCCCTCGGCCTCTCCTTCCCCCTATAAGATGCCCTCGAGACGAAAACCCTAAGTACCCGATCAAAAATCCACGGAAGAGTCTGTAGCCGCCGTCATCTCCGTCCCTAGATCGGGAGGGATCTGAAGCTCTTCCCGACACCCTACCGGAGAGGGGAATTCACCCTGGAGGCCTTCTTCATCACCATGCAAGCCTCCGGTGTGATGCGTGAGTAGTTCATCCTTGTACTACGGATCCATGTAGTAGCTAGATGGCTGGTTCTCCTCCTTTGTGCTTTCATGTCTAGATCCTGTGAGCTCCGTTCATGATCAAGATTATCTATTTGTAATTCTGCATGTTGTGTTTGCGGGGATCCGATGGATATTGAGATGCTATTTCAGATTGATTATTGATTCTATCATGTCTTTGTTATTTGTGATCTTGCATGCTTTCCGTTGTTAGTAGCTATCTTGGCCAAGTAGATGCTAGCAACTCCAAGAGTTAGTATTTATGCTCAATAGTGGGTTCATGCCTCTGGTAATCTGGGGAAGTGACAGAAATCTCTAAGGTACTAGATGTGCTGTTGCTACTAGGGAGAAAACAACAATCCTTTGTTCATAGAACAATCGTATTGTTTACATTAAACGCAATTCGTAAAGCAATAATATGTTGCTTGCAACTTAATACTGGAGGGGGTTCGGATGATAACCTGAAGGTGGATTATTAGTCATAGATGCAGTTGGATGGCGGTCTATGTATAATTTTGTAATGCCCAATCAAGTTCCAAAGGAGTCAAGATGATTAGTATATGCATGTATTGCTTTCTCGATGTTTGTCAATTGCCCCGCTGTAATTTGTTCACCCAACATGTTATCTATCTTAAGGAGAGCCACCTCTAGTGAACTATGGATCCCGGTCCTTTTCTTTACATACAATCTACAAACTGTTTACTGCTTTGTGTTTACTTTCTCCAAACTATTACTTCCTTCCATTCGATACGTTTAATCCTTTGTTTTTCAGCAAAACACGATGAGATTGACAACCTCATCGCAAGTTGGGGACAAATTTCTGTGGTTGTGTTGTGCAGGTCTCCACGTTGCTACTAGCACCGGTAGTGCGCCCTGCCAAGGCTCAGCTAGCAACACCTTTGACGTGTTTCCTTGCTCCTACGGGTTCGATTAAACATTGGTTTCATAACTGAGGGAAACTTGCTGCTGTGCTCATCATACCTTCCTCTTGGGGTTCCCCAACGAGCTCTACAACAACACTGAGCCATCAAGCACTTTTCTGGCGCTTTTGCCGGGGAGTCAAGGACATGTTCACAAGGAGAGTCCCTCATAACCAATCTGTTTACTTTGTTATTTTTGTTTTTCTTTGTTTACTTTTGTTTTGTTTGCTTGTTTCTTTATCAAAAACACAAAAAATTAGTTCCTACTATAGTTGTTATTCTCATTGTTATGTTATTGTGTTGCTTTATCATGCTTTCTATCAATGGTTGGTTTCTTTGAAACTGAATCTTATTGGCAAGGTGGGTTCAAGGAAGAACAAAAATATTATTATAAGGAACACCGCTTGTCACAAAAAGGGAAACACTTATGGGAACAAATTGATAAATTTTATACCATTGCTATAAACTTGTCCTCTACTTATAATGTTACTTATTGCTTTGATAAATCTTGTTGATGTAGGAGGTATAAACACCTCCCTTTTTAATGTGAGTATAATGATAATGTTACCATATCTTCTTACGTTAAAGGGAATTATGACTTTTATGATATGGAACAAATTGAAGAATTTATTGCTTGGAAGGGTGCATTTGAACTTGCTAGTTTGCTTGAAAATACTGATGATTCACCTTATAAATATGAGGTTTATGATATACTTAAGTTTTTCTTTGACAATTACAAGGTAGAAAATGGCTATATTCTTGAATATCTTAATAGATGCTCTCCACCAATGGAAGAGACTAATGCCTTGCAGGAGCCTATGGAAGAAGAAATTGCTGAAACTGGAAGCTCATTGGATGAAAAAGAGGAGGAGAGTGATGATCAATAGGAGGAAGAATGGATTTACCCATCCCTACCTTCTAATGAGAGTAACTCTTTACCCCTTACATTATTTTATTGTCCCCCATGCTTACTAAAGGAGGATGAATGTTATGTTCCTAGGGATTCTTTTGAAAATGTTTATAATAAAGCTCTAGTGCTTGTAGATCATGAAAAGCATGCTCTATGTGATAGTTATATTGTTGAGTTTATTCATGAGGCTACTGAAAATTATTATGAGAGAGGAAAATATGGTTGTAGAAGTTTTCATGGTACCGAAACACCTCTCTATGTGCTAAAAGTTTTGAAGTTACTTTTGGTTTATCTTCCTATGCCTGCGACTTTGTTCTTTGTGAGTTTATTTGCGTATAAGATTCCTATGCAGAGGAAGTGGGTTAGACTTAAATGTGTTTTTAATTTGCTTCTTGATGCTCTCTTTTACATCAATTCATATTTCTTATGTGAGCATCTTCTCAAACTATCATGCCTAACTTAAAGGCGTTAAAGAAAAGTACTTATTGGGAGATAACCCAAAAGTTTTATATGAGTCTTGGAAGTTATTACCTCTGTAATAACCACTCCTTATCCTTTTTATTTGCTTTTTGTGCCAAGAGTAACCTCTAATGAGAGAGGAGTAATGATTGGGAAAGTTGCTAAACAGATTTTTGTGCTTCACCGTAAAGATTCATGTAAAATCTCTGAATGTTTTTTTGAGGCGTGAATTTTTGTGCTTCAACCCCAGGTTGTTATCTAACTTTAGTTATTTCAACACTTTTTTATTTGAGCAATAGAAGGTATTCAAATTCGTCTTTACCTGCTGGTCCGTTTTGACAGATTTCTGCCATTTTCTACATTTGCTTCTTGTTGGTTCCTTTTTGAGTTCTTTTGGGGAATTGAGATTTTTGAGGGAAGTGCTACAGTATCTAGTGTTCTAATGGAAGCTTATTTGGTGTTGGAACTGAACCTTAAGACCTTTTATCTTGAGTGCACTAATGTTGCTAATAAAGATTGTGTGAAGTTTTGTATGAAGGAAAAATTTCAGGTGTATGGAAGGAATGAGTAATGAGATGAAGGATGGACTAAAGCTCAAGCTTGGGGATGCCACGTGTGTCACCCCAAGAAATATCCAAGAAGTACAAGCGTCAAAGCTTGGGGATGCCCAAGGCATCCCCTTCTTCATCAATAAAAATCACAGGTTCCTTCCAAACGCTTCATTTTTATTGTTTCATGCATAGTTGTGTTGTTCTTGGAGCGTCTTCTTTTTCATTTTTGGTTTGGTTTTTCGTTTAGTTTTCTGAATAAATTGGTTGGACCCCCTCTTTCATACATTGGTTTTCAAATAGTTTGGTTTGGATTGGAAAAGAGTAGGAAAGTTCATGCTTATGTGGTAAAAAGAGCTTGTTTTTAACTGTAGCCTATGCTTTGTCATGCCATGCTTGATATTGTTTTGGCTTTATGCTTAGTATTCTTTGCTGTAGCATGACTTGTTATAAACAATTGATATTTCTTAATGTGCCTTGGATGAATCATGCGTTGTTTTAGCATATTAAAGCATAGTATAGTGGTATTCTCCTTTGATGCTTTATTTGGGTTGACTTGGCGCATGCTCACACCATGTTATGACTATCTCAAGTCACCATAGCCTTTGTGATCCTTTAGTTTTCAACTTGTAGTATCACTTGATGCTTTGATCAATGATGTTTTGTCGCTGTGCATGATTATGGCCATTATTGCTCTCTTAGTTTTCCGCTCCCAGTCTTTTGCTAGCCTCCAGAACCAAGTATGAGTTCCACTCATGCATCCAACTCCCTAAACCAAGTTATTCCAAAGAGTCCACCATACCTACCTACTAGCTTAAGCTATTCCAAGTATATTCATGCTTTTGTTTACCTTCCAAATTAAACTTGTTATGAGAAAATTAGTGATTAAAGCTCTCACAAACTTGATGGCACACTTTACTTTTCTTGCCCTTAATAAACTTGAACCATTGTGTCGTCTATGTTGTATATGCTTGCAGTTATTTGTTGGGAATTAGCAGAACCATGCTTTCATGGGGAACGCTTTCAACATTGCACTTGGTACTTGTACCTAGTTGATATCATGCTCTTTTGTATATGGATGTCGTCGGTGTGAAATGAAAGGGGAGCTTGTAAGTCCATGGAGTTATGTATATGTGTTAGAGAAACGCCTGGGCCGCTGGTCTAATCCATGCTGACATGGTGGAAACCTGCATCGTAACCATAATGAGTTGTCTATGAAGCAGTCTTCTTATAAAAAAAGAGTCCCATATTGAGAAAAAAAAGAGAAAAGATAAAAAAATAGATTATGAAAAGAGGAAAGAGAGAAAAAAGCACCATATTCCCATGGTAAATAAGAAGATTGCTGAGATGCTCGTTGTCTGCTTGCCTTGTCATTTTGATATGGGGATTCTTTCGTATCATCGGGCAAGGGGTACCCTGTTGGTGGTTCTCTATGATACACATATACTTACAATGACAAGAACTTACCGGTGACTAAACTTGAGTAGCATGAGGAGCGGCCCTCGTATACAAGGGACATGATATTTCTAACTTATACTTCATCAAGAATGTACACCATAGTTTGTTCACTTTAACCTTAATCACTTCAAGATGCTTATGATAGGGGCAATGAGAGCTGAAAGCTATAAGTGCCATAATTTTTGGAAGCTCTTTATGAGACTTGAATCCCTACTTCCTTCTATGAAGGACCTTTCTTCCACCATTATATTGAGTCTCCACCTTATACCTTTATGCACATACTTTGAGAGCAGAGTGGCCATTCTTAGTTCTATGTGCATTGTCCCAAGACTAGTTGATTGATGCATAACTTGATATTGCTTGTTTTAAACTATTTGTATCTAGTCACTCTTATGAACTTTGAAGGTGTCCTATGCATTTATATTTGCTACTCTATGAGGGACAAACTGAATACCATTATGCTATGTTTTCTTTATGTGAAACAAACAAACTTCTTGCAAAGCATTGTTATTCATGAATCTTTTGTTTGTGCCTTTTCATGTTGCATCATAGTTTCTTTGTCTTATTGCTAGAACTTTGTCTTTCATGTTATGATTGAAGTACCATGATCCCATCTTTGAATGTTTTACAAATACTTTTATAAAGTCTATGATGGTGCATGTCACCTCAAAAATTATTCTTTCTTTTTATCACTTACCTACTCGAGGACGAGTAGGAGTTAAGCTTGGGGATGTTGATACATTGCAAATGTATCTATAATTTTTGATGTTCCATGCTTTGTTTTATCCACTTTCTTGTGTTTTTCCACACTTTGGAGTACTTTTCATATGATTTCTTGGACTAACCTATTAACAAGAGCCACAGTGCTAGCTGCCTGTTTTCTGCTGTTTTTGGTTCTAGGAAAGTCAGAAAATGAATATTCTCGGAATTGGACGGGACAAAAGCCAAAGTGCCTATTTTTCCGGAAGTCATCAGATGCCAGAATACGAGACGGAGAAGGGATGGGGGCCGGCCACACCACTTGGCTGTGCGGCCAGGCCTGGCCCACGCCAGGGGGTGGTCTGGCCGACCCCAGCACAGCCTCTCCTTCCACCTATAAGCTGCCCTCGAGACGAAAACCCTAAGTACCCGATCAGAAATCCACGAAAGAGTCTGTAGCCGCCGTCATCTCCATCCCTAGATCGGGAGGGATCTGAAACTCTTCCCGACACCCTGCCGGAGAGGGGAATTCACCCTGGAGGCCTTCTTCATCACCATGCAAGCCTCCGGTGTGATGCATGAGTAGTTCATCATTGTACTACGGATCCATGTAGTAGCTAGATGGCTGGTTCTCCTCCTTTGTGCTTTCATGTCTAGATCCTGGGAGCTCCGTTCATGATCAAGATTATCTATTTGTAATTCTGCATGTTGTGTTTGCGGGGATCCGATGGATATTGAGATGCTATTTCAGATTGATTATTGATTCTATCATGTCTTTGTTATTTGTGATCTTGCATGCTTTCCGTTGTTAGTAGCTATCTTGGCCAAGTAGATGCTAGCAACTCCAAGAGTTAGTATTTATGCTCGATAGTGGGTATGATAATGCCTACTCGATTGATATACCTATTGAGGAGTTTGATGGAGTTAACAATAGCTTCAACGGTGCTGATTTATCACCATATGATGGAGAAGACCTTGGAGCGTCGAGGTCGACGCCTTTTGAAGGGGGGGAGATGATAAGGACATCCCTACAATTACACCTACTAAAGAGGCTCTAACTGTTGCATGCAAGGATCAGTCTAATGAGATTAGAATTGGACCCATTACAAGAGCTCGTGCTAAGCTACTTGAACAACAGGTGAATTTGCTCCTAAATGAATTTGGTACTTTAATTGATGAGAACTTTAGACTGCCTAAGTTTATGCATTTATGTATTATCAGGTTCGTTGGAGAAACAAGCATGGCATGAGGGAGGGAAGGGCTACAAGAGAATCCCAGCATGATGATCGCCCTAGGATGCGCGAGGGAGGAGTGAGAGGAAGGCACAAGAGAAGATCATTAAGATGGAGGCCAAAAGCTCTGCACCGACCGGAGTGTCCGGTCGAGTCCACTTGGACTGTCTGGCCTGCCTGAGAGAAGAATTGGTGCAGACAATAAGTACCCTAGTTTGGACACTACTAGGACACCGCCCGGAAACTTCAAAGTTTTCGGCCACACCAAACTGTCAGGCGCACTCCACCCGGAGTGTCCGGCCCGTTTTCACCGGAGTGTCTGGCCACCAACCGAACCTGGTCCGAGTCGGCTTGTATAAGTTTGAGTCGTTTGCGTTTAGTTTCGGTTTATGGCCACCCCAGCCACCCTTATAAGCCCTAGGACGACCGCTAGTTAGGGTTTAGACCAAGTTTAAACTATTTTGGAGTTGTTTCTTTCAAAGAACCTTTGGAATTACCCTGTGATCGAATTATACTACTGCAATTGAGTGTGATTTGTTGTTCCATTGGGAATTAGTGGATTGCAAACTACCGTTCGTGGTTGACGGCAGCGTGCACAAGAGCGTGGTGTTGTGAATATCCCATAGGGGTTCGAGAGCTGTTGCATTGGCATCAAGGTTCAAGCGGGAGAGTTCATAGCTACAGGATATTTATCTATCCACCATTATCATCATCGGCAAGTGCTTGCTGAGAAGATCGGGCCACCCCATATCAGAAGAACTTCCACACAAACTACCTCCTCTTCACGGAATTGAGCATCGCATTGATCTCATCCCCTATGTACCACTTCCAAACCACGCTGCCTACCGCACGAACCCGGAGGAGACAAAGGCGATCGAACATCAAATCAACCAACTCGTCTCCAAAGGTTTGATCCAAGTTAGCACTAGTCCAAGTGTCGTACCCGTGATTCTTATTCCAAAAACAGATGATACGTTACGGTTATGCATGGACTGACATCCAATCAATGATATCACCGTGCGTTATCGACATCCCATACCACGTCTAGATGACATGTTTGATGAGTTGTGTGTAGGCACTATTTTTTCGAAAATTGATCTTCGTAGTGGTTACCATCAAATACGCATGGCTGAAGGTGATGAGTGGAAAACCGCCTTCAAGACCAAACTTGGTCTCTATGAATGGTTGGTTATGCCCCTTGGCTTATCTAATGCCCCATCCACCTTCATGCGCCTTATGAATCATATCTTGCATTCTCACATTGGAAAAGTGTTGTTGTCTGTTTTGATGATATAATCTTTTATAGCAAGTCACTTGAGGACCATATTAAACATGTCAAGGAAGTTTTGCAAATCCTTCGGCATGAAAAGCTTTATGCTAATCTTCCCGAGTGCACTTTTTCTAAAGATAAGTTGATTTTCCTTGGATTTGTCATTTCTTCGAAGGGCATTGAAGTTGATGTGTCCAAGGTAAAGGACATACGAGATTGGCCCATCCCAACAAATGTGAGTGAACTCTGAAGTTTTCATGGGTTGGACGGTTTCTATCGTCACTTTGTGAAAGACTTTTCGACCATTGCTTGTCCTCTCAACGAATTGACCAAAAAGAATGTCACCTTCGTGTGGGGCCAAGGCACAACAAATAGCTTTTGATGAACTTAAAAAGAAGCTCACCGAAGTACCTCTTCTTGCGTTATCGGATTTCACTAGAACTTTCGAGATAGAGTGTGATGCTAGTGGTATTGGCATTGGAGGAGTCCTTATGCAAAACAGACGTCCTATAGCCTACCATAGTGAGAAAATTGATGGTGCTCGCCTTAATTATCCGATTTATGACAAAGATCTTTTTGCCTTAGTTTTGTGTCCTTCAAGTTTGGCAGCACTACCTATGGCCTAAAGAATTTATCATACATTCCGACCATGAGTCGTTGAAATATATCAAGGGATAGGCCAACTTGAGTAAGAGACACGGTAAGTGGGTTGAGTTTATGGAGTCTTTTCCATACATTGTTAAGTATAAGAAGGGCAAAGATAATGTAGTTGTGGACGCTTTGTCTTGCAAGCACACAAACCCTCTTACTCGACTTGAAATCAACATGTTGGGTCTTGATGAAATCAAAACTTTGTATTCTTCCGACCTGTTCTTTGAACCAATTTTCGCAAAGTTCTCCATTGACAAAGGAGTTGATGATTTCTATTTGGATAAGAGCTTTCTATTTAAACAAAACAAGCTTTGCATTCTGAAGTCGTCGCTCCAACTTTTGCTTCTCCAAGAATCTCATGGTGGAGGCCTCATGGGTCACTTTGGCCGTGACAAGACATTGGACATGTGTCGTCGGATTGATGACAAGTACGCCATGAGGGGGTCCTTGAAGCGTGTGGAAGATAGGGGTGTGAGTCGTACGGGATTCCGGGACGGTGAGCACACAAATTTACCCAGGTTCGAATCCACCGGCTTTGGATGGATCATACTCCTGGTAGCAATCCAGTAATACGGCAGAGCCGGAATATGGGTTACAAGGGTTCGCCTATGCGAGTTGAGATTGTAGAATATTAGGTTGCCCTAAAGGCTCTCCCTAGGACGGCTTATATAGATATCCAACCTAGGGTTTATGGAACTACCTCGGTGAATTACGCTCTTAGTTACATGCCTGGATGAACGAAAGTGGTTAAAATAGTACGGTGGGGCCCAGGGCCACTCACGGTAGACCTTTCGGACGTCCTAACCACTTTCAGACATCGGGACAAGAACGAGCGGCGTAATCGGCAGGCGAAGGGATCAACTACATACACAAATGAGTATGTATGCAAGCCACATCCAACAGTCCTTAGAGCCATTCCATCTAAAAGAAATAGAAATATTGCAACGCCATACGGCAAGATCCAAATAACCTAGATAGAGATAATAATTTAGGATAGCTCCTCATACAACACACATCAGAGTATCAGGCAGAAGAAGAAGACAAGATCCGAGTACGGACAAGAAGCAAATTGGCATAAGATGCCCCATAAATAAACACATCCCGCCCACAGATCTCACGGATCCCCGTTCCCGGAATCTCTACACCGAATGATCGTTGCCAACATCATCTGTCTCTTCCACCCAGTATCCATCTTGCGGGTACACCTGTTCATCTGAATCAAACAATTTATCATGTGAGACCCTAGGGGTACTCAGCAAGTCTTCATGCCACTAAAGGGGACACAACCTGGGGTGACGCAACTGCAGCAAAATATAACACCTAACAATTCTACAGATACTCGCTAACCATCCGCCTAACCAAAGATAGACGGATGTCCGTGAATTAAGAACAACAGCTATAATAGTATAATTAACAGATCCATCCTCCTCCTCGCTTACCAACGAGGAAGCGGACGAACCACCCCCATCATCCGTTGGCAGTTTTATTAACCATTCCATGAGTATTGCACTATTTACTAGTCAAGTAGTTAGTCAAATTAAGAGCGGTACTTTAGTTATACTTGTCTATGATCGAGAAACTGTGCTCCAAGTCGTCCATAAGCGCGGACACGTCTTTCAGAAAGATTTACCCTGCAAGGGTGCACGAATAGCAATACACACTCGGTCAACCTCGGAAAAACCAAATCAAAACCCAACGAGGCATTCACGACAAAGCAATCACAAGATTCAGAAATGTTTCAGGGGGCCACCCCATTAAGCTACCCGCAACGAAGTTGGCCAGCTCCGAGACGGACCCAAGGTTTGTGCCAATGGCTGTAAACGACTGGGAACCCGAAAATGTGACTGGGCTTGTCGATACCGCGAAAACACTCCGCAATTCTTAAACAATATAGGTGCTCCTCGCACAATCTTAATAAAACAGTAACATGGCATAAGTACAGGATAGTAATAAAGCCCCAAACTACTTTGTGGCCCCAAGAAATAAGAATGACTCAAGATCTGGCTCAGGGGGGTCCATAAGGCCTCCCGGATGTGGATAGTGCGAACAGTCAAGGAACATGAATCAAGTACTCGGGGTCCTACGGGACACAAGTGAGCATGAAAAACCAAATAGCAGATATTGCTCACCGGTGCCTCTTTCATTAGTTATCCCATTACTACTTAGGTTAAGTTGTTTAGGTACCTCATTATTCATCAGACACTCACATACCCTACTCATGCTTTTCTACGACTCGCGTGGCTCAAACAACTCCTGTAGTAATGGCTCATGGGATGGATGAACAAGCTTAGGTGGGGTTTAAAAGTAAAGGCTATGCAGTACTTGGGATTCAATTTAATGCATTCGCGACTCAATGATGCAAGAGCAAGATAGAGGCAATAGGTACTGTATGTATGCAAGCATGTGGTAGTGCTTTCCTGGCAGCTCAGTTGAAGCGAGAGATGGATCTGGGTAGTACTCCTATGATTCCTGATAATTCTCCTGCTGGGCGTCTGTTCGAAGAAGAACCAAACAAACAAGGGCCAACATAAATAAAGTGCACAAGCATATGAATTAAAATGGGACAAGCAAACAAGCATGCCAAGATGAATGATGCACAATTTACATGGCATTAAAGTAGCATGGCAAGGGTGAGGTGTGGTGCAAGAATTAAAGCATTTTATTATTTATTTAACCAGGTTTTATTGCCATAATCAGTTCAGATTTGTAAGAATGATATGATGCATGCTTCAATTCAGAACAAGGACTGCTTAGATAGAACGGGCTCGTCGCGCTGATCGATTTAGAAATATTATTTGTCAAATTTGGAGTTGTAGAATTAAAGTTATTAATTAATTAAGGAAAAGGTCATTTTATTGTAATTTTAATCATCTCGAAATTTTAAAGTGTTCAAATGATATTTTGAATGGCATATTTGAATTCCTCACATTTTTCTGATTCCAAAACATATATCATTTGTATTATTTGGATTTATATTTGAAAAAATTATTTAAATGTGATTTGAATTTGAATTTAATTCAGTTTTGAAAAGGTTTAAATTAAACAGCAAAGCAGAAAACCATTTTGTGCTCAGACAGGTCCAGCCACAGTCACTGACGGGTGGGCCAGCGGCTGGCGGGGCACACGTGCGCGGAAAACTCTTTTCCACCGTGGGCTTAGCTAGCCACTGAGGTTGACAGGCGGGGCCAGCGGCTTCGGCCCACGTGACAGCGATCGGACTCACAGAGGCTGCCGGGTGGACCGTTCGGGAGCGCGGGTTAGTTGCTCAAAAGTGCGGGGGCGCTTTTGCAAAACGAGTACAGCGGCTGGCAGGTAGGGTCGCGAGGGGGCGTGGGTTGAGCAGAAAATAACCAGAGGGGCTATCTGCAAAAAGGGGTCGCGCACTGTTCTTCTGCTCTCTCTGAACCGTGACAGGCCTGGGGTCGATCGACGCGGGGCGCGACGCGCGGGGCTCGAACTCGCGTCGCGGGCGCGCGCGCTGCGGGTGCTAGCCAGTGCGGTGGTTTACGGGAGGATGACGGAGAAGCAGGCGGCTGCTAGATGTGTCTCTGCGAGGCGCGGCGCGGAACAAACGGCAACGTATGCCGTGCACTGACAGTGCTCAGCGAAACGAATAGCAGCGCCAGGCGGCGACAGCGAGGCGGAGGTTGTCAGGGAGGAAGAGGGGCTCACCGAGGAGAGGTCGGTGTAGATGGATCGGCCTGGAGGACGCTGCAACGACGAGAATGCAGAGGCTGGAGAACTAGGGCTTCGGTGGAGCGGCAAGGATGCTGGCGGTCCTGGGACTTCCTCCTTCGCGTCGGCGTGTCCAGGGCGAAGCAGGGGATGATCCTCGTTCTTCTTGACCACCTCCACGTCGTGCTGGCCGGCTGGAACGAGGGAAATGACGCGGTGCTGGCGGCGACCAGTGGCAGGTGCTGGCGACGGTGGAGAAGAAGGGGAAGGAGAGAGCAGGGCCTAGGGTTGGGTCTGGACGAGGCAGGAGAGCCGTGTGGATGAGGGCAAGCGAGATAGAGAGGAAGAGGAGGCGTGTGGGCACGGCTCGGGGGAAAGTAGCCTCGGCTCTTTCCTCTCTTTCTCCTCGAGCACGTGATCGAGCTGGGGCTCGACCTGGGTCGCCAGGCAGGGCAGGGAGAGGGCTGTGGGTGGGGCCGAGGAAGAGAGGAGGGAAGGTGGGGCTGGCTCGGCCGGTGAGAGAAGGGGAGGGGGTAGCTCGGGTTAGCTAGGTGGGGCTCGGGTTAGGGTTTTGTTAGGGTTAGGGTATGGGTAGCTGGGGTGTGGGCCAGGGAGAGAGGGTGGCCAGGTGGTCATCATGGTAGAAGGAGTGGTAGAGAGAGATGTGAGGTTGAGGTTAGGTTTTAGTGTAGAATTAGGGTTAGAAGAAAAAGTAGAGAGAGAAAGAGAGCTAGGTTAGGTTTTTATTAGGGTTTAGGTTTTGAATTTGTTTATGAGACCATCCCAAGAGGAAAATGGGGCTTGATCTAGCATCAGCTAAGGTGGAGAAGAAACCAAGAAAAAGAGAGAGAAAGAGATAGAAAGAATAAGCCTCATATGATCATGCATGAAGAGATTAAAATTGATAATGATATAGATGAGTATATGGGGGTGGTGGAATGGAAGGAGATGGTCCACAAAGAAAAGATCCATTAAATCAAAGGAAAAACAAATGGAATAAAAGGTGGTGATGAAGGTTGCATGGCCCATGCAAAAATAATAAATGCCATGATTTATTTTGTGAAAACAAAAATAATGATATGGCATTATTCTAATGCATTCCCAAGAAGTGGAGAAAAAGGCTAAGCAAAGAAATGTTAGACTTGGATCCACCCCAACCCACATGAGCTAGAATAATTATCAAAGGAAAGAATTACAAGCTCATGGTTATTGGGATGGTGGAGTTATAAGGTGGTGAAAGGAAAGGTGATGTAGTGGAACAAAAGATATGCCCCCAACTCAACTTGGGCATTAAACAATATATCAATAACCAAATACAATATCAAGAGGCAAATACCATTAATAATGCATATGAGAGAAGAACCAAAAGAAAAGGGGTTTTCTATGATGCTCAAATGCAAGGTGACATGATGACATGAGCATGATATAATTATGATGCAACAATTATATATAGGAAGTAGCCAATATCTTGCTAGACCAAGTAGCATTACAATTGTCAGACAATTGGGATGCTACAACTCTCCCCCACTAAACAGGAATCTCGCCCCGAGATTCTAGGAAGAAGAAGACCCAAAGAGGGTAGGATACTTGGCACGGAGCTCATCTTCACGTTCCCAGGTGGCTTCATCAACGGAATGGTGCGACCACTGCACCTTGCAGAACTTGATGGACTTGTTGCGAGTCCTTCTTTCTGCGACTTCAAGAATTTTTGTGGGGTGTTCTTGATAAGACAGATCTTCTTGGAGATTAATGAGTTCATGGTCCACGGTCCTGCCGGGATCCTTGAAGCACTTCTTGAGTTGAGAGATGTGGAAAACATCATGGACTTTGAGGTGTTCCGGGAGCTCAAGAGCATAAGCAACTTCTCCTCTTCTTCCACGAATTTTGAAAGGACCGATGTATCTAGGAGCCAACTTTCCTTTGATACCAAAGCAGTGCGTGCCTCTCATGGGAGTGACACGAAGGTAAACGAGATCACCAGGGACATACTCCATGTCCGTGTGCTTTGTGTCATAATTGCTTTTCTAGCGACTTTGAGCAATCTTCAGATTTTCAAGAATGATGTGAACTTTCTCCTCCGCTTGAGTAACAATGTCGGGGCCAAACAATATTCTTTCACCTGCGCCCGACCAACCAATCGGAGTTCTGCACTTGCGACCATAGAGAGCCTCAAATGGTGCCATCTTTAGACTTTTCTGGAAACTGTTATTGTAAGAGAATTCAGCATAAGGAAGGCATTCTTCCCACTTCATGCCGAAAGAGATAACGCAAGCACGGAGCATATCTTCCAGAATCTGATTGATCCTTTCAACTTGTCCTTGCGACTGAGGATGGTAAGTTGTGCTGAAGTTTAATTTTGTTCCCAAA
Organism: Avena eriantha; assembly: GCA_910589775.1. NCBI lineage: Eukaryota > Viridiplantae > Streptophyta > Magnoliopsida > Poales > Poaceae > Avena > Avena eriantha. The sequence goes on along the minus strand of OU342741.1, from coordinate 323,383,880 downwards.
GCATTTTGGAAACTTCCCTAGAACTTGGAAGTGAAGATGCTTCCACGGTCTGAACTGATCTCAAGAGGAACTCCATACAGAGAGACAATTATGTTGATATAGAGCTCAGCCAACTGAATTGCAGAAATTGTTTCCTTGACTGGAAATAAGTGAGCTACTTTGGAAAGCCTGTCAATGACAACAAAGATTGCATTGTTGCCCTTCTGCGACCTTGGAAAACCCGTGATGAAGTCCATCTCTACTTTCTCCCATTTTCATTCCGGAGGCTTCAATGGCTGTAGAAGACCGGAAGGTTTCTGATGGACAGCTTTAACTCTGCGACAGACATCACACTACGAGACATACTTGGCACAATATCGTTTCAAACCAGGCCACCAATATTGTGTTTTTAAGTCCATGTACATCTTAGTGCTGCCAGGGTGGATAGAAAGAACAGAATCATGCGACTCCTTGAGAACTTGCTCTCTTAAACCCGGGTAGTTCGGAACAAACATCCGGTGTTCAAAGAAAAGAGTTCCTTGGTCATCTACGTGGAAAGACTCATACTTCGGAAGCTGAATGTTGGAAATGATATTTTTAGTGTAAGGATCACCAAGCTGAATGGAACGGACCTTTTCTTCCAAGAGAGGTGTTGCTAGAAGGTTCAGAAGATACCCTTGATCCACAATTTCAAGGTTTAGCTTGCGGAATTCCTCACACAAGAGAGGCTGTTGTTCTTCCACCATGAGATTGTTGACATAAGCTTTTAGGCTGAGAGCATCCGCCATGACATTGGCTTTGCCCGGAGTGTAGTTGATGGTGAAATCGAAATCATTGATTTTTTGAATCCACCTCCTCTGACGAAGGTTGAGATCAGGCTGTGTGAATATATACTTCAGACTCTTGTGATCAGAAAAGATCTCACAACGGTTGCCAAGCAAGTAATGCCTCCATACTTTCAAAGCAAAGACAACTGCTGCGAGTTCGAGGTCATGTGTAGGATAGTTGATCTCATGCGTCTTCAACTGACGAGAGGCATAAGCAACAACTTGCTTTTCTTGCATAAGGACCGCACCCAATCCTTGCAATGAAGCATCACAGAATATTTGGAAAGGCTTTGATGTATCTGGAGGAACTAAGACTGGTGTGGAAGTGAGCTTCTCTTTGAGTGTTTCAAAGCGTGCTTGACATGCAGGAGTCCAAAGGTATTTCTTGCCTTTCTTGAGGAGATCGGTAAGAGGCTTCACAATCTTTGAGAAGTTTTGAACGAATCGACGACAGTAACTGGCCAAACCAAGGAAACTCCGGACTTCTTTGACATTTATGGGTGGAAGCCAGTCCATAATTTTCTTAATAGTTTCTGGGTTGACGGCAATTCCCTTGGCAGAGATGACATGACCAAGGTAGGTGACTTGAGGCAACCAGAATTCACACTTGGAGAACTTTGCATACAGGCGGTTCTCACGAAGCTTGTTTAGGACACACCGAAGGTGTTCTTCATGTTCTCATTTTGACTTAGAATAGACTAGAATGTCATCCAGATAGACCACAACAGACTTATCAAGATATTCCATGAAAACCGAGTTCATAAGCCTCGAGAAGGTGGCAGGTGCATTGGTGAGACCAAAAGACATGACCGTGTACTCATACCGGCCATAGCGGGTGGTGAAAGCTGTTTTAGGAACATCTTCCTTGTGAATCTTGATTTGATGATAACCACTTCTCAAATCAAGCTTAGAGAATACCACAACTCCAGCTAGCTGATCGAAGAGATCATTAATCCGCGGAAGGGGATATTTATTCTTGATTGTTTTAGCATTGAGTGCCCGATAGTCAATATAAAGTCTATCAGTCTTGTCTCGCTTCTTCACAAAGATGGTTGGACTACCCCAAGAAGAAGTACTGTGCTGAATGAAACCCAACTTCTCTTGTTCATCCAGCTGGCGTTTGAGTTCAGCCAACTCAGCAGGACCCATTTTATAAGGCCGCTTGGAGATAGGAGCGGTACCAGGTTCAAGTTCAATGACAAACTCAACCTCACGATCCGGAGGCATACCTGGCAACTCTTCAGGAAAGACATCTAGGAACTCACAGACTACAGGAACACTCTGAATACCTTCCATAGCATCATCATTCAGAGCCACCAAAGAGTAAAGCTGAATTGTAGGAGTCAGACTTGGAGAATAGACTATATGGCCTTCAGGAATTTTCAGAGAAACCGAACGTTCAGCACAATCAATCACAGCTGCATTTGCTGTTAACCAATCCATGCCCAAGATAACATCAATATCAGAATTGCCCAGAATAATTAAGGAAGCTGGAAACGAAGAGCCACCAATCTCAATTTGTATTGGTTTACAAAGGCCTGTCGGTATGGAATGTACCAACAGTTGATAACCAAAAGGCAGATAGTGATAACATTTGGATGCAACAGATAGACAAGGAATTACACACACACACACAACCTATGGCACTACTGAACCCAGAACACGTGAATCCTAGTTTGAATTTTAGAAGAGGATTGAAAACGTTACACTTCCTTACCAGAAAAGGGTGGGTGGGTGGGTAAGAAGAAAAATGGAAGAAGTCCTACTCTCACGTTTTTTTCCCTAGTATACATAACTACCAAAATATTTGCTAGACTGACAACGACCATTTTGGCTGAGACCCTGAAGGGCGGGATGGTTCTGATACCAATTGTAACTACCTCGGTGAATTACACTGTTAGTTACATGCCTGGATGAACGAAAGTGGTTAAAATAGTACGGTGGGGCCCAGGTCCACTCACGGTAGACCTTTCGGACGTCCTAACCACTTTCAGACATCGGGACAAGAACGAGCGGCGTAATCGGCAGGCGAAGGGATCAACTACATACACAAATGAGTATGTATGCAAGCCACATACAACAGTCCTCAGAGCCATTCCATCTAAAAGAAATAGAAATATTGCAACGCCAAACGGCAAGATCCAAATATCCTAGATAGAGATAATAATTAAGGATAGATCCTCATACAACACACATCAGAGTATCAGGCAGAAGCGGAAGACAAGATGCGAATACGGACAAGAAGCAAATTGGCATAAGATGCCCCATAAATAAACACATCCCGCCCACAGATCTCACGGATCCCCATTCCCGGAATCTCTACACCAAATGATCGTTGCCAACATCATCTGTCTCTTCCACCCAGTATCCATCTTGCGGGTACACCTGTTCATCTGAATCAAACAATTTATCGTGTGAGACCCTAGGGGTACTCAACAAGTCTTCATGCCACTAAAGGGGACACAACCTGGGGTGACGCAACTGCAGCAAAATATAACACCTAACAATTCTACAGATACTCGCTAACCATCCGCCTAACCAAAGATAGACGGATGTCCGTGAATTAAGAACAACAGCTATAATAGTATAATTAACAGATCCATCCTCCTCCTCGCTTACCAACGAGGAAGCGGACGAACCACCCCCATCATCCGTTGGCAGTTTTATTAACCATTCCATGAGTATTGCACTATTTACTAGTCAAGTAGTTAGTCAAATTAAGAGCGGTACTTTAGTTATACTTGTCTATGATCGAGAAACTGTGCTCCAAGTCGTCCATAACCGCGGACACGGCTTTCAGAAAGATTTACCCTGCAAGGGTGCACGAATAGCAATACACACTCGGTCAACCTCGGAAAAACCAAATCAAAACCCAACGAGGCATTCACGACAAAGCAATCACAGGATTCAGAAATGTTTCAGGGCGCCACCCCATTAAGCTACCCGCAACGAAGTTGGCCGGCTCCAAGATGGACCCAAGGTTTGCGCCAATGGCTGTAAATGACTAGGAACCCAAAAATGTGACTGGGCTTGTCGATACCGCGAAAACACTCCGCAATTCTTAAACAGTACAAGTGCTCCTCGCACAATCTTAATAAAACAGTAACATGGCATAAGTACAGGATAGTAATAAAGCCCCAAACTACTTTGTGGCCCCAAGAAATAAGAATGAATCAAGCTCTGGCTCAGGGGGGTCCATAAGGCCTCCCGGATGTGGATAGTGCGAACATTCAAGGAACATGAATCAAGTACTCGGGGTCCTACGGGACACAAGTGAGCATGAAAAACCAAATAGCAGATATTGCTCACCGGTGCCTCTTTCATTAGTTATCCCATTACTACTTAGGTTAAGTTGTTTAGGTACCTCATTATTCATCAGACACTCACATACCCTACTCATGCTTTTCTACGACTCGCGTGGCTCAAACAACTCCTGTAGTAATGGCTCATGGGATGGATGAACAAGCTTAGGTGGGGTTTAAAAGTAAAGGCTATGCAGTACTTGGGATTCAATTTAATGCATTCGCGACTCAATGATGCAAGAGCAAGATAGAGGAAATAGGTACTGTATGTATGCAAGCATGTGGTAGTGCTTGCCTGGCAGCTCAGTTGAAGCGAGAGATGGATCTGGGTAGTACTCCTGTGATTCCTAATAATTCTCCTGCTGGGCGTCTGTTCGAAGAAGAACCAAACAAACAAGGGCCAACATAAATAAAGTGCACCAGCATATGAATTAAAATGCGACAAGCAAACAAGCATGCCATGATGAATGATGCACAATTTACATGGCATTAAAGTAGCATGGCAAGGGTGAGGTGTGGTGCAAGAATTAAAGCATTTTATTATTTATTTAACCAGGTTTTATTGCCATAATCAGTTCAGATTTATAAGAATGATATGATGCATGCTTCAATTCAGAACAAGGACTGCTTAGATAGAACGGGCTCGTCGCGGTGATCGATTTAGACATATTATTTTTCAAATTTGGAGTTGTAGAATTAAAGTTATTAATTAATTAAGGAAAAGGTCATTTTATTGTAATTTTAATCATCTCGAAATTTTAAGGTGTTCAAATGATATTTTGAATGGCATATTTGAATTCCTCACATTTTTCTGATTCAAAAACATATATCATTTGTATTATTTGGATTTATATTTGAAAAAATTATTTAAATCTGATTTGAATTTGAATTTAATTCAATTTTGAAAAGGTTTAAATTAAACAGCAAAGCAGAAACCCATTTTGTACTCAGACAGGTCTAGCCACAGTCACTGACGGGTGGGCCAGCGGCTGGCGGGGCACACGCGCGCGGAAAACTCTTTTCCACCGCGGGCTTAGCTAGCCACTGAGGTTGACAGGCGGGGCCAGCGGCTTCGGCCCACGTGACAGCGATCGGACTCACAGAGGCTGCCGGGTGGACCGTTCGGGAGCGCGGCTTAGTTGCTCAAAAGTGCGGGGGCGCTTTTGCAAAACGAGTACAGCGGCTGGCATGTGGGGTCGTCAGGGGGCGCGGGTTGAGCGGAAAATAACCAGAGGGGCTATCTGCAAAAAGGGGCCGTGCACTGTTCTTCTGCTTTCTCTGAACCGCGACAAGCCTAGGGTCGATCGACGCGGGGCGCGACGCGCGGGGCTCGAACTCGCATCGCGGGCACGCGCGCTGCGGGTGCTAGCCAGTGCGGCGGTTTACGGGAGGATGACGGAGAAGCAGGCAGCTGCGAGGCGCGACGCGGAACAAACGGCAATGTATGCCGTGCACTGACGGTGCTCGGCGAAACGAACAGCGGCGCCAGGCAGCGACAGTGAGGCAGAGGTTGTCAGGGAGGAAGAGGGGCTCACCGAGGAGAGGTTGGTGTACACGGATCGGCCTGGAGGACGCTGCAACGACGAGAACGCAGAGGCCGGGGAACTAGGGTTTCGGCGGAGCGGCGAGGATGCTGGCGGTCCTGGGACTTCCTCCTTCGCGTCGGCGTGTCCAGGGCGAAGCAGGGGATGATCCTCGTTCTTCTTGACCACCTCCACGTCGTGCTGGCTGGCTGGAACGAGGGAAATGACGCGGTGCTGGCGGCGACCGGTGGCAGGTGCTGGCGACGGTGGAGAAGAAGGGGAAGGAGAGGGCAGGGCCTAGGGTTGGATCTGGACGAGGCAGGAGAGCCGTGTGGATGAGGGCAAGCGAGAGAGAGAGGAAGAGGAGGCATGTGGGCACGGCTCGGGGGAAAGTAGCCTCGGCTCTTTCCTCTCTTTCTCCTCGAGCACGTGATCGAGCTGGGGCTCGACCTGGGTCGCCAGGCAGGGCAGGGAGAGGGCTGCGGGTGGGGCCGAGGAAGAGAGGAGGGAAGGTGGGGCTGGCTCGGCCGGTGAGAGAAGGGGAGGGGGTAGCTCGGGTTAGCTAGGTGGGGCTCGGGTTAGGGTTTTGTTAGGGTTAGGGTATGGGTAGCTGGGGTGTGGGCCAGGCAGAGAGGGTGGCCAGGTGGTCATCATGGTAGAAGGAGTGGTAGAGAGAGATGTGAGGTTGAGGTTAGGTTTTAGTGTAGAATTAGGGTTAGAAGAAAAAGTAGAGAGAGAGAGAGGTAGGTTAGGTTTTTATTAGGGTTTAGGTTTTGAATTTGTTTATGAGACCATCCCAAGAGGAAAATGGGGCTTGATCTAGCATCAGCTAAGGTGGAGAAGAAACCAAGAAAAAGAGAGAGAAAGAGATAGAAAGAATAAGCCTCATATGATCATGCATGAAGAGATTAAAATTGATAATGATATAGATGAGTATATGGGGGTGGTGGAATGGAAGGAGATGGTCCACAAAGAAAAGATCCATTAAATCAAAGGAAAAACCAATGGAATAAAAGGTGGTGATGAAGGTTGCATGGCCCATGCAAAAATAATAAATGCCATGATTTATTTTGTGAAAACAAAAATAATGATATGGCATTATTCTAATGCATTCCCAAGAAGTGGAGAAAAAGGCCAAGCAAAGAAATGTTAGACTTGGATCCACCCCAACCCACATGAGCTAGAATAATTATCAAAGGAAAGAATTACAAGCTCATGGTTATTGGGATGGTGGAGTTATAAGGTGGTGAAAGGAAAGGTGATGGAGTGGAATAAAAGATATGCCCCCAACTCAACTTGGGCATTAAACAATATATCAATAACCAAATACAATATCAAGAGGCAAATGCAATTAATAATGCATATGAGAGAAGAACCAAAAGAAAAGGGGTTTTATATGATACTCAAATGCAAGGTGACATGATGACATGAGCATGATATAATTATGATGCAACAATTATATATAGGAAGTAGCCAATATCTTGCTAGACCAAGTATCATTACAATTGTTAGACAATTGGGATGCTATAGTTTATAGGAGAGATCTATCCGGCTACAACTAAGAGTCGGTTACAAAGTACATCTTGAACTAGAAGTAATACTATGGTCCTATGTCGGTAAGTCTTCTGGGCCTTCCCATAGCCGGATGGGACTCCATCTTCTCTCCCTTACTGGGCCGCCTGTGAAGCAAAGCTCTAACCCGAAGTGGGCCACCCTGGTCAGTGAGGTATGCTGAGGATACCCGGAAAGTATATGCCCATTAGCAGCCCCCGGAGGCCTCCAAGATCCAAAGTAGGATTCATCATCGTCTAGCTTGATCTTCGGCTTGCAGAATCTTGAAGGGTTCCTGAAACTTCAAAACAAAAGATACGATCCGGGTCTCAAAAATAAGTCGGACCTATCAGTACATTAGCTGTGTTTCCGGCTCGTAATTCAAACTAAGCCAGAACTTGGTCTCTGACATCATCTGACACCAGTCCTGGTCATGTCACGTCACTGACAGACATTTCCTGTCAGCATGACCGTTGGTGGGTCCGTCTTTCGCGGAACCAAGGCGCCGTTTCAATGTGTGTGTGGAGATTGAGGTGGCATAATCATTGCCTAGGGGCTTCCCAGTTCTTTCCACGATGCGTGGCATTTACACAGTGCCATTTGCACAAATCTTGGCGCGGTTAGGTGGTTATAAGTGGTGAGGATTCCTCCTCGCTCATCTTCTTCACCTATTCCCCATGTCGTTTCCTTCTCCTCCCCATCCCCCCCGCGCACAGAGCTTCCTTGCTTCCAGATTCCTAGCGCCGCCCATCTAAGGTCACTGGCGCACCGGAAGAATGGCTTCTTCTTCATCATCCGGCTTGGTTGGGGCCGCAGCGGCGGTGACGGCCGCGGCAGAGAAAGAAAGCAATCGTGGGGTCTAGATCCTGTGCATCCTTGACGACACCAAGCTCAGTAGCGTGGAGAGCGAAGGACTCCTCCGAGCCGGCGACTGGCGGAGAGATTTCGGTGCAACCATCCCCAACCCACACACCGACGAGTGGGTACACTTCGGCACCCACCTCGACAGAGGTTTGTCTTTCCCTCCATTGGAATTCTTTTCCGAGGTGATAGATCATTATGGCGTTCAGCTTCACCATCTCCCCCAAACTCTCTTTTAGTGATGAGCGCTTATGCGGCTTTGTGCGAGGGGTATCTCGGGATTAGGCCGAGTCTCACTCTCTTCCGGTTTTACTTCCATGTCTGGAGAAATCTATCACCGCCGGTAATCCTTACATTACTGGCACAATTAGTCTTTCGGTTAGACGTGAGTGTGTCTATCCTAGGATTTTAGTTAGTGAGTCGGTCAAATAGTGGCCGGCTACCTTCTTTTATCATAAGGATATTCCTGCTCCTGGCAAAGCTACTACTTTACCGGCTTTCATTGATGGAGCCGCCACACCCCGAGCATCCTGGGACGAGGCTCCTCAGGCTCTCAGCAACGATCTGCTTCTCCCCAAGAGGCGGATTGCATATCTGATGAAGCATAAGGGCCTGAGAGGGTCCGACTTGGTCCAGTGCTGGGTGGCACGCCGGATCCAGCCTCTCCAGCACCACGGCGACCGACTGATGCATTCCATCACGGTGCCAAAACAAGACTCCCTCCGCATCAGCCCCAAGGCCCTAAAGCCACATGACTACATAAGCTAGATAAAATGGCTGATAAAGGAGCAGATCGAGAGAAAGATCCCAGATTTGTCCCTGGACATGCATACAACGAAAGACCCTATAGTGCCGATAAACTTTTAGTAGTAAACCCTGTTTATGTGTTTCACCTTTAAGTTATTTTGCAATATTGAGATATTATCTTCTTTTTAGCTTGCCGACATCCCCGAGTCGGAATTGGCTCCTATCAAGGGATATCCTCCGTAGTTTTCTCAGGAGGAGGAATTGGTCCCACTGCCAGACATTGTGCCCAAGAAGCGCAAAGCTCTGACAGTGGCCGTCGGCGCAAAGGAAGTGCCAGTTGTGAAGAGGTAACTTTCCACACAACTTCCGCCTTTGTACTTTACTCGTAATTTCTTCTGAGATATAATGTTCTTTATTCTATTACTTTCTCAGAGCTAAGCAGCTCGTCAAGGGCAAAGGGAAGGGGATCATCTCGAAGCCCCTGCGTCAGACGAAGCTAACCATGGCTTCCCCTGCCGCAGCTCCTCCGACTCCTACCCCTCAATCTTCTGCAATGCTGGTGATTATTCCATCCCCGGTCGTCGCAGAAGATCTGGCTCCCTCAACAGGGCCTGCGACCATGGGTGGCTCAGGTTTTGATAAGGGTGAACCCTCTTCGGGTAATGATCCCTCGGCAGAGACCTTCGCCGAAAATTTCCTGAAAAATCCGAGACTTGCCAAATTTGGTTTGTCTCAGAAATCTGTGGAGGAAATCCAGCGGCTGGCCCAGCAATGCCTAGAAAGTCGAAATCTCTCTGCCAAAGAAGAAGCACAAGAAGCGGAGGACGTCAAGTACTCCGAACTTCTTGAACAAGTTTGCCTTCACGACAAGGGACTAAGAGCTGGTGTGCTCCCACCACCTCCGGTTATTCCACTCACCCTCGCCGAGAAGGTTACTACTCAGGTGAACATCTGCCTGAACAAGCCCTCACATGAACATCATGTAAGTCAGAATTCCAACTCACGATTTTCCTTTACTGTATTTTATGTCATATCCTCTAGCCCCCAAGCATGAAGTTGGATAGTTGATCTGGGTTTATGCTTCACTAGGATGCCAAAGAATGAACTAGTATAGCCCCGAAGGAACGTGCTGATATTAGCTACATTATTTGCCCGAGTCTTTAGTAGACCTCTGACTTTGGGTATTCTGACTTACAGAAGGTAATTCATATAACAAGGAATTGTTGAAGAATATATGCAATAAGCGGAGAGAGATCAAAGCTCTCCGACTTAAAAATGCTAAGCTTAAAGTTTCCAAGGATGAGGCCGAAGGTGAACTTTCCGAGACTCAAAATTTGTCTTGATTTTTCATAGTCGAATATTTTTTGCTGAACTGTTGTTCTTTTTGACTTACAACACTAATAAAGCAGTCCTGTGCTATGATCGAAGAGGCTAAGAATCTGAAAACCCTGGTGGTGGAAAACAAGGATGTTCGCCAAGAGCTAGACCAGCTTAAGGCGGATCATGAGAAGAGCATAACTCAAGTTATCGAATCCTCCTCCATGGCTACCGTGGAGCATGATCGCAAGATTGCACTCCACGAACAGAAAATTTCGGATCTCAACAATGAGCTTTGCAGAGAGAAGGACCTTTCCGAGGCACTCCAGGCTGAACTTCGGAGTCTTCATGAAGAGAAGACCAAAGTTGATGATGTCATCTTTGGTATGTTTCCATCTTTTTGACTTGTTTACATTCTTTGACTCTTTCGACGTCGGATTTGTTTAACTATTTTGTGTTATATGCATAGGTCCTCTGAACTTGACGGACTCCACCTCTGCCGAGCCTCGAACCCACCAGCTTACCCAAGTCGGTGATTTGCTTTATGACTTCCGCCAATCCATTTAGGATATTGGCGAAGGTCTCAAGGTTCAGGACATGCATAGCTTGTCCGACTTTCAGGTGCGGGACAAGGCAAAGGAGATGCCGCAGCTCGTCTAGGACTAGAACATGTCCTACGCGCGATCAGCGGCGCAGAACACCCTTACAATGGTCATGAGCCACCATGGAAGCATGGAAATCTGGCAAGTAACTAGAGGGTACTGTAAGGTGGACGAAGACGGACAGGAGAAAGACATCAAGGCCATCATGGACTCTTGTGCCGCATATGGGTGTCATGTAGCTGATTTAACCAGCTACGACATTCCCTTCTTCAACCGCATGGACACGCCACCTCCGCCTCCCGAAGAAGCAGCTGATGCTTCCGATGATGAACAAACCATATCAGATTTGGACATCTCGGATCATTATCAGAGTGCGGCTAATGTGTCCAGCGAGCCGACAGCTCCTACCTCTTCTCCTGCATTATAGATTATCAGAAACAAATGTGTTATTCAGAAAACATTATGGGTCTGTAAATATACAGTATGATACTTTTGCTAATGCTAAGTTTTAATCTATTCAGCAATTTTGGTTTAAATTTTTGTGTGCCTAAATTTTTTACATAAGCACTTGTACTTTTTTGTCTGTACTTACCGTTTATCTGGCTTTCCGCCTCATCCCTTTCGTGAGCCGGCTAAACTTTTAGCATGGAAACTTTGCTGAGCAACGGAGCTCAATTGCCAAATCAGTTTAAACTCAGACACAAAGACGGCTTCTAGTACCAACAATTCACTACTCGGAAAATACCCGCATCCGGCAATCAGACAAATAACCAAAGTAAAGACTAGAAACTTTAGAGTTATACTCCAGGGTACCAATTTTAGAATCGGAAATCTAAACCAGAACGAACATGAGCATAAAGTACTTTCAAGCATTCTGGAATTTTCGACTGTGACATGATCATTCGGAAATAAGATGGTAAAAACTTCTCAGAAAAAACTTGAGGCAACCAAGACTTTTATTTCTCATAGAAGATGTACACATATATGATTACAAAGAAGGATAAACTAAGAATAAAAGGGACATATCTGAGCAATATTCCATGATCTGGCTAACTCATCCGGATTTGCACTGCCTCCAACTCTCTTTCTCTTCTTAGTAGCAGGTATTTCTTTGACTGGCCTCATATCAGTTAGGTAGTATGAACCATTGTGCAATACTCGACTAACCAAGAAGGGCCCTTCCCATACTGGGGAAAGTTTGTGCTTTCTTTGTTGCACTAGCCGGAGAACCAAATCACCCTTGTTGAAAGATCTGTTTCTGACTCTCTGGCTATGATACTTGCATAACTTCTGCTGATATGTTGTTGATCTCATTTCAGCAACGACACGAACTTCTTCGACTAAGTCGAGATCATTTTGTCGAGAAATCTCGGCATCCTCTTTGATATACGCGGCCACTCTAGGAGAAGTGTGAATCAAATCACTAGGAAGAACTGCTTTTGCGCCATAGACTAATAAGAAATGTGTGTATCCAGTTGACCTGTTCGGAGTTGCTCGCAAACTCCATATTACAGAAGGTAATTCCTCTTCCCAAGCCCCCGCAACATGCCGTAGTGGTGCTTCGAGTCTTGGTTTTAGGCCTTGTAGGATTAAACCATTTGCTCTTTTGACTTGTCCATTAGCCTGTAGATGTGCGATTGACGCAATGTCAAGCCGGATATTTAGTTTGTTGCAGAATTCGGCAAGTTCTCCCATAGAGAAGTTACTCCCGTTGTCCGTGATAATGCTATGCGGATAACCATACCGGATTATAACATCCTCGAGAAATCTTTTGGCTGTTGCTCCATCGCAACTAGTGACGGGTTTAGCGTCAATCCATTTGGTGAATTTATCCACCATCACTAAGAGGTGAGTAAATCCACTTCGAGGTTTGAACGGTCCTACTATGTCAAGCCCCCAGACCGCAAAAGGCCATGTTATAGGTATTGTTCGCAACTGATCAGCCAGAACATGAGCTTGTTTGGCGTATTTTTGGCAGCCCTTGCATGTCTTGACCAGCCGTTTGGCATTCGCCTTGGCTGTAAGCCAGAAAAAAACCGTGCCGGAAAGCTTTTGCCACTAGAGATTTGGCCGCAGCATGGTGGCCACACTCGCCTTCGTGGATTTCTCTTAAGATTTCCACTCCTTCTTTCGGAGATACGCATCGCTAAAAGACCCCAGACACACTCCGCTTATAGAGCTCACCACTAATTACAATATAGGATTTTGCTCGTCGGACGATCTGTCGGCTCAGAACTTCGTCTTCGTGTAATTTGCCATCTACCAAATAGTCAAGGTAGAGTTGAGTCCAGCTAGGGATTACAGCTAGAACTGCTATTAAAGGTGAGTCGGATTTGGTCGGATATTCCTCGTCCACTCCCTTTATTGAGGGAACTTTGAGGTGCTCTAAAAAGCACCATCCGGGACCTCTTTCCATGCAGAGCCGATCCGAGATAATGCATCTGCTTCCTCATTTTCTCCTCGAGGGATGTGTTGAACCTCAAACCCTTCGAACGATTAAGATAGATCATCCATGATAGCTTTATATGCTGCCATGTGCTTATTTGCAATACAAATATCCGACGCTTGCTGAGCAACAAGATCCGAATCTCCGTAACACATAAAACGTCGGATGCCGATATCCTTAGCAATCCGGATTCCATGCAGCAATGCTTCATACTCGGCAATGTTATTTGTCGCTGTGAAGTGGATATGCAACATGTATAAAAGTTTATCTCCTTGGGGTGATTTGAGCACCACGCCAGCCCCCGAGCGCCCGCGAGCCTTAGACCCGTCAAAATATAGAGTCCAATATTCCGACTCAGGGAGGGTCATATTCTCCTTTGTTTCTGTCCAATCAGCAAAAAAGTCAGCAAGGACTTGGGATTTGATTGTTGTCTGAGGTTTATACTCAGTATCGAAAGCTGAAAGCTCTATGCCCCATTTTGCGACGCGTCCTGTAGCCTCGTTGTTGTTGATTATATCCCTCATGGGAGCTGCGCTCACCATGGTAATTGGATGTTCCTGAAAATAATGTCGTAACTTACGAGGTGCGAAGAACACACCATAAGCCAAGTTTTGATAGTGCGGATACCGCTGCTTTGATTTAGTTAGGACCTTGCCGAGATAGTAAGTCGGACGCTGCACCAGCTGTTCCTGATTTTCCTCTGGTCTCTCCACCACCATGACGACACTGACGTCCCTGTTTGTCGTAGCGAGATAGAGCAACATCGGTTCCCTTGGTTCCGGTGCTGCAAGGATAGGAGCAGACGAAAGTACTTCTTTCAAGTCTTATAGTGCAGCTTCAGCTTCATCTGTCCAAACAAAATTCTTGGTCTTTTTCAGGAGCTTGTAAAGTGGTGCGGCTCTTTCTCCAAGCCGGCTTACAAAATGACTGACTGCAGCAATGCAACCAGTGAGTCTTTGAACGTCCTTTAGGCGAGTTGGCCTGGAAATATTGAGTATTGCCTTCATCTTGTCTCAGTTCATCTCTATGCCTCTCTGAGACACGATGAAACCTAAGAATTTTCCGGCTGGAATTCCAAAGAAGCACTTCTTCGGATTGAGCATTATGTTGTATTTTTGTAAATTGGTGAACGTTTTCTCTAAGTCGGAAATTAATGTTTCCTTCTTTTTGGACATCACCGCTATATCATCCACACATGCATGTACATTGCGTCCGATTTGATCATGGAGGCAACACTGCATAGTGCGTTGGTACGTAGCTCCTGCGTTCTTCAACCCAAAGGGCATCGTAACAAAACAGAAGGTTCCGAAGGGGGTTATGAGTGAAGTTTTGATTTTATATGATTCCTTCAGCCGAATTTGGTGATAACCGGAATATGCGTCGAGAAAACAGAGGAGTTCCGAGCCTGCGGTAGAATCGATAACTTGATCAATTGTAGGCAGAGCGAATGGATCTTTGGGGAAAGCCTTGTTCAAGGCAGTATAATCAACACTCATCCTTAAATTAGTGGTGTCCTTTTTAGGGACCATTACACGGTTGGCTGACCAATCAGTATGGATGACCTCTTCTATGAATCTGGCTAACTCGAGCCGGGCTAGTTCCTTAGCTATTTCCATACGCTTTACATCGCCAAAACGTCGTAGTGACTGTTTGTGGGTTTAGCATTTGGGTTTACATTTAGAGAGTTCTTGGCAAGTTCCCTAGGTACTTCGGTCATGTTAGATGGCTGCCATGGGAATATATCTTGATTTGCTTGGAGGAACTTGATGAGCACGCTTTCCTATGCACTATCTAGGCCTACGCCTATCTAGGTCACCTTGGAGGGGTCATCATCCTTCAACGGCGTCTTCTTCGTCTCTTCTGATGCCTTGAACTCTGATTCGGCTTTGTCGCCTCCTTCTTCGTTGCGGGCATCTCGGACGGATCTATGCTGTTCTTGATCTCCTAGTACTCCTGGGCGTGCAACACGGCTTCAGCAAAGGCGGCATTTCCGTCTTTGCACTCTCGCGCTTTCTTCGGGTCTCCCCTGATGGTGATCACGCTATTGGGACCTGGAATTTTCATCATATTTTAAATGTAACACGGACGAGCCATAAAAGCCCAATAAGCCGGACGTCTGAATATAGCATGGTACGCGCTCTTGAACGGGACCACTTCGAAGGAAAGTGCTTCCGTCCGGTAGTTCTTTGGAGTTCCAAAGGTAACATCCAAAGTGATCTCTCCCAGGGAATTCGCTTGTCTTCCTGGAACCACTCCGTGAAAGATCATAGAGCTGTAATTCAGCTGGGTTTCCGAGACCTTCATCCGGCGTAGCGTTTCGACATACTGAATATTAATGCTGCTGCCACCGTCCATGAGAGTCTTGGAGAAACCATAGCAATCAATAGGTGGATTGACGACTAAGGCGTATTTTCCTCGATTGTGCAACTTAGGCGGATGATCAGCGCGGTCAAAGGTGATTGGTACTTCCGACCAGTCCAAAAATTGAGGGACAGCTAGAACTGTTGCATTGAGCTCATGTAGAACTACTTTCTTGACCTTTGTTGGTTAAGATCCGAGGAAGGTGATGTACGTGTCTTTCTTGGTCGGAAATTTTTTCTTCCCTTCCGGCTTGGGATTTGTAGCATTAGCTTCCTCCATGTCGGAATCTTCCTTGGTCTCTTTATCCTTTTCATGATTCTTCTTTCCCTTCTTCCGCTTAGCTTTGTAGCCAGCGGTATCATCTCTCTTAATGTCGTCATTGAAACGACACTCGGCGTTTGTGTGGGACGAGCCCCCATTGGCGTCTAGGTGATGCACACATGGGTTATTGGCAATGTCAGCCCAAGAGTAGGTTTTTCCAGGCTGCTGGTCTCCTCTACCTTGAACTCTTGACGTCCCACGATTGCGGCCGTGGCCACCGCCACGTCCTCCGCATCCTCCAGACCCAAAAGTAGCAGTGACCACTATCGTTTCTACGTTGGGTTTTCTTCTGAGGTATTCTTGCGCTTCTGAGCTTGTTTCTTTGGTTGTTTTGCCGACTGTGGCACAACCAGGGCATTGAGTAATCCCTCTGCGTCGCCGTCAGCATCTGCATACTTGCTCGCTGTTTCTATCATCTCTCCCAAATCAGTAACTTTGTCACACTTTAAGCGATGACGTAGTAAACCAATTGGGAGGCCTGCAATGAAAGCTTCAATAGCAGTTTGGTCATTTACTCCTTCACAGGAGTTCATGGTGTCGATCCATCGCCCGAGATAGTCTCAGCAAGTTTCTCTGGCTTTCTGGGTGCAACCCTGTAGGTATCCTACCGTACAGGGCCTCCGGTATGTGCCTTCGAAATTCCGAAAGAACGCACTTTGCATGTCATACCAGTTGTGGATGGTGTTCTTTGAAAGTTCATTGAGCCATGATCGTGTCGTCTTCCGCAACATAAGTGAGAGATATCGGGTTGCGACCAGGCTATTTCCACCTTCGGCGATGCAACAATCTTGGAAGAAATCCTGTAGCCAAGTATCTAGCCGATCTATGCCATCGTAGGCTTGAATATGTCTTGAGATAGCAAATCCTTCCGAGAATCTTGTAGATCTTATGCGTGGTCTGAAGCACTTTGGGCCCACGTATATGTCATCATTTTCATAGCGCCACGCCTCTATATTGGAGTTGATCCTGTGCCTTGCGTCATTTGGGGATAAGGATCGTCCCGAATGACGGCTATGGTTGCGGTGCCTTGGAGCCGGACTTTGGCTTCTGCCGCCACCTCCTCCGCCACGATACCCTCCTTGGCCTCCTTGGGAGCCATTGTGATGGCTACTTGGCGGAGAGGGTGGATCAGCTGGGTTATTTACGGCTGATCGCCGGCCTCCATCCGGAGCATCGTTATTCCGGTTCCGGGGAGGGTCTTCATTGTGACGAGCCCCCTGTCGGCTTGACTCGGCACAGTGTCCGTCGTTCCTTCGCCTGTCATCTGGACAACTTGTATGTCTAGGAGGTGGCATTCTTTGCCGGTCCTCCTCCCGACGTTTCTCTTTGTCTTCTCCCCTACGATCGTGCGACTCTCGTCGGGGAGGACTTCTTGCTCGGCGGCTGGAGTGACATTGCGCCAGTCACGTGCAGCTCTGTGATGTTGTCATGATGATCCGGTTCTGGAGTAGTTGTCTTCCCGTCTGTCAGAACGGTGATGCTTTTCCGGAACACGCTGGGGCCTTATAACATTCCAGGCTGAGTCCGTGCGACATTGGTCGGATTTGGAGACCAGTTTTCCGCTTCCGGATTTCGCAGCCCTTTGCTGTTCTAGACCCTTGGTGAGTAGTTTGATGCCCAATTGAACCTCCTCTGGGCCTGGATTATTCAACAGGATATCTCGAGTTGGAACAGTGTTCTGTATCGGTGTTGGGTACACCAGATCTCCTTTACTGTCGAGAAGAGGCATTCCTGGGTCTCCTTTGAAGAGAACCTTGTGTACTTCCGGGAATTGATCATCACGTGTGTGATGTTTCCGGGTCTTCTGATGCTGCTGAGAGATGTACTTCTCCGCAGTTTCCATGCATTTCTTTTCCTCCTCGATGTTTTTGGCTTCATCCAGGAGTACTTGACGACGCGCTTCTAGGGCCTGGGCCCTTTCATCCAGTTCTTCAGCAGTGAGTTCTGCGGCTGTAGGGATAGGTGTGGTTAATGCAACATCGATGAGTTTACACGCACCTTCAGTGATCACGTGTCCATCCACCGACTCTTCTTTGGGCTCGTCTGGGATAAGTGCTCCATCCGAATCTTCCTCGTATTCCTCGGCAATCACTTCCTCTAGCGGAAGATCTTTTGCCGGGGTCTTGTTCTTCTTATTCTTCTTCTTTGCCTTCTTGGCAGTGCTGGTAGCAAAGACGGCTTTGAGTCCGTTTCCCGGAGTCAAGCTTTAATTGGTAATTTCGGACATTTGGACCTCGGGATTATCTCCGACATCCATAACATCCTGCGCTTTGGGGGAGTTTTCCCCGGATCCTTCATCCATGGTCTCCCCTTCTTCTGCAGCTTTGGAGTTGTACTCCTCTTCGTATTCCGCGGAGAACTTTCTGAAATCTGCCGAGTTCATCAAATCATTCGAGGATGCGGGTACATGGGCCTTTGTTCCGATAGCCTCCAGCATAGAGTCGGTGTTGTCTCCAGCATCGGCAGAGCAGGATCCGGATCCCAAATATCCGACAAAGTGTGATGCCTGCCTCCTGAGGTAGTTGCGACTTTCGCGATCGGCTTCCTCGAAACACCTAATGGCCTCAAGAATATGATCCATGCTTGCGTCTTGCATCATCATGCGCCTCAACGTGTACCTTAGGAGAGGTCTATCAGTTCCGGCATTAGTAGAGCCAGAACCAAGGTTGTTTTCTTGCTCCTCCTGGATTTTGACCTCCATAGGTGGGTTCATCTGGGATTCCATCTTGCTAAGGAGATTAGCTCCAGATCCGACTTGTACTGTGAGATCTGCCTCAGGTTCAACTTTCTCCACTATCTCCGCAACTGGTGCGGGCCGGGTGGGATTAGGGTTTTCTGAGATCCAGAACTCTGCCGCCTCCGCGGACAAAGGGGATCCAGAAATTTCTTCTGCCTATATCATCACCACTGGGATGGGTAGGGCCGGTTCAGCAAAGCCGATGTAAACATCGATCTCACCAAAAGACATGATGGTGTAGGTGGTCACGGCTTCCCTAGCCAGAATCCAAGTCTCATCGAGAAGGATGAGAGGGATATCGCTACCGTAGAGGATGCGACTGATGACGATAGTTTTGCCGATTCCGATTCTTGTAGATTCTGCTCAGAACGCATATCCAAAGCTCACTTGCCCCATGGTGGGTACCAACTGTTGTCGGATTGATGACAAGTACTCCATGAGGGGGTCCTCGAGGCTTGTGGAAGAGAGGGGTGTGAGTCATACGGGATTCCGGGACGGTGAGCACACAAGTTTACCCAGGTTCGAATCCACCGGCTTTGGATGGATCCTTCTCCTGCTAGCAATCTAGTAATACGGCAGAGCCAGAATATGGGTTACAAGGGTTTGCCTGTGCGAGTTGAGATTGTAGAATATTAGGGTGCCCTAAAGGCTCTCCCTAGGATGACTTATATAGATATCCGGCCTAGGGTTTACAGGAGAGATCTATCCGGCGACGACTAAGAGTCGGTTACAGAGTACATCTTGAACTACAAGTAACACTATGGGCCTATGTCGATAAGTTTTCTAGGCCTTCCCGTAGCCGGATGGGACTCCGTCTTCTCTCCCTGACTGTGCCGCCTGTGAAGCAAAGCTCTAACCCGAAGTGGGCCACCCTGGTCAGTGAGGTATGCTGAGGATACCAGAAAGTATATCCCCAACAACATGCTCTCCACTCACTACTTTTGGCCCAAGATGAAGCACGACGTGGAGCGCTACGTTCAACGATGCACAACATGTGTTCGCAAGCTAACCCATATGGTCTTTACATGCCATTGCCTATACCTTATGCACCTTGGTTCGACATTCGTATGGATTTTGTGTTAGGATTGCCCAGGTCTAAGCATGGTCATTATTATATATTTGTTGTCGTGGATCACTTTTCGAAAATGGCACACTTCGTACCGTGCCATAAGACCGACGATGCATCACATGTTGCAAATTTGTTTTTCAGGGAAATCGTCCGTCTTCACGGTGTGCCAGGAACAATCGTATTCGACCGCGACGTAAAATTCATGAGCTACTTATGGAAGACCCTCAGGGCCAAGCTCGGAGTCAAGCTCCTCTTTTCCTCCGCATCGCACCCTCAAACCGATGGAAAAACCGAGGTTGTCAACCGAAGCCTCGGAACTCTTCTACGTGTGTTGATCAAGAAGAACTTGAAGGATTAGGAGGAATGCATTCCCCACGATGAGTTCGCCTATAATCGTGCCAAGCACTAAAAAACCAAGATGAGTCCCTTCATGATCGTCTATGGTTTCGAGCCCCTCACCGCGCTCTACATCCTACCACTACCTCTCCATGAGCTCACCAGCATGGACGTTGAGAAGCGCGCGCAAGCTATGAAGTAGCTTCATGAAGAAACTAGAACTACTATCGAGCAACAAGTCCTTCGGCAAGCTTCTAGGTTAAACAATGATAAGAAGGAGATAATCTTTGAAGAAGGTGACCTTGTGTGGATACACTTGAGCAAGGACCGCTTTCCCAAGGAACAAGATTCCAAGCTCAAACCAAGAGGTGATGGCCCCTTCAAGGTCCTCAAGAGAATCAACAACAGCGCCTAGATCATCAACATTCCAACCTCCAAGTACCTTGCAAGCAACACATTCAATGTCAAGGACCTTTCAGCCTACCATGGAGATGTTCAAGATGATAACCATGAAGATTCGAGGACGCCTCTTTCCCAAGGGGGGAAGCTGATGCAGCCCGTCCAATGTACATCACTACATCTCCACCACCATGTCCCCCAAGTGGACCAATGACTCGTGCACTAGATAAACTCCTACAAGCTAAGGTGAACTCGCTCCTTTCCTCGTGTGACTTTGATACATCTTTGAATGGCTTGCTACTTCATGCAACTACACTGTGTGTTATCAGATACGAACATCCATCGGATGAAGTGCAAGGAGGGGGACAAGAAGAAGGAGCTGTTGGAGCTGAAGCCCCGGAGTCTCCGGCCCTGAAGCCCGGAGTCTCCGGCCTGCATCCCCGGAGTCTCCTGCCAGGACTCCGGACCTGTCTCCGGACCCCGACCAGGAGCGCTCAGTACACCCCCACGACGTCCTCACCGAAGAGCATTGCCATCCCCGGAGTTTCCGCGCATCCTGGAGTATCCATCCTTTGACGCTGGAGTCTCTGGCCTTCGACCTTGGAGTTTCCGCCCCTGGACTCCGGCCATGACTCCGGACCCCTCGCTAGAACTCTCTGTATGCTGCCCTAGAGACTACCCCGGAGTCTGAGCACCACCCCAAGTGTCTCCGGCCACCCAGAGTCTCCGGCCCATTCACCCTGGAGTCTCCGGTGTAAGTCAACCATGCATGTCAAAAGCCTTTTGGGCCTGTGGCCCATGCACCCTTTGGTATGTCCAGACTTTACCCTTTATTGCCTAATCTACCCTTGAACTAGTAGCTGGACTATATATAGTCCCCCATATCTATTGTAAACCGTAGGCATGATATTTGGAATTAGTGGAAACCCCTTGTGGATCTCTCTAGTTCTTTCCTCATGCTCCTTGACCAAGGAGCACAAAATATCACAAACCTCGTTGGAATTTGCATCATGCCTCCCCATTGTACAAGGCCTAGGCATCGAAGTCCCTTTGCCTAGACGTTAAGATCTCACCGAGTCTCACTACTCGCCGTGCCGGTTCGAGAGAGAGTCCTCTGCCCGACGCCGATCCTAGGGATTGCGCCATACCGGTCACCGCCGACGTGAGCTATTGGTGTGTATCGTGGTTTTATGTGAGTGTGTTCATCATGTTCTTCATGCATGAGTTTGTCGTGTTCATCCTTCCCTCCTTTCCTCGCACTCCAACCTCGATTTGAAAGGGATTCATGAAAGATCGTGCCACCCTAGAGGTTTGCCCTCAACACTGGAGATAGACCGGAGACCGACCAGAATCTCTAGCCCAGACCGGAGTCTCCGGTCCACCACACAGGAGTCTCCGGACCGAGCGTCGCCAGGCATGTAAAAGGTCTTTGGGCCTTCGGCCCATGTACCCCTTAGCCTGTCCAGAACTTATTATTATTCCTAAAGTACCCCTATTTAAGTGGTTGGCCTATATATAGTCCCCCACCTCTATTGTAAACCCTAGGCATGATATCTGGAATTAGTGGAAACCCCTTATGGATCTATCTAGTTCTTGCCTCATGCTCCTTTGACCAAGGAGCACCAAATATCACAAACCTCGTTGGAGTTTGCATCGTGCCTCCATGTTGTACAAGGCCTAGACATCGAAGTCCCTTTGCCTAGACGTCAATGTCTTATCGATTCTCCCTACTTGCCGTGCCATTTCGAGAGAGAGTCCTCCGCCTGACACCGATCCTAGGGATTATGCCGGACCGGTCACCGCCGGCGTGAGCTATTGGTGTGTATCGTGGTTTTGCATGAGTGTGTTCATCGTGTTCTTCATGCATGAGTTCATATTGTGGTTGGGAAAAGAATGCATGCAATGACACTCCATATGCCAAACTATTGTTAGAAAGCCGTAGAACATGTTGGAATGCAACATTGGAATTCAATGGAGCACCGATGTGGCAAAGGTTGCATCACCGCACCCAGCTGAGTGTGTGTGGCCATGTGGGTCATTGTGGTCTCAAAAAGAACACATGGAATGACACTCCATGTGCCAAACCATGGTCAGAAATCCCTAGAACATGCTGGAACGCAATGGAGCACCAGTGTGGCAGAGGTTGCATCACCACACCCACCTGAGTGTGTGTGGCCATGTGGGTTATTGTGGTTTGGAAACTAACACATGCAATGACACTGCATGTGCCAAACCATGGTTATAACGTCTTAGAACCTGCTGGAATGCAACATTGGAATGTAATGGAGCATCAGTGTGGCAGAGGTTGCATCACCACACCCACCTAAGTGTGTGTGTCCATGTGGGTCATTGTGGTTTTCAAAAGAACACATGCAATGACACTCCATGTGCCAAACCATTGTCAGAAAGCCCTAGAACATTCTAGAATGCAACATTGGAATTTAATGGAGCACCAGTGTGGAAGAGGCTGCATCACCACACCCACCAGAGTGTGTGTGGCCATGTGTGTCACTATGGTTTGGAAAAAACACATTCAATGACACTCCATGTGCCAAACTGATGCAGCCCTTCCTACGGACGCTCCTACATCTACACCAACAAGTCCTCCAAGTGGACCCATGACTCGTGCCCGAGCCAAACTCCTACAAGCTAAGGTGAACTCGCTCCTCTCCTCGTGCCAATTTGATACCTCCTTGGATGGTGTGCTACTTCATGCAACTACCCTATGCATCATCAGGTATGAAGCTCTAACACAGCACCAAGCACCCAAGGATGGAGAACAAGGAGCAGGGCGTGAAGCAGAAGCTGTTTGAGCTCCTCAGACCAGAGTCTCCGGTCTGCGCACACCGGAGTCTCTGGTTCACCAAAGTCTCCGGGCTGAAGACCCCGAAGACTCCAGCCCACCTCTGGTCTGACCCTAGGATTGAGCTCGAGGAAAGCCAGATGGCCCCTCTGGAGATGGACCGGAGACCGACCAGAATCTCCGGCCCAGACCGAAGTCTCTGGTCCACCACACTGGAGTCTCCGGACCGAGCGTCGCCAAGCATGTAAAAGGCCTTTGGGCCTTCTACCCATGTACCCCTTAGTCCGTCCAGAACTTATCTATTATCCCTAAAGTACCCCTGACTTTGTGGCTGGCCTATATATAGTCCCCCACCTCTATTGTAAACCCTAGGCATGATATTTGGAATTAGTGGAAACCCTTTGTGGATCTATCTAATTCTTTCCTCATGCTCCTTGACCAAGGAGCACCAAATATCACAAACCTCGTTGGAGTTTGCATCATGCCTCCGCGTTGTACAAGGCCTAGGCATCGGAGTCCCTTTGCCTAGACGTCAAGATCTCACCGAGTCTCCCTCCTCGTCATGCTGGTCCGAGAGAGAGTCCTCCGGCCGACGCTGATCCTAGGGATTGCGCCGGACCGGTCACCGCCAGCGTGAGCTATTGGTGTGTATTGTGGTTTTGTGTGAGTGTGTTCATCGTGTTCTTCATGCATGATTTCGCCGTGTTCATCCTCCTCTCCTTCTCCCACACTCCATCCTCGATTTGAACGGGATTCATGAAAGATCGGGCCACCCTAGAGGTTTGCTCTCAACATATTGGTATCAAGATCTTCGTTGCTCACGAATTCCCCCACAAATTTTTCTTCTATCCACCAAAAATTCAAAAATCCCCAAAAAAGAGCCGCACATTTTCCTTTGGATTGATCTCTTGATTTGAAGTGTTATTTGTGGTTTTGATCCCATCGAATCTTGTCTAAGGTGTTGGTCCAGCTTTATCATGTTGATGACCCACAAGTATAGGGGCTGTATCGCAATATTTTCGATAAGTAAGAGTGTCGAACCCAACGAGGAGCAGAAGGTGCTGGCTAGTGGTATGGATCAGGAATTCTCTGCAAATACTTAGCAAACGGATTTTTAGGGGTTTTTGATAATGCAAGTAAACAAAGTATGAGTAAATAAAAGACAGTAGGAATAAATGCAGCAAGTGGCCCAATCCTTTATGCAGCAAAGGACAAGCCGGTTTGTATTACTTAAGATGACCAAACGTTCTTGAGGACACATGGGAAGACTATCAAGTGCTTTCTCTTCATATAGTTGATTAATCTTCTTTAGCTTGCTAAGTGTTGTGTGGGTGAACATGTGCTAATGTACCGACCTTCCTAGGACTAATACATACTTGTGATTATACCCATTGCAAACATCCGTAAGTACAAGAAAGTAATTAAGGTAGAAACGTAACCACAACTTTAAACTCTAAGACCCTTATGTCCCTTATGCAATGGTTTCCTAACGAGGGTTCAGGTTTCTGTCACTCCGGCAACCCGTACGATTAGTAGCCAAATACACAACGCATTCCCCAAGGCCCATATAGCTGAAGTGTCATGTAGTCGACGTTCACATGACACCACTGGAAGAAGTACACCACAACTTAAATATCAAACTATTGAATCTCTCTCAACACAACTCCACTACTAACAACATGACTTCTCCCATGTCCTCAAGAAAGAAACGAACTACTCACAAGACATCATATGGATCATGATCAGAGATGGAATAATGATGGATAACAATCTGAACATAAACAATAATTCAACGGTTCACTCAATAGCATCAACTACAAAGAGTAATCACCACCGGAAAGTTTCCCCTATGAACTATGCAAGATTCAACACAATTGTTACAACAATATAGAGATGGTGATGAGGGTGCTGATGGTGGTGATGATGATGATGATCCCGATGAAGTCCAGCTTGATGGTGGTGTTGATGGTGACGATCTCCCCTCTCCGGGAAGGCATTCCCCTGGCAGAAATCTGTCTGCCGGAGAGATCTTTCTCTCTTGGTGTTTTCCGCCCCGCAGAGGCGGCGGAATCTTTCTGTGGTTGCTCCCTGAGTATTAGGATTTCGGGAGGATAATATACGCCAGAGGGGAGTGCCAGGGGTGGACCAGGGCGGCCACACCACCTAGTGGCGCGGCCTAGGGTGGCCCGCTCCAGGGGGTGGTGTGGGCCCCCTGTGGCCCATCTCCAGTCCCCCTTCTGGCTTCCTTCGTCTTCTGGAAAAATAGGATTTTCCGTATATTTTCCCGGATTTTCTGATCTTTGCGAATTTTGCCTCCAAACAACACCTTTTCCATCGGAATCCTGACTACAGCGGTCCATGCTCCAAAAGTCATCAACCATGCAAAAATAGATGAAATAACATAAGTACCACCTCTTAATATGAAATATATCAATGAATAACAGTGAATTATGACATCGAATAGTGCTGCAAAATGGACGTATCACCTCCCCCGAGCTTAGACTTTCCTTGTCCCCAAGCGAAACTGAGCTCAATAAACATGGCCTCATGTTTATGGAGTGAAGAGTCGATAAAATAATACAGACAAGAAGCATCACATTCATCAAATACATAGATCATAATAGAAGGCAACTCACTATTATATAACTTAACTTGCAATAAGTAAAGGAAACACAATAAAGATACATGAAGTCAATCATAATTGGTAAAGGCAAACTTAGCTCTTGGTCGAAGAATAGTTGATAATTTGCTGAAGTTCACAAATAACTGGTTTTCAATGATAGCTTTCAAAGTAGTAATCACCAAGACAAGAGCAATGTGCAAAACAAGGAACATAAAACATGATTGAATAAATCATCATATGAAAGAATGAAACACAACAACTCAAAATACTTGCTGAGATAGAAGGGGATAGGTTTACTGACTCAACTACAAAGTAAAAGAAAGGCCCTTCGCAGAGGGAAGCAGGGATTGCAAGTTTCATAAAGAGCTCCCAAAAATTATGATACTTACTAGCTTTCAGCTCTCATTTCCCCTATCATAGGCATCTTTAGGTGATTAAGGTTAAAGTGACACAACTAAGAGGATATGATTGACAAGTTATAAGTTGAAATCTCATGCCCCTTACTTACGAGTACCGAATCACATGCTACTCAACTTCAGTCACAAGTAAGGTCTTGTCATTGTAAATACATGTGTATCATTGAGAACCACCAACGGGGTACCGCTTGCACATGACACAGGAGCTATCCCATAATCAAAATGACAAGGCAAGCAAACAGTGAGCATCTTAGCGATCTTTTTATTTGCTATTTGCATAGGTTTTTATTGAGGATGCTTCATATAATGCTCACTATAGTTATGCTGCAAGTTTCCACCATGATTAGGCATGGCTTAGGCTAGCGGCCCAGGCGTTTCTCTAAGACACATATAAACTCCATGATCTTACAAGTTCCACTTTTATTTCACACCACCGGGACCCATAAGCAAAAGAACATGATAACAACTAGGTACAAGGTACCAATGCAGTGTTGAAACCGTTCCCCATGATACATGGTTCTCCTAACTTCAACTCATAAAGCGCAAGCATATACGCAACAAAGATGGACCCAATGGTTCAGGTTATTAAATGCAAGAAAATTAAAGTGTGCCATCAAGTTTGTGAGAGCTTTAATCACTAATTTTCACATAACAAGTTTAATTTGGAAGGTAGACAAAACAAGAATTTACTTGGAATAGCAATAATGCTACTAGGTAGGTAAGGTGGACACAAATGGTAGAGGTTTTGGTTGAAGAAAGTGGATGTACGAGAAGTATTCCCTCTCAGTACATGTTTTTGGCTAGCAAGGTTGGGTAGCAAGTACAAGAGTTGAAGGAAACAAACAAACATACAAGTGATAAAGACAAACATGCAATCTTTCTTAGAAGCACAAAAGATCTTAACTAGAGAATACTAAACTTATGAGCAAATCAAGAAAGAAAGATGATGAAATTATTTTTCTTTAGAGTACTTCTATCTTTTTCATTCAACTCTCAAAAATAGTGTTGCTACTAACCGAGCCAGGTTTGCCAAAACGAACTAAATTAACTCAATGATCCCAAAGTGACACCAATACTAACAACAAGATCAATCATATAACCACGAATTGAAAACTAATATAAGCTATGCAAAAGAGTAAATGATAGAACTTCTCATCAATATTCCATAACGGCAACTCACACCAAGGGATACATATCTACCGAGAGAGGGGACACTTTCATAATGCAAACCATCCCACATAATAACTTCTCTATTCATGATATGACTCTACTAAAAAGGTAAAAAAGATAGAAAATAGTGATGTGATACCGCGGCACTCCCCCAAGCTTGGAACAAACCAAGGGGATGCCAAACCTGATGACGAATTACTCCTTTGGTGGTGGTGGTATCCTCTCGATGAGCTCTTTGATCAGTTTCCCCAAGTCCTCAATCTCGAAGGTGAGATTACTAATAAGCTGCGAGTTTTTCTCAATGCGGATCATGATCATGTCGGGTTGAGAATCCCAGCTCTTGTGATTCTTTCCCCACTCTACCTCCTTTAAGTCTTCTTTTCCTGCATGGCTAGAACAAGGCAAATCCCAATTGGAGGGTAATTTCCCCTTGGGTATATTCTGGTATTGATGCTCATGGATAAGAGTATGAATAGGATTCTTGGTGCGTGGAGGGAGTGACCAGGGATCTAAACCGTGATGAGGCGGCTTCCCTCCCATTGACATAGCCCTGGCAGGGTTTGCCACCACTCCAATGCTTGCAATGGTAGTGCCGGTGTGCTTTGCCTCCTCTTCTTCTTCGCTCTTGATCTCCTTCTCCTGCCCGGGGTCTTGTAGATCTTCCTCCATAGGCTCCTTTCCTTTATCCTTGGCGGACGCCATTGTGCTTCTAAGATTTCAAAGATAGTTCTTGGCAGAAACAGATCCAAACGATAACACGACGAAAACACGATATACAAACCTCGGGAGATCCGGGGGGTTATATATTACGGAGTTTCACAACAAAAGGAAGGTACCGGGAGAAAACGGGTCGGAGGCGGAGTCCGGGGTGGACTCACCACCTGGTGGCGCGGCCAGGGGTGGGCCTGCGCCACAGGGTGGTGTGAGCCACCCTGGCTCCGTTTCCATCCCTCTTTCACTTCGGAGCTTTCCTTATTGTCTAAAAACTGCAAAAATATAGTTGGATAGTATTTTCACGGAACTTTTCTGACCAGAACTGTTACCTATTTGAAAACAGACTCTACAGGTCTCTGAATTTTGTATCTAGTAGATTCTTCCGGAGTCACCACTTGAATAACATCAATATCTTAATCTTCATACACTTACTACTTGAGTCGTGAAAACCTTTCTCTTCCTCATTACACCATTTTCTCCACTACCTGGAAATTTCTTTCACACAAAACTTCACACAGTTCTCATTAGCAACATTAGTATAAGTGAAGTTATAAAACCTTTTGAGTTCAAATTCAACCGAAAACCATCGAAACATAAGCTACTGTAGCAACTCCTTCCAAAAAACCAAAAATAATTCAAAAAGGAAATCGAATAAAGAAGCAAATGCAAGAGTGGCAAAATTTGTCAAAACAGACCAGCAGGTAAAGATCATTTTTTTAGAAAATCTTCTGTTGCTCAAATAAAAAAGTGCAAAACTAACGAAAGTTAAATAACAACCTGGGGCAAAAGCACAAAATATTACAGCTCAATCCGACATACAGAGATCTCTCACGAATTTTTATGGTGAAGCACAAAAATCTGTTTCGGGACAGCAACTTCCCTAAATATTACTTCTCTCTCATTAGAGGTTGATCTTGACACAAAAACCAAACAAAACGGATAAGGAGAGGTTATTACCGAAGTAATATCTTCCAAGACTCAAAGAAAGAAAAACAAACTGAAAGCAAAAACAAATTGGGTCGTCTCCCAAAAAGCTCTTTCTTTTTAGCCATTAAGATGGGCATGATAATTTTGAAGATGCTCACTCAGGAATATGAATTCAAGTGAAAGAGAGCATTAAGAAGAAAAAATACACACATTTTAAGTCTAACCCACTTCCTATGCAACGGAATTTTGTCAACAAACAAGTTGTTGAAACCAGAGGCTACAAGCATAGGAAGGCAAAAGAAGTGCAACATAAAAACTTTCAGCATAAAACAAGGAAACTTGATATTATTGAGATGCATAAGAACACCTTTCCCTCTCTCATAGTAACTTTCAGTATCCTGCATAAACTTAACAATATAACTATCACAAGGGCCATCGTAACAATGATCACTTATTCTAACAGAAAACCCAGGAATACTAGCTCTCATGACACTACTTTGTGAAATAATATTAGAGGTATCCTTACAAATGATAGTGTGTCCCTCTTCCTCATATTTAGTAACAAAGTCTTTCACATTTGCTATTATGGGTTCATCAACCATTTTTTTATCAGGTTCAACAGCTTTACTTGTACTTTCATTAACCATACTAGCTATCATAGAATGTTCCATCATCTTACATGGGAAAGGGATTTTCTCAATGCAAGGTTTAGGTAAAACATGATTGGTAGTATAAACTTCAGTATTTCTTGCAGGAACACTCTTAGAAATATCTTTATAAGGCTCATGATACTTATTCCACTTCTTTTTAGGCACTTCAATATAAGAAGCAAAAGCCTTAAAATAAGAAGCAATAGCTTGAGAGTCTAGACCATAAGCATTTTTAATGTTTTGAAAGTCATCAGTTCCCATAAAAGATTCAATGCATTCATAATCATAATTTATACCTGACTTTCTACCTTTGTCATTCTCCCATGCTTCAGCATTGTCCTTAATACGGTCCATAAGATCCCATTTAGCTTCTTCTTCCATGCGAGTGAATGATCCAGCACAAGAAGCATCCAATAAATCCTTATCATGTAGAGGGAGCCTTGCATAAAAGTTATTGATAATAATATTGTTGGGGAGCTCATGAATGGGACTTTGGAGCATTAGTAACTTCAATCTCCCCCAAGATTCAGTTGTACCCTCTCCATCAAGTGGCCAAAAGTTGTATATTTGATTCCGATCTTTATGAATCTCACTACGAGGATAAAACTTTGAATAAAAGAGAGGCACTATTTCTTTCCATTCCAGAGCATGACTATTCTTCAACAGCTTATACCATTCCTCAGCTCTTCCTTTCAGTGATAGTGAGAATAACTTCTTCTTCACTTGATCTGTAGTAATACACTGCACACTTGAACAACCTGCATAATTCGTGTATAAAAAGTAAATGATCACCACGATGGACTGTTCCATCCCCAACATAGTAGTTATCCATAACACGATCAATAATTCTTTTAGGTATTTTAAAAGCATCATTCTCAGCAGGTGGTGGTTCATCTACTACCTTAGCAGTGGTAGTAGCATTACCAGATAAGAAACTCAGCGGATTATCCATAACGAAAATAAAGCAACTAACATGAGTAAACAATACTCACAGTAGAAGTTTCCTTTACCAATTCCAATCTCCAATAGCGCTTCACTCCCCGACAACGGCGCCGGAAAATAGTCTTGATGACCCACAAGTACATGGGGTGTATCGCAGTATTTTTGATAAGTAAGAGTATCAAACCCAACGAGGAGCAGAAGGTGTTGGCTAGTGGTATGGATCAGGAATTCTCTACAAATACTTAGCAAATGGATTTTTAGGGGTTTTTGATAATGCAAGTAAACAAAGTATGAGTAAATAAAAAGACAATAGGAATAAATGCAGCAAGTGGCCAAATCCTTTATGAAGCAAAGGACAAGCCGGTTGTATTACTTAAGATGACCAAACGTTCTTGAGGACACATGGGAAGACTATCAAGTGCTTTCACTTCATATAGTTGATTAATCTTCTTTAGCTTGCTGAGTGTTGTGTGGGTGAACCTATGCTAATGTACATACCTTCCTAGGACTAATACATACTTGTGATTATACCCCTTGCAAACATCTGTAAGTACAAGAAAGTAATTAAGGTAGAAACCTAACCACAACTCTAAACTCTAAGACCCTTACGTCCCTTGTACAATGGTTTCCTAACAGGGGTTCAGGTTTCTGTCACTCCGGCAACCCATACGATTAGTAGCCAAATACACAATGCATCCCCCTAGGCCCATATAGGTGAAGTGTCATGTAGTCGACATTCACATGACACCACTAGAAGAAGTACACCACAACTTAAATATCAAACTATTGAATCTCTCTCAACACAACTCCACTACTAACAACATGACTTCTCCCATGTCCTCAAGAACAAAACGAACTACTCACAAGACATCATATGGATCATGAGCAGAGATGGAATAATGATGGATAACAATCTGAACATAAACAATAATTCAACGGTTCACTCAATAGCATCAACTACAAAGAGTAATCGACACCGGGAAAGTTTCCCCTATGAACTATGCAAGATTCCACACAACTGTTACAACAATATGGAGATGGTGATGAGGGTAATGATGGTGATGATGGTGGTGATGATGATGATCCCGATGATGTCCAGCTTGATGGTGGTGTTGATGGCAACGATCTCCCCTCTCCGGGAAGGAATTTCCCCGGCAGAAATCTGTCTACCGGAGAGATCTTTCTCTCTCGGTGTTTTCTGCCCCGTAGAGGCGGCGGAATTCTGTGGTCGCTCCCCGAGTCATAGGGTTTTGGGAGGATAATATACGCCAGAGGGGAGTGCCAGGGGTGGACCAGGGCGGCCACACCACCTGGTGGCGCGGCCTAGGGTGGCCCGCGCCAGGGGGTGGTGTGGGCCCCCTGTGGCCCATCTCCAGCCCCCCTTTTGGCTTTCTTCGTCTTCTGGAAAAAAATAAGATTTTTCGTATATTTTCCTGGATTTTCTGATCTTCACGAATTTTGCCTCCAAACAACACCTTTTCCATCAGAATCCTGACTACAGCGGTCCATGCGCCAAAAGTCATCAACCATGCAAAAACAGATGAAATAACATAAGTAACACCTCTTAATATGAAATATATCAATGAATAACAGTGAATTATAACATATAATAGTGATGCAAAATGGACGTATCACCTGTGCTTTCCCAGCACAATTTGCCAATTTTTGCGGATTTGAGGACCCAAGGCGTGAATTTCCGCTCACGAACTCGAGCAGTTCGCGATCTGACTCCAGACCAGAGTTTCCGGAACTGCAGACAGTAGTCTCTGGCCTACACCGGAGTTTCCCGCCTATCCACACCAGAGTCTCCGGCCTGAGACCCCTGAGTCTCCGGCCCTGACGCCTGATTTTGACAGTTTTGCCTCTAATCTTGCATTGGCTAATTTCTTCTTGTTTGTTTGTGCCCGTGTGCATGTCGTCATCTAACAATAAGATTCCGCATCAACAAATCTCACGCTCATCGACACCATGGCCCACGGACATCATCCCGCACCACCGATGACAAGTTCATCATCACCAACGAAGGTATAACTTGTGTCACCTTGTTAACCCCTATCTTCCTTTGTGTGTACCTATCCTACGAGAGTGGCTCATCTTGTGTTTGCTTGAGCATTGTGCATTTGTCCTTGGATAGTGAGAGTGCAAGAGCAATATCAAGTGTGACTAGGTAGCATCAAGGGAGAGTAAGAAAAGAAAGAAGGAAAGAAAAAGATACAAAGCAAAAAAAAAAGAAAAATAGTCTCCCATAGCAAAAGAGAGTCTCAAAGCTTCTAAGCAAGAGAGAAAGAAGAGCGCCCAAGGCAAGTGCACAAATCCGTTGCTCATTTTTCTTCTTTGCAAACGAGCCACTGTCTCTCCTTGCATTGGCACAACAATGAGCTTAGTCTTTGTTAGGACATTTTGTTTACTTATTTTCATAGTCGTGTCAATGCCAACAATCTCCACGTGTGTGTATATAGTCGTAGGTTCTTGTCACCCTTTTGAGTTGTTGACCTTCGCCTTTGACTTGAGTTTTGTTGGATTTTACACTCTTTTGACTATCCCTTTTCTTTTGGTTGGTTCTTTAGCATTCCACAACCCTAACCTACCACCAACAAGCTTTTGAGAGTTAGTTCTTTCTTTAGTGTGAGTTTTCTTTGCGATTCCACTTTGCACGCTTATAGCTCTCACTTGTGATTTCTAGTTTGGTGCAATCCCCAAGGTGAGGTACAAGGATAACACCACCATATTCCACTTCCATATACAATACTTGTGTGTTTTGCATGATGGATAGGCACGGTGAGTCGAGCCAACCACCTCCTCAAGAAGAAGAATATGGACCGTACATGACGTGCGCAAGTCACTTCATCGTCCAACAAGAGTTCCGTGAATGTTGCCAAGACCTTGAGACGCAGCAAGATGAACAATTTGGCGAGACACAAGCCGAGTTCAAGAACATCGACAACCGCTTCGATGGCCTCGAACGACAAATGCATGCGATGCATCACAACTTTGTCCATCAAAATTAAGCGCTACAACGTTCCGTCGCTGAAAAAAATGACAATATTCGATGCCTCGTCAACGGAATGGCAAGACCGTGTTCACGTGCTTCAAGCTCTTCAAGTTCTTTGCGTCATCATGCACCTCTTCAACAAGATCTACATCCGAGTGCTCCAAGATGCAATGACGCCACCGTGGTTGAAGATGGAAGTTCTTCGAACTATGTACCTTCCCCACGGCACGCCGCAACATCAAGCTATGATGGTGATTTATCTTCAAGTCCACAAGCAAGGCAAGAAGCACACCGTCATCACGCAAGGGCACTAGTGATCTAACAAGCACAACCACAAGAAGAACCACGAGTGCAACCGCAAGTCTACCACCATCGACCACGACACATACTTGACACAACAAGTGATGAATCCAATTTGGAGGATCAAGCTTGCCATCATCATGAAGCTCTCCAAGATCCTCATCTTCGCCATCATCGTCTTGAACGTCCACACCGACACCATGGTCATCATGAGGCGCCTCGTCCACCACACCAAAACATGGAGCGTCAAGTGGTACAAGTTGAGCGACGCCCACCACGTCAAGAGGCTCAAGACCATGATCTTCACCATGAGGCCCATGTGCCTAATCAACATCACCAACGGAGGAAAGAGCCTCCTCTTCGTCATAACCCGCGTCATGAGGCTCCACATCCTCAACACCCTCATGGGGCCCAAGTGCCTCAACATCGTCAACAACTGCGCCAAGAGCAAGATCCGCAACAACAATATCAAGAGCAAGTTCCGCAATAAGGTCGTGAGAACCAAGTTCCACCGCATCAACAACAAGATCATCAACAAGGTCACCAAGCTCGTCGCAATGACCTCAACGATGAAGAAAGTTTTGGCAATCTCAAGTTCACAATGCCCAAGTTTATCGGATCCAATGACCCCGAAGAATACCTCTCATGGGCACTCAAAGTCGACAAGATCTTCCGCATGCACAATTATAGCAATAAGAAGATGGTCGACATGGCTTTGCTAGAGTTTGATGATTACACCAACCTTTGGTGGGAACAAGTTCAAGTTGCTCGTGATGCAAGACAAGAGCCGCCAATCACAACTTGGCATGACATGAAGGCTCAGAGGAGATCCCGTTTTGTCCCCGTGCACTACACGCGTGACCTCTTCAACAACCTTCAATCGTTGCACCAAGGGACAAAGATCGTGGAAGAGTACTTTAAGGAAATGGAACTCAACTTGATTCACGCCAACATTGTAGAGCGCATGGAGAAAACTATGGCACACTTACTTATTGGGTTGAACCACCCAATCAAGCGCATCGTTGAGTTCCAAACATACAACACCATGTTTGAGCTTGTGCACATTGCAACAAAGTCCGAACGTCAAGTGCAAGAGGACATCAAGTACAAAAAGCCCAAGACTTATTTCACCTACAAGAAAGCTTCAATCGCTACGCCAACAACCTTCAATGGAAGCTCCTCAAGTACCTCCAAGATTTCCTTCAAGCCCATGTTCCTCAAGGAAAACTTCCCTCGAGTGGGAAACAAGCAAAGAGTGATACACCTTTCAGTGGTGAATGCTACAAGTGTGGAGGCAAAGGACACAAGTCAGCCGAATGTGGAAACAAGCAGGTATTGTTCATCCATGACAATGTCGGCAAAGAGTACTTGAGCGAAGATGAATTTGATGCCCGTGTCAAGGAAGCAATGTCAAGGCAACGAGTGGAAGATGACCAAGAACTCCTCATGTGTGAACATGATGCAAGTCCATCGCTTGTCGTCACAAGGATCTTGACCACTCAAGCACAAAGCATGAAGACCAACGCTCCAATATCTTCCAAACATGAGCCGACATCAATGGAAAATCTATCAAAGTTATCATCAATAGAGGGAGTTGTCACAACCTTGCTAGCACCGAGTTGTGTGAGAAGCTCAACCTCACCCTCCATCCGCACAAGTACCCCTACCACGTGCAATGGCTAAGTGACCAAGGGTCCGTGAAGATCAAGCATACCGTATTAGTCTCCTCTGTCATTGGCCCTTACAAAGACATGTTGGAGTGTGATGTGGTTCCTATGACAGTTTGCCACATGTTGCTTGGTCGACCATGGCAATTTGACAAGGCTGCTCTACATGATGGTCGTACCAATGTATACACCTTGAAATGTCTCAACAAAACATGTGTTTTGCAACCAATGACTCTTAGCCAAATAATTGCGGACAATGCAAAGGCTTTAGCGAGGGCCCAAAGCACAACACCTACATGTGAGAAGAGCGGTGAGAGAGAGAACCACTTCATAGTGAGTGAGAGCCACACGCCAAAATCGAGTGGAAAAACGAAGAGTGTTCTCCTTGCCACCAAAAGTGAGATGAGAGATGTGCGGAACAACCCATCCATCTTGCACTATGTCCTCCTTTGCAAGGGACTAGTGCAAGGAAATAATGAATTAACCAATGTCCCTCCATCTTTGATGATTGTTTTGCAGGAATTCAAGGATGTGTTCCCCGAAGAGCTCCCACATGGACTACCTCCTCTTCGCAGCATCGAACATCGCATTGACCTCATCCTCGGTGCACCCCTTCCAAACTACGCCGCCTACCACACAAACCCGGAGGAGACAAAGGAGATTGAACGTCAAATCAACCAACTCGTCTCCAAAGGTTTGATCCAAGTTAGCACTAGTCCAAGTGTCGTACCCATGATTCTTGTTCCAAAAAAAGATGATACATTACGGTTATGCATGGACTGGCGTCCTATCAATGCTATCACCGTGCGTTATCGGCATCCCATACCACGTCTAGATGACATGCTTGATGAGTTGTGCGGAGCCACTATTTTTTTCGAAAATTGATCTTCGTAGTGGTTACCATCAAATACGCATGGCTGAAGGTGATGAGTGGAAAACCGCCTTCAAGACCAAACTTGGTCTCTATGAATGGTTGGTTATGCCCTTTGGTTCATCTAATGCCCCATCTACCTTCATACGCCTCATGAATCATATTTTGCGTTCTCTCATTGGCAAGAGTGTCGTTATCTATTTCGATGATATACTTGTTTATAGAAAATCACTTGAGGACCATATTAAACATGTCAAGGAAGTCTTGCAAATCCTTCGACATGGAAAGCTTTATGCTAATCTTCCCAAGTGTGCTTTTGCTAAAGACAAGTTGATATTTCTTGGATTTGTTGTTTCTTCGAAGGGAATTGAAGTTGATGTTTCCAAGGTAAAGTACATACGTGATTGGCCCATCCCAAATAAATGTGAGTGAACTCCGAAGTTTTCATGGGTTGGCCGGTTTCTATCATTGCTTTGTGAAATACTTTTTGACCATTGCTTGTCCCCTCAATGAATTGACCAAAAAGAATGTCACCTTCATGTGGGGCAAGGCACAACAAAAAGCTTTTGATGAACTTAAAAAGAGGCTCACCGAAGCACCTCTTCTTGCGTTATCGGATTTCACTAAAACTTTTGAGATAGAGTGTGATGCTAGTGGTATTGGAATTGGAGGAGTCCTTATGCAAAACGGAATTCCTATAGCCTACCATAGCGAGAAACTCGATGGTGTTCACCTTAATTATCCGATTTATGACAAAGAGCTTTTTGCCTTAGTTCGTCTCCTTCAAGTTTGGCAACACTACCTATGGCCTAAAGAATTTATCATACATTCCGACCATGAGTCATTGAAATATCTCAAAGGCCAAACCAACTTGAGTAAGAGACACGCTAAGTGGGTTGACTTTATGGATTCTTTTCCTTACATTGTCAAGTATAAGAAGAGCAAAGATAATGTAGTTATGGACGCTTTGTCTCGCAAGCACACAAACCTTCTTACAAGACTTGAAATCAATGTGTTGGGTCTTGAGGAAATAAAATCTTTGTATGCTTCCGACCCATTCTTTGAACCAATTTTCTCAAAGTGCTCCATTGACAAAGGAGTTGATGATTTATATTTGCATAAGGGCTTTCTATTTTAAAAAAAAGCTTTGCATTCCGAAGTCGTCGCTTCAACTTTTTCTTCTCCAAGAATCTCATGGTGGAGGCCTCATGGGTCACTTTGGTCGTGACAAGATATTGGACATGCTCTCCACTCACTACTTTTGGCCCAAGATGAAGCGCGACATGGAGCGCTACGTTCAACAACGCACGACATGTGTTCAAGCTAAGTCGCAAGCTAACCCCTATGGTCTTTATATGCCATTGCCTATTCCTCATACACCTTGGTCCGACATTAGCATGGATTTTGTGTTAGGATTGCCTAGATCTAAGCATGGTCATGATTCTATATTTGTTGTCGTGGATCACTTTTCCAAAATGGCACACTTCATACCGTGCCATAAGACCGATGATGCTTCACATGTTGCAAATCTGTTTTTAGGGAAATCACCCATCTTCACGATGTGCTAAGAACAATCGTCTCCGACCGCGACGTCAAATTCATGAGCTACTTATGGAAGACCCTCATGGACAAGCTCGGCGTCAAGCTCCTCTTTTCATCTGCATCGCATCCTCAAACCGAAGTTGTCAACCGAAGCCTCAGGACTCTCCTTCGTGTGTTGATCCTGAAAAACCTCAAGGATTGGGAGGAATGCATTCCACAAGCCGAGTTCGCCTACAATTGTGCCAAGCACTCAACAACCAAGATGAGTCCCTTTACGATTGTCTATGGTTTCGAGCCCCTCACCGCGCTCGACATCCTACCACTACCTCTCCATGAGCGCACCAACATGGACGTTGAGAAGTGCGCACAAGATATGAAGAAGATTCATGAAGAAACTAGAGCTACTATCGAGCAACAAGTCCTTCGCCAAGCTTCAAAGTTAAACAAGGACAAGGAGATGATATTTGCAGAAGGTGATCTTGTGTGGATACACCTAAGCAAAGACCACTTCCCCAAGGAATGTGACTCCAGGCTAAAGCCAATAGGAGATGGTCCCTTCAAGGTCCTCAAGAGAATTAACAACAACGCCTACATCATTGACATACCGACCTCCAAGTACCTTGCAAGTAATACGTTCAATGTCAAGGACCTTTCAACCTACCATGGAGATGTTCAAGATGATACCCATGAAGAGTTGAGGACAAGTCTTTCCCAAGGGGGGAGCTGATGCAGCCCGTCCTATGGATGCTCCTACATCTACACCAACAAGTCCCCCAAGTGGACCCATGACTCGTGCCCGAGCCAAACTCTTACAAGCTAAGGTGAACTCGCTCCTCTCCTCATGCCAATTTGATACCTCCTTGGATGGTGTGCTACTTCATGCAACTACCCTATGCATCATCAGGTATGGAGAACAAGGAGCAGGGCATGAAGCAGAAGCTGCTGGAGCTGCTCAGACCGGAGTCTCCGGTCTGCGCACACTAGAGTCTCCGGTCCACCAAAGTCACTAGCCTGAAGACCCCGGAGACTCTCGCCCACCTCCAGTATAACCCCAGGATCAAGCTCGAGGATAGCCAGATGGCCCCTCCGGAGATGGCCGGAGACCGACCGGAATCTCCGTCCCAGACTAGAGTCTCCGGTCCACCACACCGGAGTCTCCGGACCGAGCGTCGCCAGCCATGTAAAAGGCCTTTGGGCCTTCGGCCCATGTACCCCTTAGTCTGTCCAGAACTTATCTATTATCCCTAAAGTACCCCTGACTTTGTGGCTATCCTATAGATAGTCCCCCACCTCT
Organism: Avena eriantha; assembly: GCA_910589775.1. Classification (NCBI taxonomy): domain Eukaryota; kingdom Viridiplantae; phylum Streptophyta; class Magnoliopsida; order Poales; family Poaceae; genus Avena; species Avena eriantha. Next base: position 323,344,591 of record OU342741.1, on the reverse strand, counting down.
ATTTTAAACCCTAGGCATGATATTTTGAATTAGTGGAAACCCTTTGTGGATCTATCTAATTCTTGCCTCATGCTCCTTGACCAAGGAGCACCAAATATCAAAAACCTCGTTGGAGTTTGCATTGTGCCTCCGTGTTGTACAAGGCCTAGGCATCGGAGTCCCTTTGCCTAGACGTCAAGACCTCACCAAGTCTCCCTCCTTGCTGTGCCGGTTCGAGAGAGAGTCCTCCGCCCGACGCTGATCCTAGGATTGCGCCAGACTGGTCACCGCCGGTGTGGGATATTGGTGTGTATCGTGGTTTTGCGTGAGTGTGTTCATCGTGTTCTTCGTGCGTGAGTTCGTCATGCTCATCCGCCCCTGCTTCTCCCAAACTCCATCCTCGATTTGAACGGTACTCGTGAAAGATCGGGCCACGCTAGAGGTTTGCCCTCAACACAAACCATGGTACGAAAGTCCTAGAACATTCTGGAATGCAACAGTGGAATGCAATGGAGCACCAAAGTGGTAGAGGTTGCATCACCACACCCACCTGAGTGTATGTGGCCATGTGGTTCATTGTGGTTTGGAAAAGAACACATGCAATGACACTCTATGTGCCAAACCATGGTTAGAAAGCCCTAGAACATGCTGGAATGCAACATTGGAATGCAATGGAGCACCAGTGTGGTAGAGGTTGCATCACCACACCCACCTGAGTGTGTGTGGCCATGTGGGCATTGTGGTTTAGAAAAGAACATATGCAATGACACTCCATGTGCCAAACCATGGTCAAAAATCCCTAGAACGTGCTGGAATGCAATGGAGCACCAGTGTGGCGGAGGTTGCATCAACACACCCACCTGAGTGTGTGTGTGGCCATTTGGGTCATTGTATTTTGGAAAAGAACACATGCAATGACACTCCATGTGCCAAACCATTATTAGAAAGCACTAGAACATGCTGGAATGCAACATTGGAATGCAATGGAGCACCAGTGTGGTAGAGGTTGCATCACCACACCCAGCTGAGTGTATGTTTGTCCATGTGGGTCATTGTGGTTTGGAAAAGAACGGTTGAGGGAAAACCTCGGGGGTGGCCCGGTCTTTCATGAATCCCTTGAAAATCGAGCAGGGGGATGAGGGGGAGGTCGAAATCCATGGACTCACGCAAGAATAACATGATGAACACACGCACACTCAAAGACACAATACCCACCTATAGCTCACGTCGGCGATGATCGGTCTGGCACAATCCCTCGGATTAGCGTCGGGCAGAGTGCTCTCTTTCGAACCGGAACGACGAGTAGGGAGTCTCGGTGAGATCTTGAAGTCTTGGCAAGGGGCTCTGATGCAAACGCCTTGTACAACGAGGGAGGAAGAATGCAAACTCCATAGAGGTGGGGGATAATTGGTGCTCCTTGAGCATGAGACTAGAAATTAGGGAGATCCATAAGGGTGTCTTCTAATTTCAATTATCCAAGTCTGATTAATACAAGGGGGTGTGGGGGCTATACATATAGGACAGCCACAAACCAGGGATAGTTTGGGCACAAAAGGGTAAAACTGGACGAAATAGGAATATTCTTTGGCATCAAACCCTGGTTGACTTTGAGACTAGGAGCCGGAATTTCTGGTTGGCGCCGGCCGTTCCGGTCTGGCACCGAAATAGCATGTAGAGGTGCAGTTCGGTCGGTGCCTGTTAGTTTCGGCGAGCACCGGAAATTCCGGTAATGGGTCCGGTCCGCCGGAGTGGGCGCCGGGATTTCCAGCATGGATTCCGCTCCGCTGGTCCTGTCGCCGGTTTGACCTAGGACTCCGCCTTGCGTTGGCTTGGATCCTTCTCTTGGCATTTATTCATGGGGTTCATATCTAATGATGCATATAGTATTGGCATGAAGTAGCAAGCCATCCAAGGATGTATCAAAATCACACGAGACAAGGAGCGAATTCACCTTAGCTTGAAGGAGCTTGGCTCGGGCACGAGTTATTGGTCCACTTGGGGGGACTTGGTGGTTTAGATGTAGGGACGTTCGTAGGACGGGCTGCATCAGCTCCCCCTTTGGGAAAGAGTTGTCCTCGACTCTTCATGGTCTTCATCTTGAACATCTCCATAGAAAGGCAAAAGGTCCTTGATATTGAACGTATTGCTTACAAGGTACTTGGAGGTCGGAATGTCGATGATGTAGGCATTGTTGTTGATTCTCTTGAGGACCTTGAAGGGACCATCTCCTCGGGGCTTGAGCTTGGAGTCGCGTTCTTTGGGGAAGCGTTCCTTGCTTAGGTGTATCCACACGAGGTCACCTTCCTCGAAGATCAACTCTTTCTTGTCCTTGTGGAGCCTTGATGCTTGGTGTTGCACTTGTTGCTCGATTGTAGCTCTTGTTTCGTCATGAAGCTTGTTCATATCTTGTGATGGGGGAATACCAATCGGGGTATACCCATGAAGTGGAGTCGCCAGCTAGATCGAGTCGACTAAAGCTTAACCCTGGGCGGATCGACTCGCCAAATACGGCGACTGAAGCATACTGAATCTAGACGACACGCCGACTGGAGGCCCAAGACGGCGACTCCAATACAAAGCCCGTTAGTGCACTTATAAATCCTAACTGGCTGCATATATAAAGCCACAAGAGGCACCCTTTTGGGGGACATATTTTCACACCATATTAGATCTAGTCTCTCCCTTCGCCTACGGCGGCTCTCATGTAACCAATCTATGATCATATATTGGATTGACAACAGGACGTAGCGATCCTCCATCGAGGAGACGTGAACCTAGGTACATCGCGTGCCAATCTTGTTTCCGGATTCTCCTACGTCACCTTGCCCTTTCCTCTACGTAAGCTAGTCTGTAGCATCTGCCGTGGTCAATACCACGACAGTTGACGCCCACCGTGGGGCAAGCGATGCATGGCGGTGATGATCCGAGCGGGATCCCTCAACTTTGCCGGCTGCAAGAGCGCGCGCTATCGCTCGAGTACTGCTACCCAGGTTGGAAGCTGATCCATCTAGCTATCCTGGCGGCCAACGTGACTTGGGAACCCCACATCAAACATGCAAGATTGATTCATGTGGTTGCCGGTTGAGTTTTCTATTCGATCCCCTTTCTAATTAATTGCTCTATCTGCTAATTATTTTATTTCGATTTAATCTCACATGCATGACTACTTGTGCATATTGTTTGGTAATCTCACATGTTGCTTGGTAATCTCACATGCACGACTACTTGTGCCGGTTGTTTGGAGGACTGATCTATGAACGCGAGATTGGATCGCTAGTAGCGATTGATCCATGAGCCAGCCAAAAAAAGATGGGGCGCATGTCAGATCACTCGATCAAGTTTCAAGATGCTACAGATCAACTTTCGATCAGTGTTGACTTGATTCTACATCCAAAAGAATATCTGTCATTTGATTACCGTGTTAATTGATCATTTTATTTTAAACTAATCCGTTGCATGCTTATTTTGCCAATACACGCATGACACAACATGAATCGGCGAGTACGCCTTTGTCCTAGATGCGAGCGAGCGGCATCGAGGAACATCTGTGTCACACCTTCTGTATCAGGTGCTATTTTTTCAATTATTCGTCTCGGACTGTAAATTTCAATATACAAGTATATTTTTCCGGTTTGCACTACATTTTAGATGCAGATTTTTCAATCAAGACATCTTGAAAAGTATGTACAAAACACAATGCGAAAGATTTGGAGACAACTCCGAACGACCTAGACGGGTCGGCTCCATCTCGCCTGACGTGGGCTTGCCATTGTGGAGTCGCTGGCACGGACTCGCCATCATGAAATCTCCACGCTCGGCGACTCGCCTGCCGAGAACTCTCCATCGGGGACTCGCTCGGCGCCGACCTGCGTGTCACGGACTCACCATGCTACCGGCTAAACGCCGCTTCGACTTTGCCCCAGCGCGACCTCCATCCGCCGTGTCGACTTTGCCCTAGCGTGACCTCTGTCCGTCTCGTCGACCCCCTGTCCGCCACATCGACTTCGCCCTAGCGCGACCTCCATCCACCGTGTCTACTTTGCCATAGTGCGACCTATGTCCGCCGCGTCGACCCCGTGTCCGCCGTGTCGACTTTGCCATAGCGCGACCTATGTCCGCCGCGTCGACCCTGTGGCTGCCGTGTCGACTTCGCCCTCACACGAGCTCTGTCCGTCGCGTCGACCACGTGTCCGCCATGTCGACTTCGCCCTAGAGCGACCTCCATCCGCCGCGTCGACCCTGTGTCCGCCACGTCGACTTCGCCCTAGCGTGACCTCTGTCCGTCGCGTCGACCCCATGTCCGCCACGTTGACTTCGCCCTAGCGCGACCTCCATCTGCCATGTCGACTTCGCCCTAGCACGACCTCCGTCCGCCACGTCGACTTCTCCATAGCACAACCTATGTCCACCGCGTCGATCCCGTGTCCGCGGCATCGACTTCGCCATAGCGCGATCTATGTCCACTGCATCGACCCCGTGTCTGTCGTGTCGACTTCGCCCTCGCGCGAGCTCTGTCCGTCGCGTCGACCACATGCCCGCCACGTCGACTTTGCCCTAGCACGACCTCCATCCGCTGCGTCGACCCCGTGTCTGCCGCGTCAACTTCGCTCTAGCACGACCTATGTCTGTCGCGTCAACCACGTGTCCGCCACGTCGACTTCGCCCTAGCGCGACCTCCGTCCGCCGTGTAGACGCCGTGTCCGTCGCATCGACCCTATGTCCACCGTGTTAACTTTGCCCTAGCACGACCTTCGTGCGCCGCGTCGACCCCGTGTCTGCCGTGTCGACTTCGCCCTAGCGCGACCTACACCCGCCACGTCGACCCCGTGTCCGCCGCATCGACTTTGCCATAGCGCGACCTCCATCCGCCGCGTCGAGTCTATGTCCACCGCGTCGACTTTGCCAACGCGCACCTATACTTCCGCTACGTTGAATACGTACGCCGCGCCTACTAAGGGACCTTCATCGTTTGAGTCACCAGAGAGGGTAACATGCCATGCTGCATGGACTCACCACTGGGCGTCTCTTGCTCCCAGGAAAATTGATTCGCCTTTGTTAACCTTTTAAAGAGCGACTCGCAATGGCCAAGTAGTGCGGACAAGGACTCGCAAACCGAGCCTCAGATGGTCCATGAAAAACGCTAACCAAGAGCCATCATGGGAGTCGCCTTGCTCGACTGGCCTTCCGGGCCAAGACAAATGGTAGTGCTACACAAACAGCACCATGTCCTCCTCAACTTTAGACATAGCGACTCGGACGGCCAAGTACTGTGGACGAGGATTCGCGAACCGAGCCTCGGATCGTCCAGGAAAAACTTCCAGCCGAGAGCCATCTTTGGAGTCGCCATGTGACTGCCCCCCCGGGCCAAGATGAGAGACTCGCTAACAAAAACAGCGCAATCAACGTCATCGCAGACTTGCAATCATCGCGGACTCACCACACTCGGGGACTCTCCCCTCGCGGACTTGCTCACCGCAAACTCTCCCCACGCGAACTCGCCATGCTCGGCAACAACCACTACTATTTTCAGAATATGCATCTCTAAAGAGCCTCAAGTCACCTCTACAAGCCAACTTGAGCCTCGGGGACTACTCCTAGGAATACTGCGGGTGCACGTGGTCCCACGACCATGGCTCTCCACGCTCAGGGACTCACCACCACGAACTCACCCTTGCGTACTTAACACGCTCGGGGACTCGCCACCACGGACTCGCCCTCGCATACTCAACATGCTCGGGGACTCGCCACCACGGACTCAATCTCGCGTACTCAACACGCTCGGGGACTCGCCACCGCGGACTCGCCCTCGTGTACTCAACACGCTTGGGGACTCGCCACCGCGGACTCGCCCTCGTGTACTCAACACGCTCGGGGACTCGCCACCGTGGACTCGCCCTTGCGTACTCAACACACTCGGGGACTCGCCACCTTCATAGACTCTTTACGCTCAGGGACTCGCTGCCCTTGCGGACTCGCCATGCTCGGGGAATCACCATCACGAACTTCCCTCGCGGGCTCGCCCATCGCGGAATCGCCTATGCCGATTCGGTGACTTCATCATCAACGACTTGGCGGCCTCCACGTCTGCTATTCATCAACCTCTGCGACATCAAGTTGACAAGGCGCTAGTCAAACTTCTCCAAGGGGTGACTCCGTCCAATGACGACTCGCCCGACGCATCAACTCGCTTTGGCGATTGGGCTACTTCATGAGCTATTTCTCTGTTTCAGGAGCTCGCCAACGACTCACCATCGACACCACCCTGGAATCACCTATGCTGATTAGGCGGCTTGAAGTCATCGCTATGTCCCTGACACACTCGAGGACTACTGATGGGGGAATACCAATCGGGGTATACCCATGAAGCGGAGTCGCGAGCTGGATCGATCCGACTAAATCTTAACCCTAGGCGGATCGACTCGCCAAATATGGCAACTAGCGCATACTAGACCCAGACGACACACCGACTGGAGGCCCAAGATGGCGACTCCAATACAAAGCCCATTAGCGCACTTGTAAACCCTAACTGGCTGCATATATAAAGCCACCAGGGGCACCCCTTTGGGGGACATCTTTTCACACCATATTAGATCTAGTCTCTCCCTCCACCTACGCCGGCTCTCATGTAACCAATCTATGATCATATACTGGATTGACAGCAGGACATAGCGATCCTCCATCGAGGGGACGTGAACCTGGGGTACATCGCGTGCCAATCTCGCTCCCGGATTCTCCTACGTCGCCTTGCCCTTTCCTCTACGTAAGCTACCCTGTAGCATCTGCCGTGGTCAATACCACGACATCTTGGGCACGCTTGTCGACATCCATGTTGCCACGTTCATGTAGAGGTAGAGGTAGGGTGTCGAGAGCGGTGAGGGGCTCGAAACCATAGACGATATGAATGGACTCATCTTGGTTGTAGAGTGCTTGTCTTGATTGTAGGCGAACTCGGCGTGGGGAATGCATTCCTCCCAATCCTTCAAGTTCTTCTGGATCAACACACGAAGGAGAGTCTCGAGGCTTCGGTTGACGACCATGATTTGGCCATCGATTTGCGGGTGCGATGCGGAAGAGAAGAGTAGCTTGACGCTGAGCTTGGCCACGAGGGTCTTCCACAAGTAACTCATGAATTTGACGTCACTGTCGGAGACGATTTTTCTTCGCACATCATGAAGACGAACGATTCCCCTAAAAAACAAGTTGGCAACATGTGAAGCATCATCGGTCTTACGACACGGTATGAAGTGTGCCATTTTTTAGAAGCGATCCAGAACAACAAATATAGAATCATGACCATGCTTAGACCTAGGCAATCCTAACACGAAATCCATGCTAATGTCGGACCAAGGTGCATGAGGTATATGCAATGGCATATAAAGACTAAATGGGTTAGACTTAGACTTAGCTTGAACGCATGTCATGCATCGTTGACCGTAGCGCTCCACGTCTTGCTTCATCTTGGGCCAATAGTAATGAGTGGAAAGCATGTCCAACATCTTGTCACGGCCAAAGTGACCCATGAGGCCTCCACCATGAGATTCTTGGAGAAGAAAAAATTGAAGAGACGACTTCGGAATGCAAAGCTTGTTTTGTTTAAATAGAAAGCCTTTATGCAATTAGATATCATCAATTCCTTTATCAATGGAGCACTTTGCAAAAATTGGTCCAAAGAATGGGTCGGAAGCATACAAAGTTTTGATTTCATCAAGGTCGAACACGTTTACTTCGAGTTAAGTAAGAAGGCTTGTATGCTGGCGAGACAAAGCATCTGCAACTACATTATCTTTTCCCTTCTTCTATTTGACAATGTACGGAAAAGACTCCATGAATTCAACCCACTTAGCATGTCTCTTACTCAAGTTGGCTTGGCCTTTTTGATATTTCAACGACTCGTGGTAGGAATGTATGATAAATTCCTTAGAACAAAGATAGTGTTGCCAAACTTGAAGAACATGAACTAAGGCAAAAAGCTCTTTGTCATAAATCTGATAGTTAAGGCGAGCACCATCAAGTTTCTCGCTATGGTAGGCAATAGGACGCCCATTTTTCATAAGGACTCCTCCAATGCCAATACTGCTAGCATCACACTCTATCTCAAAAGTTTTTGTGAAATCCGGTAACACAAGAAGAAGTGCTTTGGTGAGCCTCTTTTTAAGTTCATCAAAAGCTTTTTGTTGTGCTTCGCCCCAAAAGAAGGTCACTTTGCTTTTGGTCAACTCGGTCAGAGGATAGGCAATGGTTGAAAAGTCCTTCACAAAGCAACGATAGAAACCGGCCAAGCCATGAAAACTTTGGAGTTCACTCACATTTGTGGGGATGGGCCAATCTCGTATGTCCTTTACCTTGGACACATCAACTTCAATGCCCTTCGAAGAAACAACAAATCCAAGAAAAATTAACTTGTCTTTAGCAAAAGTACAATTTGGAAGATTATGATATAACTTTTCATGTCGAAGGATTTCTAAAACCTCCTAGACATGTGTAACATGTTCCTCAAGCGACTTGCTATAAACAAGTATATCATTAAAATAGACAACAATACTCTTGTCAATGAGAGATTGCAAAATATGATTCATAAGGCGCATGAAGGTGGATGGGGCATTAGATAAGCCAAATGCCATGTGAAGGAGATATGCCCTAGAGGTAAATAATAAATAGGTTTTTATTGTCATATCTCAATTAGTTTATAATAGTTTCATACTGTGCTATAACTGTGCCAAGTAGAAACATTGGTACAGGTGTGGTATGAAACAACCAAGTCCCTAGTAGCCTTTATTCATACTAGTTCATTGGTCACGAGGATGATCTGGGTTTCAAGATCATGGGCATTTATTCCGACTGACAACAGGATCATATCATTGGAGAATGATGTGATTGGACATTCCTCGAAGGATTTCAACACGATCAAGTCATATAGTTCATTGTTGCAATAGCTATACCTAGACTCCTTTTCCTTAGACTGTGAGCTCATATTACTCACTGTTTCACGAGGCTGCTTAGACTGCATTAAGCGCCACTTGGTAATATAGTGGTTATAAAGGTGTATGTTGGGTATTCCGAAGGAACAGTAGATGACATGTGACTGCAAGACCGGGATTTGTTCACCCACATGACGGGTAAAGATACATACGGCCGGCTTGGTGAGATTACATCCATAAATGTTGCAACATGTGACTCGGTCACGGGGATGTAATATCACGGTAACAAGAACACAAAACTTGTTGTGAATGAGATTGAATAAGGTATGGGATACCAAGGATGGGATCTCGGACAAGTTGTATCGAGAAACAAAAGGACAAGGATGCTACATTTAGCGGTTCAAACGACATTGTCATCAGGAATGCATAGGGGTCACATGGATATCCCTGGTCCCTCTATTGATCATTGATATAGATCATGTCTAGAGCATTCTCGAGCTGTGAGAGGATACACTTAAGGGTACGATGAGAGTGATCATTCGTAAGACGGAATCATAGTAGAGAAAGAGAAAGCCAGAATTGTTCCGCAGAGAGATCCGAAGTTGTTCGGAGGAAATCAAAAGGGAACCAAAAGGTGTTTCGGGTCAAGACGGATTTTGTAATATGTACTTACATATTAATTAATGTAATTAATATTAAATATAATATTAAAATCTAATTTGAAGGGTTATTATACTAATGGCCCAAACTTCCTTGTGAATAAAGGCCCATGAGGGAAAAACCGAAGGAGGGAAGGGCCAAGGGCCAAGGCCCAGGCGCCTCAAGGGGGTTCACTCGGCTAGCCTAGGGCTGTGCGCAGGGTGGGGCCCACCCCTGGCCGGCTGGCCAATGATGCCCTAAGGGCCCATGCGCCTCCCCCCTCTCCCTTGATGAGTCCCACATGAGAAACCCAAAGGGGAGGGCACACCCCATCCCCCTATATAAAGGGGTCCCATGGGTGGGATTAAGAACACACCAATTGACATCGGTATACCCTACAAGTACTCGAGCTTGGTATATACGGCCTGAATACATGGAGGCCCACGGTGTTGCCAAGGCCCAAATGAAGAACTCGAGTAACCGACGGACTCTCTATTGCTTGAAGAACAAGAAGAAGCTAAGGATAGAAAGTTTAAAGGGGAAAAGCCTAACCTGTAACCGACTCGACCTGCTACCCGAGACCTAGCCTATCTATATAAAGGCTAGGAGGGGGCGGCGAGAAGGACACACACAACCCTAGTTTCCACAATCCTCGCCAGATTGCATATGCGCACCATTGTAATCCTCGATTCCTTTGATAATTCCACGAGCAGACAAGCAGGAGTAGGGACCACTACGAGGCCTAAACCTGGGTAAATCTTCTAGTCCCCTGTGTGCTTGTTTGCTAGCCGATAGATGTCTCCAGCGCTCCCTCCTTCTCCAAAACCCAAGTCTATAATAATGGGCATTGATGAGTGAAACCCTCATCAATTGGCACCGTCTGTGGGAATTGGGAGTGCTGATGTTGCTGCTTCTTCGGCCCCATCAACCGCGATCTACAACTCCGCAACAACGGAGATTCGCCAGCTCTTCGGCGCGTTCGACTTCACCATCCACACGCCGGTCACTCGCCCGACTTTTGAGTCCGTGGGCGATAGAGTCAGCCTTGAAATAGGGAGCTTCCGCTTCCAAGTTGGTCAGATGGGCACGCTTCGCATGCCTGACCAGCCGACAGTGCCTTCGATTGCCCCAACATCATGGTTCCCTCCATCGATCGGCACCCTCAGTGAGCTCAACGCCCCGACAACAGTCGAGAACACGGTCAGCGACTCCGATCTGAGCGATCTGGCCACTGAAGATGGAGCCTACGGCTCCGGATCTGAGAGTTGTAGAAGCAGCAGCTTCCCCAGTCACTTCATGTGCACCGTCATCAACACAGGCGACACCTCCGCCAACGGCAACATCACGGGCAATCGCGGTAACGAAACCGACCCGCCTAACGGCGGCAACAGTGGCAATGGCGGCAACGGTGGAAATCGCACCCCCGTCGACAATGGAGGAGCAGTCGAACCTCCAACCATAATAAACGAGCAAACCGATGAACGCGTCGTGATCAGGCTCAATGAGCAAGAATGGGCTTGCTGCCGCGAGGCCCTACGAGGCACTCCTCACCCCTTCGGATCTCCGCAAGAACTGCTGATGGGCTACCACTGGCTCCTAAAGGAAGAATTCAAGCGCCAAGTACAAACAATCACGCAACTCGAGGCGCGCAAAAAAGCCGCAGACGAGTCGAGCCTTCGTCATGCTAGGCTCTCCTCCCACGAAGGATCCTCCTCATAAGGCAATGAGTACATCGCCAAAAATAGGCAATCTCGGATGGCCCATCTCACCGAGCAAGAACGCATAGAAGCTGCAAAAGTCCTCGACTTCAGCTCTATGACAGTCGATACACGGGGCAATGTGGTCCCCAAGACGCCATAGGCTGCGGTGACAGCGGCCACCATGTACCTCCTTAACAACCAGCCGCCAGCTGGAGATCCCTGAGCCGCCATGCACCAATCTATGATCGCGGGCTTGGGATTAATCGAGGCCGCCCTCGACAAGGAGCCAACACCGGAGCCAAAGAAAGGCAAAGCGCTAGCAAAGCGCTACTCCTCGCCCTCATCCAGTGATGACAGTCACAACCTGTCTCGGCGTCGCCGCTCACGGCGACACGACCACGACTACGACGCGTGTGATGACATCACGCAGCGCAAGATCGAAAAATCAAGGGCGTCACGTGCTCGGTCGACTGACTCAGAAGAGGAAGACATGGAGCTCTGCGGCGCCAGATGCTTCAGCAGGTCCATCAGGCATAAGAGAATGCCCAAGGGGTTCAAACTCTCGTCGGAGAACCCGAAGTTTGACGGCCTATAGGACCCAAAGATCTAGCTGGAGGACCACATCTCCTCCGTCAGGCTCCACGGAGGTAGTCGAAGCACGACCATGCAATGCTTACAGCTACAGCTGCAAGGCGCAGCCCGAGCATGGCTCAACAACCTCCCACGCGGATCCATTCGCAGTTGGGATGAGCTGGTTTACAGCTTCGTGTGCAACTTCAAGGGCACGTACAAGCGGCATGCATCAATCGAAGAGCTGAGATGCTGCTAGCAAAGATTGGGCGAATCCCTGTGCTCCTACATCCAACGGTGGTCCATCATCAAGAACTCCGCCGATAACATCTCGGAAGATCGCGCGATTGACGCATTCAATAGCGGCGTTCGCCGCATAGAGCTCAGGGAGGAGATGGGCCGCTCAAAGCCCAAGACCATTGACCACCTGATGGAAATCGCGAATCGGTGGGCTGATGGAGAAGATTCGGTGAAAAATCGCATTCACTCCGACAAGGAGGCAGAACTCGAGCACAGATGCGACCCTCGAGGCAAACACCGTATACGCATCTACGATGACCCCGACGACGTCAACATGGTCGCAGCTGGCTATGCCGACAGACGCGATGATAACCACAATAGCGGATACCGCAACAGTGGATACCGCGACTCCGGGAAAACCACGCAAGTATGGCAACACCGCAACCGTGATGAGGCACCCACGACATCCATCGAAGAAAAACTTCCTGGGCCATGCACGGTGCACTTCTACATCGACAAGCATGATGGGAAGAAGAAGTCCATCCACCTCCTCAAGGACTGCCACGAGTTCCTCAAATTACATGAGGGATTAGTTCGATGAATCGCAACGCGGTTGAGAGAGGCTATGGAGCGGCTCCAGGCACCGTGGCACATGGCGCTCCACCATCGCCACCTGGAATGTCCCCAAACGCAGCTGCGCCGGACCAACACCAGGGAGGTGAACCCTACCCACGGGCCATGGGTACTATGATGATCCAAAAAGGACACCCCTCCAATCGGGTGCAGAAGGCCATCACTCGCCAAGTCAATTTGGCCACACACTCGCCACCATCTACCACTGAGTACCTCAGCGGAAGTGAGTCCTGCATCACTTTCGACAAACGCGATCATCCACCTCAAGTACCTCGTCCAGGCCACTGTCCCCTCGTACTCGAGGCACAAATTGGAGGCTACGGTATGAGCCGCGTCTTCATAGACGGTGGAAGCAGCATCAAACTTATATTCGCGAGTACCTTGCGAGCCATGAGGATCCCTCTGACTTGCCTAGAAGCCTCGGATACAACATTCCATGGCATTGTCCCAGGAAAAGGCGTATATCCCCTGGAAAAATCAACCTCGACATTATCTTTGGCATGCCGAAAAACTTTCGGCATGAGCGCATCGACTTTGAAGTTGTTGACTGACCCTCGTAGTACCACTGCATCCTCGGGCGTGTCGCGTTCGCAAGGTTCATGGCAGTGCCACACTATGCCTACCTGCAGATGAAAATGACAGGTCCCAACGGCGTCATCACAATCAATGGAAGCTTTGAAAGGTCCGACATTTGTGACATGGAATTCAACAGAATTTCCCAGTCCTTCCGCATGCAGGAAGAACTCGTGAGACTAAAGGAGTTGACAGACAACAGTCTGCCTCCCCTAAGCTGGCCAAGCTCGCCTGATTTATCTTTCAACTCATCGGTGCACACAAAGAAAGTGCAGGTTCACCCATCGGATCCCGCCAAAACGGCCCTCATCGCCAATAACTTGAGTCCCGCATAGGAACTCGCGCTCGTCGAATTCCTCTGTGAGCACTGGGAAATTTTCGCCTGGTGTCCTGCGGACATGCCAGGAGTTCCTAGGGAATTTGCCGAGCACGCACTCAACGTCAAACCCGACGCAAGGCCAGTCAAGCAAACAACCCAGCGATTATCTGAGCCATGGGCGCAGGCAGTTGGAATGGAGATCAACAGACTCCTCGATGCCAAATTCATACGCGAGATCAAGGAAAGCACTTGGCTCGCCAACACGGTGCTGGTACCAAAAAAGGACACGGATAACCTGCGGATGTGCGTGGACTTCACCTCTCTGAATAAGCACTGCCCAAAGGATCACTTCCTGTTGCCGCGCATTGACCAGATCATCGACTCCACCACGGGCTGCGAGCGCCTCTGCTTGCTCGACGCCTACTCAGGCTATAATCAGATTTGAATGAAGGAGGAAGATCAAGAGAAAACAGCGTTTACAACGCCCTTTGGTGTGTTCTGCTACAACACAATGCCCTTCGGGCTAAAGAACACGGGAGCCACCTACCAGCGGTGCATGAAGGCTTGCCTTAAGGAACAACTTGGTCGCAACATCCAAGTCTATGTTGACGACATAGTAATCAATACCAAGGAGGAAGCCTCCCTAATCGACGATTTGCGCGAAACCTTCGCCAACCTCGACCGCTACCGGATCAAGCTCAATCCAGACAAATGTGCCTTTGGCGTGCCATCCGGGCAACTACTCGGGTACCTCATCTCCACAAAAGGAATCGAGGCAAACCCGAAGAAAATAAAAGCCATACTGGCCATGGAGAAGCCGAAAAACATAAGGGGCGTGCAGCAGCTGGCTGGGTGAATCGCGGCCCTCAGTCGATTCAGTAGTCGGATGGGTGAAAAGGTGCTGCCTTTCTACCAACTCCTCCACAAAACTTAAAATTTCGAGTGGACCAATGAAGCACAGGAAGCATTCGAAGACCTCAAGCGCCTGCTATCCACATCGCCAGTACTAGTGACCCCGCGGGAAAGGGAACCACTATTGCTATATATCTCCGCCGCCAACCAGGTGGTCAGCATAATGCTCGTCGTCGAGCGAGCCAAGGAAAACAAGGTCCATAGGGTACAACACCCAGTCTACTACCTCAGCGAGGTCCTCACGCCAACAAAACAGCGGTACCTGCAGTGCCAGAAGCTGGCGTACGGCGTCTTCATGACCACCCGGCGACTGCGCCATTACTTCCAGGAACACCCAATCGTGGTGGTCAACGACGCCCCATTGGGGCATATCCTCAACAACCGCGACGCCACGGGACGAGTCGCACTTTGGGGAATAGAATTGTCTCCACGATACATTACATACGAAAAGCGCGACGCAATCAAGTCGCAAGTTCTCCCTGACTTCCTCATGCACTAGATGGAGAACCAGCTCCCTGACAAACCAGATATGTCCTACCTTTGGACAATGCACTTCGATGGGTCCAAGCGGAAGGACGGAGCAGGTGCAGGTGTCATACTGACATCACCTCAAGGGGACAAGCTGAAGTACATCCTGCGAATGCAGTTCACCGCCTCCAACAACGAAGCTGAATACGAGGCCCTGCTACACGGGATGAGGATGGCAAAAGCCTGCGGCGCCAAGAGACTCATTATTTACGGCGACTCCAAGTTGGTCGTCAACCAAACAATGCATGAGTGCGGCGCACTAAACGACAACATGATCGCCTACCGCGACCTCTACGACACACTCGAAGGGGACTTCGATGGCTGCGAACTGCGAGACGTAGGCCACGAAAGCAATGAAGAGACAAACGCACTCGTCAACATAGGCTCTACCTGCGCCCCCATACCACCTGGGGTATTTCTCGAGCGCATCTGTGAATTCTCCATGAAGCCAAAGGCAGCAGAGAAGAAAACAAGCGGAGCAAAGGACTCGGGGGCTACGCCACCCAATGAGCCAATGGCACTCGACGGCCTGGAGCTAGACACAAGACTCGAAGGACCAATGAGTGTCATGATGATCGAATCATCCTAGACTCAGCCGTACATCACGTACCTCCTCAGCAAAAGGCTACCGGACGACCCGACTGATGCACGGCACATCGCGCGGCGATCCAAGGCATTCGCTGTTATCAACAGCGAACTATACAAGCGCAGCATCACAGGAGTGCTCCAGCAGTGCGTCTCCATGGCTGATGGCAGAGCTTTCCTCCTCGACATCCATGAGGGAACCTGTGGACACCACGCTGGCAGTCACGCCCTCGTGGCCAAAGCTCTGCGAGCTGGGTTCTACTGGCCTACGGCCATGCGCGACGCCAAGGACATCATCTAGAAATGCAACGCGTGTCAACGATTTACGGACAAACCGCATGCACCTGGAACAAAGCTCCGGCCGATCCCATTGGCCTGGCCCTTCGCGCAATAGGGACTCGACATGGTCGGCTAACTCCCCAAATCCTCACGCGGAGGTTACGTCTACCTCCTGGTGGCAGTCGACAAGTTCACCAAGTGGATAGAGGCCATGCCAGCGACCAATCAATCAGGGCACAACGCAGTCAAGTTCTTCGAGTCCATCGTCTCCCGCTTCGGGGTGCCACACAACATCATCACAGACAATGGCACGAACTTCACATCCAAGGAGTTCCAAGAATTCTATGAGAATCTGGGAATCAACATCAGCTACGCCTCGGTAGCACATCCACAGACTAACGGTCAGGTTGAAAAGGCGAACGGGCTCGTCTGCGGCGGCATCAAGAAGCGACTCCTCCGGCCACTCGAACAAGCTGCGGGTTGCTGGCCAGATGAACTGCAATCAGTACTTTGGAGCCTACGTACAACTCCAAACAGTGCTACAGGCTACAACCCGTTCTTCATGGTCCACGGGGCTAAAGCGGTGCTGGCCGCCGAGGTACGGTACAAAGCGCCACGGGTACTCGAAGACTCCGTCAACCTCCTCGACGAGGCAAGAGAAATCGCCGCGGAAAGATCAACGATCTACCAGTAGAACCTGCGCAACTACCACAGTAGGAGGCTACGCACCCGGTCCTTCGTCGAAGGCAACCTGTTCCTGCGACTAAAGTAGCAGGGACATCTCAAGCTCGAGTCCCCTTAGGAAGGACCATACGTGATTACAGAAGTAATCCTAGGTGGCGCCTATCGCCATCAAGTTCTAGAGACAGGAGTCACATACTCCAACCCCTGGAACATCGCACAGCTGCGACGCTTCTACCCTTAGTCGTTTTTACTTTTACATCACAAATAAGGGACTCAGCCAAGGCTACTTAGCCACACATTGTACTTCGTACTGTCTCACGAATAAATAAAGCTAAGTGCCCCAAAACTCTGTGTTCTCCTTCATTTTTTCACAACTTATCCACTCGGGGGGCTACGCCACCCTATAGACACCTGTTCTACGAACTAAAACGTGATATCCTGAGTAGCTGGCACATCAATCAAAACCCTTGACACAACATCAACCCAGCTGCAACGCACCTGACAGGTTGACAAGGGACTGAGATAAGAGCATGGCCAGGCTAACGAAAAGGAATCGCATAAGTGCAACGCACTCACATGATAACAAGCCCTTTATACATAGTCGACAGTCAATTCTACAGAACATATATACACTCATGTGCAGGATACAAACTACTGCAACAAAAGAACATTGGTCTGCTCCTCAAAGAAATCGATGATCTCCTCCGCCGGGGGACCCACTGCCTGATAGTGCGGCACCATACTCCAGGCAGAACGTACTAGCGGCGCTAGTGGCCTAGCCGCAATCGCGGCAACATCTACGTCAGGCCTATGCAATCACACCAGCGATAGAGCGCCCTTGGCACCAGCCACCAACTGTTGCCTTACACACTCGCGAACCGCAGCCAGGTCTTGGAACTTAGCAAGAAGGGATAGTAGGCTTGATGGAGCAACATCCAACGGAAACATCGTCCAATAAATGTTCTTCAAGCATGACTGCGACTTCTTCAGAAACTGCAGCACTCGCGACGCACGATCCTGCAGGGTCGCCAGCGCAATCGCACGATCATGATCCACCCAAGAGTATCCACTCTCTTGAAGTTGCTCCTGGGTAAGATCATGCATGCGAATGGCAATTCTATCCTTCTCATCCTGTGGATGGCGCGTGCTGACAACTATTACAAAGCAACAACAGAAGCATAAGGACAGCACACTATCGCGAGTGACTACAATGAAAAGATGAGAACACGCAAACTAACACTTGAATTGGTCGCCCAGCTGCGTCACTGTTGGGGATATACTTTTCAGGTATCCTCACAGTTTCTCACTGACCAGGGTGGCCCACTTCGGGTTAGAGCTTTGCTTCATGGGCGGCCTAGTCAGGGAGAGAAGACGGAGTCCAATCCGGCTACGGAAGGCCCAGGAGACTTACCGACTTAGGCCCGTAATGTTACTTGTAGTTCAAGATGTACTCTGTAACCAAATCTTAGTCGTAGCCGGATTGATCTCTCCTATAAACCCTAAGCCGGGTATCTATATAAGCTGGCCTAGGGAGAGCCTTTAGGGCACCCAATACTTTAGACTCTCAACTTGCACAGGCGATACCCTTGTAACCCATATTCCGGCTCTGCCGTATTACTGGATTGCTAGCAGGAGTAGGATTCGTCCAAAGCCGACGGATTTGAACATGGGTAAACTTGTGTGCTCACCGTCCCGGAATACCGTATGTCTCACACCCCTCTCTTCCACATGCCTCGAGGACCCCCTCATGGCATACTTGTCCTCAATCCGACGACAGTTGGCGCCCACCGTGGGGAAAGTGAGCTTCGGATCTGTGTTCCGAGCGGAATCCGCAAGAATCGGAATCGGCGAGACCATCGCCGTCGGTCGCATCCTCTACGCCAGCAACGTCCCTCTCATCGTTCTCGACGAGACTTGGATTCCGTCTAGGGAGGCCGTGACTGCCTATACAATCATGTCTTTTGGCGAGATCGATGTTTACATCGGTTTCGCTGAACCCGCCCAACCCACCCCAGCGGTGATGATAGAGGCAGAAGAATCTTCTGGGTCCCCTTTGTCTGCGGAGGCGGCAGAGTTCCGGATCTCAGAAAAACCTAAACCCACCCAGCCCGCACCAGTTGCGGAGATAGTGTAGAAATATGAGCCTGAAGAAGACCTCACAGTCCAAGTCGAATCTGGAGTAGATCTCCCTAGAGAAGCCAGATCCCAGAACGACCCACCCGTGGAAGTCGAAATCTAGGAGGAGCATATCAACGACACTGATTCCGGCTCTAACGATGCCGGGACAGACAGGCCTTTCCTCAGGTACACATTAAGACGTATGATACTGCAAGGCGAAAGCACCGATGCAATCCTCGAGACCATTAAAAGTTTCGATATGGCTGATCGCGAAAGCCGCAGGTACCACAAGAAGCACGCATCACACTTCGTCGGATACGTGGGATCTGGATCCGGCTCTGCCGATGCTGGAGAAAACACCGACTCGGTGCTGGAGGCAATTGGAACAAACACCGACGTTCCCGCATCCTCGGATGAATCTATGACGTCGGCAGATTTCCAAAAGTTCTCTGCGGAATATGAAGAGGAGTACAACTCCAAATCTGCAGAAGAAGGAGATGCCATGGATGAAGGATCCGGGGAACATTCTCCCAAAGCGCAGCATGACATGGACGTCGGAGATAATCCCGAAGTCCAGATGTCCGAAAGTACCGATCAGAGCATGACTCCGGGAAACAGACCCAAAGCCGTCTTTGCTACTGGCGCTGCCAAGAAGGCAAAGAAGAAGCACAAGAAGAACAAGACCCCGGCAAAAGACCCTCTCACAGAGGAGCTGATTGCCGAGGAATACGAGGAAGACTCGGATGGAGCACTTATCCCAGACGAGCCGAAAAAATAAGCATCGGTGGATGGACACGTGATCACAGAAGGTGCGCGTAAACTCATGATGCCGCATTAACCACACCTATCCCTACAGCTGCAGAACTTACTGTAGATGAGCTGGACGAAAGGGCCCAAGCCCTGGAAGCGCGTCGTCAACAACTCCTCGATGAAGCCAAAACCATCGAGGTGGAGAAGAAACGCATGTCAACCAAGGAGTACATGTCTCGGTTGCATCAGAAGACACGGAAGCGTCACACCAATGATGACCAATTCCCACGTGTCCATGCCATCCTTTTTGGGGATGAGATGGGGAAGCCACGGAAAGACAGCAACGGTGATTGGGTATACCCAACCCAGTACAGAATACCATGGCAGCCCGAGAAATTCTATCAGCTAATCCAGGACCAGAGGAGATCTGTTTGGGTATCAAGCTACTCAACAAGGGACTAGAGCAGCAGAAGGTCGCCCTGTCCGGAAGTCAAAAACTAGTCTCGGATTCTAACCAATGTCGCACAGATCCGGCATGGGCTGACGTAAGATCCCATTACCTTCGGGCGCAGTACCATCACCCCGAACGCAGGGAAGACAATTATTCAAGAACCGGATCGTCGAGACAGCATCGTAGAACTACACATAACTAGAGCAATGTCGCTCCAGCAGCCGAGAAAGACTCGATCACTGCACTGAATCCGAGGAATCCTCCCCGTTGAGAGTTCAACGATCAAAAGGGAGAAGATAAGGAAAAACGTCGGGAGGAGGATCGTCAGAGAATGCCACCTCCTAGACATGGGAGCCATTCAGCTGAGCCTCACCATGGTGGGAACGACGGACGAAGGAACGACGGAAACCATGCTGGACAAGCTGGCAGGGGGCTCGTCGTAATCAAGAACCTCCCCGGAACCGGAATAATGACGCTCCGGACGGAGGCTGGTGATCAGCCGGAAACAATTCAGTTGCCCCACCCCCTCCACCAGGCAGTTATCACAACGGCCCCCAGGGAGGGCAAGGAGGACGACATAGCGGAGGAGGTGGTGGCAGAAGCCGAAGTCCGGCCCCAAGGCACCGCAGCCACAACTGACATTCGTGACGATCTCTATCCCCGAACGACGCAAGGCACAGGATCAACTCCAATATAGAGGCGCGGCGTTACGAAAATGACGATTTCTACGTGGGCCCAAAGTGTTTTGGACCACGCGTCAGAGCTACAAAATTCCCGGAAGGATTTGCTATCTCAAAGGACATCCAAGCCTACGATGGCATTGCTCGGCCAGATACCTCGCTACAGGATTTCTTCCAAGCTTGCTGCATCGCCAAAGGAGGAAACAGCCTGGTCGCAACCCGATATCTCCCACTTATGTTGCGGAAGACGGCGCGATCATGGCTCAATGAACTTCCGGAGAACACCATCCACAACTGGTATGACATGCAAAGTGCGTTCTTTCGGAATTTCGAAGGCACATATCGGAGGCCTTATACGGTTGGACACGTATAGCGTTGCACCCAGAAAGCCGGAGAAACTTGCCGGGATGACCTCGGATGATGGATCGACACCAAGAACTCCTGTGAAGGAGTAAACGATCAAACCGCGATTGAAGCTTTCATCGCAGGGCTCCCAATTGGTCTACTACGACACCGCTTGAAGTG
The DNA here is from genome assembly GCA_910589775.1 of Avena eriantha. Classification (NCBI taxonomy): domain Eukaryota; kingdom Viridiplantae; phylum Streptophyta; class Magnoliopsida; order Poales; family Poaceae; genus Avena; species Avena eriantha. The sequence goes on along the minus strand of OU342741.1, from coordinate 323,323,508 downwards.
TGACAATGTCACTGATCTAGGAGAGATGATAGAAACAACGAGCAAGTATGCAGATGCTCACGACGATGCAGAGGGATTACTCAATGTTCTGGCTGTGCCTCAGTCGGAAAAACAACCAACGCAACAAGCTTAGAAGCACAAAAATACCTCGGAAGAAAAACCCAACACGGAAACAGCAGTGGGTACTACTGTTTCCGGGTCTAGAGGACGAGGAGGACGTGGCGGAGGCTGCGGGCGTGGCCGTGGGACATCAATGGTCCAAGGTAGAGGAGAGCAACAACCAGGCAAAACCTACACTTGGTCCGACATTGCCAATAACCCATGTGTGCATCAACTAGACGCCAATGGGGGCTCGTCCCACACCAACGCTGAATGTCATTTTAATGACGACATCAAGAGAGACGATACCGCGGGCTACAAAGCTAAGCGGAAGAAGGGAAAGAAAAATCCCAACAAAGACAAATAGACCAAGGAAGATTCCGACATGGAGGAAGCTGATGCTTCAAATCCCAAGTCGGAAGGGAAGAAAACTTTTCCCACGAAGAAGGACACTTACGTCACCTTCCTCGGATCTCAACCAGCAAAGGTCAAGAAAGCAGTTCTCCACGAGCTCAATGCAACAGTTCCGACTGTCCCTCAATATCTGGACTGGTCGGAGGTCGCAATCACATTTGACCGCGCCGATCATCCACCTAAGCTACACAGGCGAGGAAAATACGCCTTAATCGTCAATCCACTTATTGACGGTTATGGTTTCTCCACGACCCTCATGGACGGTGGTAGCAGCATCAATATTCTCTATGTCGAAACGCTATGCCGGATGAAGATCTCGGAAACACAGCTGAACCATAGCTCTGTGATCTTTCACGGGATTGTCCCAGGAAGACAAGCTAATTCCCTGGGAGAGATTACTTTGGATGTTCCCTTTGGAACTCCAAAGAATTACTGGACGGAGGCACTTTCCTTCGAAGTGGTCCCGTTCAAGAGCGCATACCACGCTATATTCGGACGTCCGGCTTACTGGGCCTTTAGGGCTCGTCCGTGTTACATTTACAATATGATGAAAATTCTAGGTCCCAACGGCGTGATCACCATCAGGGGAGACCCGAAGAAAGAGCGAGAGTGCGAGGATGGAAATGCCGCCTTTGCCGAAGCCGTGTTGCACGCCCAGGAGTACCAGGAGATCAAGAAGAGCATAGATTCGTCCGAGATGCCCGCAACAAAGAGGGAGGTGACAAAGCCAAATCCGGAGTTCAAGGCATCAAAAGAGACAAAGTAGACACCATTGAAGGATGCTGACCCCTCCAAGGTGACCCAGATAGGCGTAGGCCTAAGTAGCGCATAGGAAAGCGCGCCTGCCAAGTTCCTCCAAGAAAATCAAGATATCTTCGCATGGCAGCCATCTGACATGACCGGAGTACATAGGGAACTTGCCGAGCACTCTCTAAATGTAAACCCAAACGCTAAAACCATCAAACAATCCTTACAACGGTTTGGCGATGAAAAGCGTAAGGCAATAGCTAAGGAACTAGCACGGCTCAAGTTAGCCGGATTCATAGAAGAGGTCATCCACACTGAGTGGTCGGCCAATCCTGTAATGGTCCCTAAAACGGACGCCACTGATTTAAGGATGTGTGTTGATTATACTACCTTCAACAAGGCTTGTCCAAAAGATCCGTTCGCTGTGCCTAGAATTGATCAAGTCATCCATTCTACGGCAGGCTCGGAACTCCTCTGTTTTCTCGATGCATATTCCGGTTATCACCAAATCCGGATGAAAGAATCTGACAAAGTCAAGACTTCATTCATAACCCCCTTCGGAACCTTCTGTTTTGTTACAATGCCCTTTGGGCTCAAGAACACAGGAGCTACGTACCAGCGCACGATGCAGCGTTGCCTCCATGACCAACTCAGACGCAATGTACATGCATACGTGGATGATATCGCGGTGATGTCCAAAAAGAAGGAAACATTGATTTCCGACTTGGAGGAGACGTTCGCCAATCTACGAAAAAACAACATCATGCTTAACCCGAAGAAATGCTTCTTTGGAATACCTGCCGGGAAATTGTTAGGTTTCATCGTGTCTCAAAGAGGCATAGAGGTGAACCGAGACAAAGTCAAGGCTATACTCAATATTTCCAGGCCAACTCGCTTGAAGGACGTACAAAGAGTAACTGGTTGCATTGCTGCGGTCAGTAGATTTGTAAGCCGGCTTGGTGAAAGAGCCGCACCATTATATAAACTCCTGAAAAAGAGCCGAAGCCACACTACAAGATCTGAAGAAAGTACTCTCATATGCTCCTATCCTTGCAGCACCGGAACCTCAGGAACCGATGTTGCTTTACGTTGCTGCGACAAATAAGGTATGTCAGTATCGTCATGGTGGTGGAGAGACCAGAGGAAAATCAGGAACACCTGGTGCAGCGTCCGACATACTTTGTCAGCGAGGTCCTGACAGAATCAAAACAGTGATATCCGCACTATCAAAAGTTGGCTTACGGTGTTTTTCTAGCATCTCGTAAGTTATGACACTATTTTCAGGAGCATCCAATTACCATGGTGAGCAAAGATCCCATGAGAGATATAATCAACAAAAGTGACGCCATAGGACGCGTCGCCAAATGGGGAATAGAGCTTTCAGCTTTCGACATTGAGTATAAACCTCGGACAGCAATCAAATCCCAGATCCTTGCTGACTTTGTCGCTGATTGGATAGAGACGAAGGAGAACATGGTCCTCCCTGAGTCAGAATATTGGACCCTCTTATTCGATGGGTCCAAGGCTCGAGGGGGCTCGGGGGCTGGCGTGGTGCTCAAATCACCACAAGGAGATAAACTTTTATACGTGTTGCATATCCACTTCACAGCGACAAACAATATTGCCGAGTATGAAGCACTGCTGCATGGAATCCGGATTGAAAAGGATATTGGCATCCGACGTTTGATGTGTTATGGAGATTCGGATCGTATTGCTCAGCAAGTCTCGGATATTTGTAATGCAAATAAGCACATGGCAGCATACAAAGCTGTCGTGGATGATCTATCTAAATCGTTCGAAGGGTTTGAAGTTCAACACATCCCTCGAGCAGAAAATAAGGAAGCAGACGCACTATCTCGGATAGGTTCTGCGTGGAAAGAGGTCCCGGATGGCGCTTTTTTAGAGCACCTCAAAGTTCCCTCAATAAAGGGAGTAGATGAAGAATATCCGACCAAATCCGACTCACCTTTGATAGCAGTTTTGGCTGTAATTCCCAGCTGGACTCAACCCTACCTCGATTATTTTGTAGATGGAAAATTACCCGAAGACGAGGTGCTGAGCAGGAAGATTATCCGACGAGCAAAAGCCTATACTATTGTTAAAGGTGAGCTCCATAAATGGAGTGTTTCTGGGGTCTTTCAGTGTTGTGTATCTCAAGGGAGTGGAAATCTTAAGGGAAATCCACAAAGGTGAATCTTAAGGGAAATCTTAAGGGAAATCCACAAAGGTGAGTGTGGTCACCACACTGCAGCCAAATCTTTAGTGGCAAAAGCTTTTAGACACGGATTTTTCTGGCTTACAGCTCAGGCAGATGCCGAACAATTAGTCAAGACGTGCAAAGGCTGCCAAAAGTACGCCAAGCAAGCTCATGTTCCGGCTGATCAGCTGCGAACAATACCTATAACATGGCCCTTTGCGGTCTGGGGGCTTGATATGGTAGGACCATTTAAACGAGCTCCAAGTGGATTTACTCACCTCTTAGTGATGGTGGATAAATTCACCAAATGGATCTAGGCTAAACCTGTCACTAGTTGTGATGGAGCAATAGCCAACATATTTGTCGAGGATGTTATAATCCGGTATGGTTATCCGCATAGCATTATCACGGACAACGGGAGTAACTTTTCCATGGGCGAATTGGTTGAATTCTGCGATGAGCAAAATATCCGGCTTGACATTGCGTCAGTCGCACATCCACAGGCTAACGGACAAGTCAGAACAGCAAATGGTTTAATCTTACAAGGCCTGAAACCGAGACTCGAAGCACCACTACGACGTGCTGCGGGGGCTTGGGTAGAGGAATTACCCTCTGTAGTTTGGAGTTTATGAACAACTCCGAACAGGTCAACAGGATACACACCTTTCTTCTTGGTCTATGGCGCAGAAGCAGTTCTTCCTAGTGATTTAATTCATACTTCTCCTATAGTGGCCACGTATATCGAAGAGGATGCCGAGATTTCTCGACAAAATGATCCCGACTTAGTCGAAGAAGTTCGCATCGTTGCTGAAATGAGATCTACAGCCTATCAACAGAAGTTACGCAAGTATCATAGCCAGAGAGTCCGAAATAGATCTTTCAATAAAGGTGATTTGGTTCTCCGGCTTGTGCAACAAAGAAAGCACAAACTTTCCCCAGTATGGGAAGGGCCCTTTTTAGTTAGTCGAGTATTGCACATTGGATCGTACTACTTAACTGACATGAGACCAGTCAAAGAAAGACATGCTACTAAGAAGAGAAAGAGAGCTGGAGGCAGTACAAATCCGGATGAGTTAGACAGACCGTGGAATATTGCTCAGCTACATCCCTTTTATTCTTAGTTTATCCTTCTTTGTAATCATACATATGTACATGTTCTGAGAAATAAAAGTTTTGGTTGCCTCAAGTTTTTTGTGAGAAGTTTTTACCATATTATTTCCAAATGATCATGTCATAGTCGAAAATCCCAGAATACTTGAAAGTATTTTATGCTCATGTTCGTTCTGGTTTAGATTTCCGATTCTAAAATTGCTACCTTCGGGTATAACTCTAAAATTTCTAGTCTTTACTTTGGTTATTTGTCTGATTGCTAGATGTGGGTATTTTCCGAGTAGTGAATTGTTGGTACTGGAAGCCAGCTTTGTTTCCGAGTTTAAACTAGTTTAGCGATTGAGCTCCGTTGCTCGGCAAAGCTTCCGGCGGAAGGTTTAGCCGGCTCGCGAAAGGGACGAAGCGGAAAGCCAGATAAACGATAAGTGAAGACGAAAAAAATACAAGTGCTTATGTAAACATTTCAGGCACACAAAAAAATAACCAAAAGTGCTGAATAGATAAAAAAGCTTAGCACTAGCAAAATAAATAGTACTTAATATTTACAAACGCATCATGTTCTTTCCGGAATAATACATAAGTTTCTGGTCTATGATGCAGGAGGAGATGAAGGAGCTGTCGGCTCGCTGGTTACTCCGCCTTGATATCGTTTCGAGATGTCCAGATCTGAGGTGGTCCGTTCATCATCGGAAGCTTCTTCGGCTTCTTCTGGAGGAGGTGGCGGAGTAGCTACGCGGGTGCAGAAGGGGATCTCGTAGCTGGTCAGATCAGCTACGTGACACCCATATCCGGCGCAGGAGTGCATGATGACTTGAAGGTCCTGCTCCTAGCCGTCTTCATCTACCTTGCAGTATCCTCTGGTCACTTGCCATATCTCCATGTTTCCATGGTGGCTCATGACCACGGTAAGAGCGTTCTGCACAGCAGTCCGCGCGTAGGACATGTTCCAGTCCCGAACAAGCTGCGGCATCTCCTTGGCCTTGTCCCGCACCTGAAAATCCGACATGCTTGGCATGTCCGGAATCCTGAGAGACTCGCCAGTGTCCTCAAGGGACTAGTGGAAGTCATAAAGAAGATCACTGACTTGGGTAAGCCGGTGGGTGTGGGGCTCGGAGGAGGAAGAGTCTGTCAAGTTCAGAGGACCTATACACAAAACAAATTAAGAAAAATCCGACATCGATAAAAGTCGAAGAAAAAGATAAGTCAGAAAGATGGAACATACCGAGAATGACGTTGTCAATCTTGGTCTTCTCCTCCCGGAGACTTTGGAGTTCAGCCCAGAGCGCCTGGAAGATGTCCTTCTCTCTGCCAACCTCATTCCTGAGGTCCGAGATTACTTTATCTTGAGCAGCGATCTTGCGATCACGCTCTTCATTGGCCATGGAGGAGGATTCAAGGACTTGAGCTATGCTCCTTTCATGATCCGCCTTGAGCTTATCCAGCTCTTGGCGAAGTCCCTTGTTCTCCACCACCAGGGTCTTGAGGTTCTCGGACTCCTTAATCATAGCGATGGATTGCTTCACCAGCGCTGTAAGTCAAAAAAGAACAACAGTTCAGGAAAAATTCGACATTGAAAAAGCAAAAGACAAGGTTTGAATCTCAGAATGTTTACCTTCGGCTTCATCCTTGGCTACTTTAAGTTCGGCATTTTTAAGCCAGAGATCCTTGATCTCTCTCCTCTTATTGCATACATTGGTCAGTAATTCCTGGTTATAGGAACATACTTTCTGTAAGTCAGAATACCCAAAGTCAGAAAGCTACTTAAGACTCGGGCTAATATTTTTGCTAAATATCAGCACGAGCCTTGGGGGCTACACTAGTTCGTTTTTTGGCATCCTAATGAAGCATAAACCCGGATTATGTATCCTACTTCATGCTTGGGGGCTAGAGGATATGATATACCATAATGGAAAAACAAGAGTTGGAATTCCGACTTACATATTGCTCGCGGGTGAGTTTATCTAAACCCGCGTTCACTTCAGCTGCCACCTTCTCGGCAAGAGTAAGAGGGATCACTGGGGCTGTTGGAAGCTCGCCAGTCCTAATCCTCTCGTCGTGAAGGCGGACTTGAGCGAGAAGGTCAGAGAATTTGACGTCCTCTGCATCTTGCGCTTCTTCTTCGGGAGATAAATGGCTTTTGTCTAGGACTTGCCTGGCTAGCCGCTGGATTTCCTCTGCAGATTTCCGGGACATGCCAAACTTGGCAAGTCCCGTATTGCTGAGGAGGTTTTTGGTGAAGGTTTCAGTCGAGGGATCATTACCCGAAGAGGGTTCACCCTTATCTTGATTTGACGCCCCCATGGTGATGTCAGTTTGTGACCCAAGGATCGCAGGCTCTATTGGAAGAGCCGGATCTTCCGCAAACACCGGAGAAGGAATGATCACCGGAGTTGCAGAAGGTTGAGGGGCAGGAGTCGGAGGAGCCACGGCAGGGGAAGCTATGCTGAGCTTCGTCTGTCACAGGGGCTTCAAAGGAATCCCTTTCCCCTTACCCTTGATGAGAGGCTTTGCTCTGAGAATGTAGTAAAGTCGGAAACATTACATCTCAGAAAGAAATTCCAGAAAGGTGCAAAGGCGGAAATTGTGAATCAAAGTTACCTCTTCACAACAGGCACCTCATTTGTGCCAGCAGCCACTGTCGGAGCTTTGCGCTTCTTGAGCGCAAGGTCCAGCAATGGGACCACTTCTGTCTCCTGAGAAAACTCAGGAGGATATCCTTTGAGCAGAGCAAGCTCCGACTCGGGGAGGTTAGCAAGCTGAAAGCAAGAAAACATATCAGTATTTCAGTATAACTTGAAGATTGAAACACATAAAAGGTGTACTGATGGAAGCTTACCGGCACCACGGGGTTTTCCGCCGTGTGCATACCCAGAGAAACCTCCGGAATTCTCCTCTCGATCCGCTCCATGATCAGCCACTTGATCTGGCTGATGTAGCCTTGAGTGGTGTAGGCTTTGGGGCTGATGCAGAGGGAGTCTTTTTTGGATGACGTGATGGAGTGCGTCAGTCTATCCTCGTGGTACTAAAGTCGTTGGATCCGACGTGAGACCCAGCACTGGACCAAGTCGGATCCCTTCAAACCCTTGTGCTTGATCAAATATTCGATCCGCCTCTTCACGAGGATCAGATCATCGGTGAGAGCCGGAGCAGCCTCGTCCCAGGAAGGCTGGGCCATGGCGGCTCCGTCGACAAAAGACGGCAAAGCAGTAGCTTTGCCGGGAGCCGGAATATCCCTATGATAGAAAAAGGTGGCTGGCCATTGTTTGACCGAGTCACTGGCAGAAATTTTGGGATAAGCCCGGTCACGTCTAAGTGAAAAGCTAATAGTGCCGGTGATGTAAGGAACATCGGCAATAATGGAATTTCTCCGGACATGAAAGTAGTACCGGAAGAGAAGCAAACTCGGCCTAATGCCGAGAAAGCCCTCGCAAAGCGATGCATACGCACTCATCTCTAAGAGAGAGTTGGGAGGAAGATTGTGGAGTTGAAAGACATACCTCGGTCGAGATGGGTGCCAAAGTTGACCCACTCGCCGTCGCGCAGGTTGGGGACGGTTTCGCTGAAGCCGCTCCGCTAGTCGCCGGCGATGAGAAGCCCCTCCTTCTCCACGTTCTTGAGACCATCCTCGTTGAGGGCGTAGGGGATCTAGATTCCCCGGAAGCTTTCCTTCTCCGCTGCTGCTTCCGTCGTGGCCGCTGCTGCCGCCAAACCGGAGGAAGAAGATGATGAAGCCATTTCTTCGGTAACAAGATGACCTGAAAGGGGCGGCGTTGGGAGTTCTGTGGGGGAAGGACAAGGAGGCTCTGTGCGCAGGAGGAATTGGAGGAAAGGAAACGGCAAAGGACTGGTGGAAAGGAGAAGGAGAAATCCGAACCACTTATATCCACCTAACTGCACCAAGATTCGTGCAAATGCTACAGTGTAACCGCCACGCGTCGTGGAAAGAACTAGGAAGGACCCACGCGATGATTGCGTCTCCTCGATCTCCACGTACGCATTGAAACGGCGCCTCGGTTCCGCGAACCACGGACCCACCAACGGTCGTGTTGACGGCACGCCTGTCAGGTGACGTGACTTGACCATGCTTGTGTCAAGTGGTGTTAGAGACCAAGTTCCGGCTTATTTTGAAATCGAGCTGGAAAATTCGAGTCACCTGTTGATAGGTCCGACTTACTTTTAAGACCCGTAAGGTATTTTTTGTTGTGAAGTTTCAGGAACCCTTCAAGATTCTGCAAGCCGAAGATCAAGCTAGACAATGATGATAAATCCGACTTTGGATCTTGGAGGCCTCCGGGGGCTGCTGTTGGGGATATACTTTCCGGGTATCCTCACAGTTCCTCACTGACCAGGGTGGCCCACTTCGGGTTAGAGCTTTGCTTCACGGGCGGCCTAGTCAGGGAGAGAAGACGGAGTCCGATCCAGCTATGGAAGACCCAGAAGACTTACTGACTTAGGCTCGTAATGTTACTTGTAGTTCAAGATGTACTATGTAACCAACTCTTAGTCGTAGCCGGATTGATCTCTCCTGTAAACGCTAAGCCGGGTATCTATATAAGCCGGCCTAGGGAGAGCCTTTAGGGCACCCAATACTTTAGACCATTAACTCGCACTGGCGATACCCTTGTAACCCATATTCCGGCTCTGCCATATTACTGGATTGCTAGCAGGAGTAGGATTCGTCCAAAGCCGGCGGATTCGAACCTGGGTAAACTTTTGTGCTCACCGTCCCGGAATATCGTATGTCTCACATCCCTCTCTTCCACACGCCTCGAGGACCCCCTCATGGCGTACTTGTCCTCAATCCGACGATAGTCACCTCGCCAAGCAGATACTGTTCCCAGGCGGTGGCCTTCTCTGCCTTTGACTTCCATACATCTGCGTTACCACGGAGCATGGGCAATTCACGCTCCAATTGCTTCACGCGATCACGTAGTCGCGAAAGCAGAGACAGCTCATCCACCATGGAGCGCGATGGCGCCAAAGTATCATCAAGGGGCGGTGAGTCCCGAGGTTCCCTCAAAGGATCACTTGATGTACCCTACCACAAGCCAAGTGAGAACGAATAAGAAGATCAAAATCGACACACAGACAAAAGACTAGAGTGCATTCAAGATTGACAAATGTATCAGTAGATACACCTGCCAAAGGCATGTTCTAGACAAAAGGCATGAACTAATCAACTATTACAAAACTACTAAGGAGCGATTGGCTTCTTCGACTTCGACGGCTTCGGGGGCTTCATCGAGTCCGTGGCAGTGTCAGATGTCACTGACTTTCCGCTAGCCCCTGATGCCGCAGCCTCTGCCGCCTGATTAGCTCGCTGCAGCTCCTTAGAGTACTTCGCAACCGTGTTAATCAGCTATGGCCCATATTTGCCATAGGCAGTCACGAAGGGAGCAAAGACTACCTGCTGGCCATCCGCACTAATGGGCATCGCCTTCGAAACCGCTGCAGGATCAACCTCGACTCCGTGGGCCTGCACCAACGCGAGTGACATTGACGCGCCAGCCGCACGGAGTGAGTTCTTGAAGCTTGCAGGAACACCCCCGGTGAGAGACTCCACCAGCTCGTTCATGTTCTTGATTAGCTCATCCTTGGGCATCAATTCCTCCTGAAGGCGACTAAGCATGCCCTTGGCCTTGGCAAGCATATCCTGAACGGCGGTGCTGCGGTCCTCGACTGCTGAAAGTGCACCCGCCAAGGCATCATCGCAATGGAGGGCCTGAGGGTCGAAGCTCAAATCACCAGCATCTGTACATAAACCCATACATGGACAAAACATCAGCGCCAACGACAAAAATCGAACAAAGAAGGATAACGGTATCCAAGCATAGTACTTGAGAGGGCCTTGGAAATAGAGAAAAGTTGTTCTTCAGACAACTTTTCTAGGGCTGTGAAGGAGGCACGCAGATCCTCTTCGCGCCTTTGTGCCTCGTCGCGTGCCGTGATTGCCTCATCGCGGCCCTTCACAGCCGCGGCAAGTGTCTTCTCCATGCTGGCAGCGTTGCGCACATTATGTTCAGCTACGAAACAAGAGGGATTGACCATCAGTCAATTACATAAAAAACGATGCAGAAGAAGGAGCAGTGAAGAGCACTTACTTTCAACCACGCGATGACGCGTCTCCAGGATTGCATGCTGGCGGCCCATCGCAAGCACTTGCTCCGCCAAGTGAGTGGTTCCTTCACAAGGAGCTATCACACAACAAAGGATCAGCAGAAGCCATCAACTGCAACATCAAAAGAAGAAATCCTACACTTACATGATCCTCCAATGACTGCGAAGTCGTTTGGTGTGCAGTCATCCGGGCAACCATTCGATGCTCCCCTTCATCAGGAGAGCTGGAAGAGTTGTGCCCGGAGTGGGCCGCCAGTGGAGGGGAAGGAGCACACTCGACCTCTTTCTTGGCCCTTGAGGTCGCGACTCCTGATCTTTCAAAAATTGGATGTCGCCAGAAGATGACGATGCCTCTTGACTGCAAGACAAAATCAACATCAAGAAAAGGCAAATCCAGAGATGAACCAAAAAGGGCAAATCCAGAGAAAATGAAACAAACTAGAAAACTTACCAATCCAACTTGTCAAAGTCAAAAGTGGGCTCCCCCGACTCTGATGAGGACTCCTTGGGCAGTCACACCTTCTTGCGAGAAGGTGGCGCCACGACGCTCATAGGAATAGCAGGGATTGGCGACTCCGCACCAACGCCTGCGCCTTTAGGAGTCGAAGGAGAAGATGCATCGGAATCCTCGCTGCGCGAACGCTTGCGAGTATCCGGACTACCCGACTCGGGGGCTTCCTCCTCCACATAAGATAGGACGGTCGACTCTGACTCGTCCTCTTCAAAGGCTTCGCGAGGGATAACCCCCTCAGGAAGAGGGGGCATACAGGGTGACACCGCCCAATCCTTTATACAGACAACAAATTCAGCACAAAGCAAAGAAACAACAAAGAAGCAATCAACAAACTAAGCTACTACGTAGCACAATTGTACCTCAGGAGGAGGATTAGAAGCGTCGAACGGGGGAACGACTGGCTCACTAGGGAGCACATCCATGACGGTGTACGTGGTTACCAGTCGAACCCTTTTATCCACCTCACTCGTGGACATGCCATCGGCAGACACACGAGTGACATCGTCAGCACCAGCCCACTGAAACATGGGGTGGACTCTGGCCTGCAGGGGCTGGACGCGACGGCGCAGCCACGTGCAAATGAGGGCGCAGCCTCCCTCCTCTTTGCCAATGCGACACTCGAGGTCACAGACGCGCTCATACATCACATATGTCTCCGCGGACTCGTCAGGCATGACTACATTCTTCCAGGACCGCCTCCTCTTACACGGCGTCACGGGATCAAAAGGTGCGAGTCCGAAGTGGTCTCCGTCGGCCTTCTGGTCGCGAACGTAGAACCACTTGTCCATCCACCCTTGTACGAACTTCATTAGCTTGATGTCGAAATAGGTGGTGGATGGATCGACATGGATTCCGCAGCCGCTTACATCATTGACTAAGGAGCCAGACGCAGATTGGCGCTTCAACTTGAAGAGGTGCTTGAAGAGGCCGAAGTGCGGCTCGATTCTGAGCCAGCACTCGCAGAGGGTGATGAAGCAAGAGATATGGAGGATAGAGTTCGGGGACAGCTGATGGAGCTGAAGCCCGTAAAAACAAAGGAGGCCCAAGAAGAAGGGATGCAGGGGCAACGAGAGGCTGCAAATGATGAACGCCAAGAACATCACTCGATAACCAGCAGGAGGAGAGGGGATTATCTCACCGCCAGGGACGCGCGTGTCAGCGACTGTGGCGGACAACACTCCGTCTTGACGAAGAAGACGAAGATCAGAGGACTTGATGATGGACGGACGCCACGCGCCATTCGTGACGCGGGTGCCCTTGCCCTTCTTCTTCCCGCCGGCGGTGGTGTTGGTGCTCGCAGCGGCGGAGCCGCCTTTCTTCTTCCCCACAACAGCGGTAGCCGCGGAATCGGGCGCAGCACCTCCCTTCTTCTTCCCCATTGTGCAGCGGCGATGCGACCAGAGAAAGTAGCTAGGAAATATGCGGAGCTGGTCCAACACCGCGGAGCAAAAGAGAGCAGAGAAAGCAGGGAAGCAGCGGCAATGGCGATGAAGGCAAAAGATGAGCGAAAGCAGATGTGAATTTTACCGTCGCAGCACCACTACTTAACCCCTAGAAGATGCAATCCAACGGCTCAGAAAAACCCTACTGGACGCGTGGCGATCATCGTGCTAGACACGTGGAGGAGCTGAAACATGAACCGTCCCCTACCACTCCCATTATGTGCGGAAATCGAGGAGACACAGTTAAAATAAAGATTACGCACGCCCAGTCAAATCAAACTCAGGAAGTGGGGCCCACCGCTCGTCATGTCCCATCAAACTCGCTCACGCGGGCAACTGAGGTCATGAAATCGCCAGCACTAACGTCATCAACAACTGCCTAGCATAAGACTTCGATTACTTTAGTCCTTGCTCGAGTCTTCGACTCCACCAAGCACTCGGGGGCTACTCCCATAGGGAGCACTGGTCGCGCACCCTATGATTTTTCTTTTTCTTTTCCTTTTACAGGAACATGAACAATCACAGCAAAACCCAATCACTCGAAGCACTATTTGACTATGGACATGGGTTTACTCCCATAGGGAGCGCCAGAAGCAAATTTGACTGAAACAAGCAAATAAAGACGACATCAGTTGCAAAAGTACTTTAGTCCCTGCCTGAGTCTTCGACTCAACTAGGCACTCGGGGGCTACTCCCATAGGGAGCGCTGGTCGCGCACCCTATGATTACTTGTGCAAAGTATTGTGTGTTGATAACATCCACACTCGAGGTTTATGGCAACACCGCCTCATAATTTCCCTACAAAGAGACTGCGTCTCCTGGGTCACCCGAATCATCTCCGCGATGATAAAATTCAGATGCCGCACTTACAGCGTGAAGGTAAGACCTGAATAAGGCATGGCAACGCATTAGCTGCGCACTACCAGAAATATATCTGTGCCTGCAGGTACGATGAATATGCCTTGATGGACGCGTCGAGTGCTCACACCCATATATTGGAATTCGACTCCTGTAAGACCTCCGCGGCTTGAGTTGAATTACACCAGCACTTTTCCGGATTTGAGTCTAGGGACTCGAGTTCGAGTAGATGGAGTTGTTTTACCCTAAGGTAGTTAACTGATACCAATGCATCGGTTAAAATCAGGCACGCACATCAACAATCCCTATGACATAAACAGAGCAGCAGAAAAATATACTCAGTCATGCACTCGAAAGGCTTCATAAAGTCTCCCGTCGAATCTGCGATTCCACTCGACACTCGGGGGCTACTGACATGGGTATACCCTACAGATACTCGAGCTTGGTATATACGGCTTGAATACATGGAGGCCCACGGTGTCGCCAGGGCCCAAATGAAGAACTCGAGTAACCTACAGACTCTCTATTGCTTGAAGAACAAGAAGAAGCTAAGGATAGAAAGTTTAAAGGGGAAAACCCTAACCTGTAACCAACTCGACCAGCTACCCGAGACCTAGCCTATCTATATAAAGGCTAGGAGGGGGCGGCGAGAAGGACACACGCAACCCTAGTTTCCACAACCCTCGCCCGATTGCATCTGCGCACCATTGTAATCCTCGATTCCTTTGATAATTCCACGAGGAGACAAGTAGGAGTAGGGACCTCTACGAGGCCTGAACCTGGGTAAATGTTTGAGTCCCCTGTGTGCTTTTTTGCTAGCCGATAGATGTCTCTAGTGCTCCCTCCTTCTCTAAAACCCAAGTCCATAACAATGGGCATTGATGAGTTAAACCCTCGTCACCAATATTTGGAGAAGTCCTTTGGTTGACTTCCTCCTTCCCTCTCTCTCTCTATGCCTTGTGACCATGGCCCCAAGTCTGGGCTGTGCGAACAAGGCACACCTGCAGTACGCCGTTGCGCTATAGGGATTCCTAGACGGATATCAATTTCCGCACTCCCGGCGGGATCGGGGAGCCGGAGGCCTCGTCGTGCACCGGATGTGTATGAACACACGAGGCGCAACACTTTGGGCGCTTAAATGTCGTGAGCCGGAGCTGCTGCACGATGAAGATGAAGAAGGAGCAAGGGGTGACCTGTGAGGAGCTTCATGACCTTGAGGTCGGCTACAAGTATGACTACATCAACCATGTTCCCCGTGGAACGTTAACCGCATACGGTCTACAAGGGTATGTATTCTTTACGCATCGGCTATTACTGCATTACTACATAGATAGATCCTAGGCAGTTTTGGGGTTCCATCGTAGGAAATTTTTTGTTTTCTGCTGCGATCCCCAACAGTGGTATCAGAGCCGATCTATGCGTAGGAGTGCTGTACGGCCAGTACGCACAAGTTTTTGCGGGCATTGATCCCTTAGTTGTTACCCTCTAACGTGTACTTGTTTATATTGCGGTATTGTTTGATGAAGCGGCCCAGACCGACCTTACGCGCATTCGTACGTGAGACTGGTTCCACGCTCAACATACAACTTGTACCGTATAAGTGGCTAGCGGGTGTCTGCCTCTCATTCGATAGTTGATATAGCATTTACAACGGAGGGCCCCGAAAGGGGTGTAATAGAGACAACTGTCAGATCCATGTTGTGGTTGGAAAATTCGTAGTTTAGAAACGATTCTATTGCGAAAGCCCTAACAACCACGTAAACTTGCAATAGATAAAGTAGAGGTGTCTAACTTTATTTTGCAGGGGGCATGTGATTATGATATGGCATTGGTCGTTCCAAAGGTAAAGTAGTTTACTTTTTTGTTACTAAGTAGTATAGTAACAGTCATCATTCCGATGGACGACCTGGTGGAGGCGTCGTGGACTTGGCGTCAAACCAAGGGCAAGATGGAGATCATGCCGGAGCGCTCGATGGAGATCAAGGCACAAGAAAGACCATATCATATCACATTATACATATGATGTTGATACCTGTTTTACATCTTATTGTGTGCTAGTATTTAGATACTCAACGGTAGCAAATAAGATAATCCCTATTTAATTCCAATGTTTCATGTTCCCCTTGTGTGTGCACCACCAAGAAAGTTCTTCGTTATGAGGCCGGCTGTGATGATCGGGGGTCAGACATATCTATGTTCGCATACAGTGGGTGTAAGCCATGTTGCACAGCAAATACACACAAGTTAGATTTGGTGAGCCTAGCATGTATAGACATGGCCTCAGAACACAAGAGATCGAAAGATCGAGCATGAGTCACATGGATGATGTGATTGACATTAGTGAATGTCTACCTTCGATAATGCACTGATGGTCGTGATGATCGGGGGAGGTGCAGAGGATAGGGATCATGAGATCACTAAAATCGTCTAGGGGATGAAAATTTTAGTGGAGACCAATTATAAATTGGTCTCTTATTATAAATTTAGTCTAGATGTCTGTTTGCAAATATCTTAGTAGATCTTAGCCTATCCCATTGAGGTCCTTTGCGACCATGGGAATATATTGCTTAATATGGAACTTAGCAAAAGGGTCCAACTTCATATTAATACCCACGCCTGAGGGATATCCTCGTAAAAGGTGATCTTATCTTCTTGATACAATAACCATTAGGAGATAATTCGATGACTCTGGAATGTTTGGCAAAACACTTAGCGATCCTACATTAGAGTTGAGAACTATTGGATGGCTTGATTGCAAATGGAGGTCATGGATGAAAAGGTATATGTTAGATATACAAAATTAATAATGTGGTTCTTGCAAAAACTCGTTGCAGTTTGCAAAGTATTTGATACTTGTCCTATTTTGTGAAAATAGGAGAATCTGCTTGAGAATTGTTGTCTTTGAGGTAGCGTGACTTGATGCCGACAAACAAAACAGTTGATGGCCGACATCACCTCTTTCCTCAAAGTTTATCATTTGGATTAGTGGACTTGAATATAAATTTGTAATCCTTGTTTGTGTGTCTTTCTTTTGGCAAGACGATTATTCATATGAACAAGTTACAAGCCAGTTTGTACTATTCTTATGAACAATACCTTATGGTCACATTACGATTATAAATAAGTTATTCTCATCACTGTGTTAATGATAATAGTTTAAGCATTTATAAAAGATTTAGAATGCTAAAAGATATCCAAAGTTTAATTATGAAGTGACACTATAGTTTAAGTCATTTTGGTTATTGCATGTTCTTTATGAAGATCGGGGTCCCAGATGCTTAATCTAGAGACTTTGCAAAACCATGCCTCTTGGGCAGAATGACTAAAACTCCGTATTATGGTAAAATAGTGATATGCGAAGAAATGTTGAATCTTATACATAGTGATGTATCGTATTTTCAACAAGTAGTGGAAATAAATTATTGTGGACTTAAGTGAATAAGCGTATTTACTTAATGAAACATAAGTTCGAAATGATTTGAATAGTTCAAATGAGTTCACAACAATAAGAGGATATTGAAATAAACGAGAATACGAATTCTCTTCGATTTGATCAACATGACTGAAATATTCGAGTTAAGTTTAGCATAAAAGGGACTTGTGAAAGATGTTTCACAAATCATGATAATTGGATGAATTCAAAGTATGTTGAAATGTCTAAACATCATAATCATTATGTATTAAGATACATATGGTATAATATTATCTCTTATCAGGGTTATAGTTGTCGTTTAGAGTTCGAGATCAAAATAAGCAAACACTCATTTGAAATACAAAGGAACATCTAAAAGATCGTGGAAACAACACCATAAATGTTATGGCAAGTTCGAGTTTCTGGAGATTTCGAAAAGTCGAAGTTGTGGCGAATAAACAAGTCTTTGTAGAGCATTCTTAGGAAGCTATGAATGCATCGTCCACAATGGGCAAACCTGTTGTTGTCCAAAGTTGATGTGTCTTGATGAAGATATAGGTGGAAGAAAGTAAAAGATCAAAACAAGGTATTAGACCTTACCTCCGAATTGTTGAGTGGCGCAGCGGAATTTGTTTCGTGAATCTAAACTCTACATATAGAGGAGATACTAATGATAATGATCATAAAGTTTCAAGTGAATACTTTTACTGAAGAAGCTAGGATTCAACTATATATTTTACAAGTTTGTGGAATTATATTATTGATTCACTTGTCATGTTTTGAACAAGATAAACCTACAAATTACAAAGAAGCGTGATGGACCTGACTGCGAGAAATGACTAGGAGTCATAAAAATCCTATATTAAGTTACATTTAAGATTGCAAAGTAACATGTTACTTGATCTTGTTAAAGTAAAGAAGTTTACTTGATATTCTGAATGACTGCAAAGTCATAAGAAGGAAATGAAACTTAATGAATGACAAAATCTCGATTTGTCACAAGTTTATACAAATTCAAAAAGTCGACTACAATAGTAGTGATGCTTAAGTCTTTTGGATTTACACTAGAAATATATGGATATTGAAGTCTCGTAATTGGAATTCTCAAATTGATAATGATCAAAGAATTTTGGAATGTCCAAAATTATCGAGAGGACCTAGATTTGAGTGGGAGCAAATCAGCTTGGCTAATTCATAATATGTGGCTGACATATTTTGAGTGGGATATAAGTGAAATCCCTAGATCTCAAACATGAATGTCATATTTGAGTGGGAGCATGAAATCATTCTGGTATATGTGGATGACATATGTGAATGATGTGATTCGTGTTAATATCATTTAATTAGATAAATAAGGATGAAGTTGAAGTTATTAAACAATAGATTGGTGAGTTTAATTGGTGAGTTTAATAAACACTAAATGTCAAATTCTTCCTGGACTTGATTCTGAAAGATGTTCAGAATGTCCTAAGCAAGATTCTGAAGAAGCTCAGAATGGAACAAGGTAAGAAAGTAGTTCTTACTATATGAAGAATTGAGTTAGTATTACAGCTATGGTTGAAAGAAAGATATGCGTTGAATCTCCTATGCCTCGGTCATAGGTTCTTCCATATAACCATGTTGTATACTCGACGTAATGTGACCCGAGGTTCTGGTTGGTAGGACAAAGTCTTAACTATAAGAATGTGTCTTTGAGTGATTCCTGAGTTGATCACAGAACCAGAATTAAGTTTGTACATAAATGGAAAGAAGCAAAGTAAGTGGCATAATTGCATTTCATGCACTAGGATCTACATAGATACAGAAGTATACAGGCTCCATCTGATGTGATGTATAATGTTATGGCGCGGCTAGTTTGCTTTTAGCGTAGAATGATGTGTCCTAGGGTCTAGTACCCATGAGAAAGCCCTCGAGGTTGATCTAAAGTCACTGTAAGCTCCTGGAATCCAGCCTCATTTGGTTGCCATGACTACAGTATATACACAAAAGATAGCAAAGTGTGTTTCGTAGTTTAGATGCCAACGATGAAAACGACTGTCATCATAAACACTAGAAACAAAGTCTCACTTTGTCACCAAAAAAATACTTCGACCCATTATAAGATAATGGTGTGAATGTCAAAATTAGGAAGACGTCAACGATTTGCAAAAGACATAATGATCTGGTAAAACATAACATGGACATGACGCTTCCCATGAGCATGCATGATCTGTAAACGCATATGGTATATGGTTTATATGAGTAAAATGCAAGCTAGGTTATTTGTACTCTAGTGCAAGTGGGAGACTGAAGGAGATATGCCCTAGAGGCAAATAATAAATAGGTTTTTATTGTCATATCTCAATTAGTTTATAATAGTTTCATATTGTGCTATAACTGTGCCAAGTAGAAACATTGGTACAGGTGTGGTATGAAACAACCAAGTCCCTAGTAGCCTCTATTCATACTAGTTCGTTGGTCATGAGGATGATCTGGGTTTCAAGATCATGGCCATTTATGCTGATTGATAGCGGGATCATATCATTGGAGAATGATGTGATTGGAAATTCCTCGAAGGATTGCAACACGATCAAGTCATATAGTTCATTGTTCCAACAGCTATACCTAGACTCCTTTTCCTTAGACCGTGAGCTCATATTACTCACTATTTCCCGAGGCTGCTTAGACTGCATTAAGCGCCACTTGGTAATAAAGTGGTTATAAAGGTGTACGTTGGGTATTCCGAAGGAACAGTAGATGACATGTGACTACAAGACCGGGATTTGTTCACCCACATGACGGGTAAATATACATACGACTGGCTTGGCGAGATTACATCCATAAATGTTGCAACATGTGACTCAGTCACGGGGATGTAATATCACGATAACAAGAAAACAGAACTTGTTGTGAACGAGATTGAACAAGGTATGGGATACCAATGATCGGATCTCGGACAAGTTGTATCGAGAAACAAAAAGGACAAGGATGCTACATTTAGCGGTTCAAACGACATTGTCATCAGGAATGCATAGGGGTCACATGGATATCCCTGGTCCCTCTGTTGATCATTGATATAGATAATGTCTAGAGCATTCCCAAGCTGTGAGAGGATACACTTAAGGGTACGATGACAGCAATCATTCGTTAGACAGAATCACAGTTGAGAAAGAGAAAGCTGGAATTGTTCTACAGAGAGATCCGAAGTTATTCGGAGAAAGAATAAAGGACCGGAATCATTTCGGGAAAGATCCGAAGTCGTTCAGAGGAAATCAAAAGGGAACAGAAAGATGTTTCGGGTCAACACAGATTTTGTAATATGTATTTACATATTAATTAATGTAATTAATATTAAATATAATATTAAAATCTAATTTGAAGGGTTATTCTACTAATGGGCCAAACTTCCTAGTGAATAAAGGCCCATGAGGGAAAACCGAAGGAGGGAAGGGCCAAGGCCCAGGCGCCTCAAGGGGGTCCACCCGGCTAGCCTAGGGCTGTGTGTGGGGTGGAGCCCACCCCTGGCCGGCCGGACCATGGTGCCCTAAGGGCCCATGTGCCTCCCCCTCTCCCTTGATTAGTCCCACATGGGAAACCCAAAGGGGAGGGCTCACCCCCTCCCCTATATAAAGGGGTGCCCACGGGTGGGATTAAGAACACACCAATATTTGGAGAAGTCCTTTGGTTGACTTCCTCCTTCCCTCTCTCTCTATGCCTTGTTACTATGGCCCCAAGTCTAGGCTGTGCGAACGAGGCACACCTGCAGTACGCCGTTGCGCTGCAGGGATTCCTAGCCGGATATTAACTTCCGCACTCCCGGCGGGATCGGGGAGCCAAAGGTCTCATCGAGCACCAGATGTGTATAAAGACACAAGGCGCAACACTTGGGGCGCTTAAATGTCGTGAGCCGGGGCTGCTGCACGATGAAGATGAAGAAGGAGCAAGGGGTGACCTGTGAGGAGTTTTGCGACCTTGAGGTCGGCTACAAGTACGACTACATCAACCACATTCCCCATGAAACGTTAACCGTGTACGGTCTACAAGGGTATGTATTCTATGCACATTGGTTGTTACTACATTACTACATAGATAGATCCTAGGCATGTGGGCCCCCCAGATTAATCCTCCGAGAATCCCTGTTATGCATACACCACGATCCCATGATCAGTTTGTCGTGGCACATTACCGACAAGTACAAAAGTAAACATCCCATACTTAACGAATAAATGCCATACCTTAATTGCCATTATGGCTACATCGATCAACATCAGCAGAACTTCATTAAGCGTAGAGCCCGAGCCATGCCTTAACCTACAGGCAGCTGACTGGGAGAATGTCCTAGATCGCATAGACGCCAACTTCATCCTCTTCTTGATATCTGACCAAGTTAATAGCCATGGCCAATGCCAGTGAGTACTTTGAATGTACTCGCAAACCACCTTAAGATAACAATAATGACAAGAGGATATGCATTATGGCTGTGGTAGTAGGAGGGCTCCAAGAGAGGTTCTTTTCTCAATTAGTTTCTCTTGTACATATAGCATCTACATATCTTTGTTGAAAACTTTTGTAAAACATTTTGGAAACCTTTTTGAAAAGTTTAGGAAAACATTAGGACTGGGACACCCATTTGTTCCTTCCTTTCGGTCATCCCATAACCAAACTCCTTTCATTCCTTTCTGACCATCCCATGGTCAAAACAGGGATCCTTTCTGACCATCCCATGGTCAAAACATTTCCAAAGCCATTGCTTTTCAGAAATCCTTTTTGAAAACAAAACCAGCACCGCTCTATAGCAACCTTCCCAACCGTCCATGACAGCGGACATGGCTATTCGAATAGATTTACACTCTGCAGAGGCTGTACACTTTACCCACACCATCCAGGTACACGGCCCTGATCTACACCGATCATGGGTTAAGTAACCGATCAAGACACTCCGAATGCCACTCCAGTATAAGTGCCTACCCTATGAGTGTTATCCCCCTCAAGACCGGGACACCCTATATAGTTCACAGCCAACCGGAGCGCTTTTTCCACTTCCTGAGTGTGCGCTTTCAATGAGGGGCTCATAGTAACACTTGGTGGTCCTTAGACCCTTCGTTCCTTCTCCTGGTCGATGTTTCACATGGACCGTTTGTCCAGAGAAGGCCCACCCTCCAGGGATTTGCATCCCCTGTAGTTTTTGCGAGGCAGCTTATCTCAGAATAAACAATCATCAAATCCAGCCATGTCCCATTCCAGAGTAATGTGGTTGCACGGGTTAATTGTTCTAGCAAAACTGCAAAGAACCGGGTGCGTTTTCGTAAACCTTTTTCCTCCAGCTTTCCTTCAGCATTTTGTAAAACATAACCTTTTTCTTTCTCAACATCTCTTGGGAGGTCCCACCTAACCAAGGTTTTATCATAAAACGTTTGGTAAAAGTTTTGCGGGTGTCTTCCATCCTCTAGTTTTGCTTCGGCTAAAACAGGGTCTCCAAAGGGGTATGGTGTAATACACCATCTATTCTACTAGGGGCCAGTATGTGTCATTAAGGGGGGGTTTGTACTTAGTAGTACAAAAGTGTAATAGTTCGGAGGAGCCAAACCACTACCATATATACATCAATATATATAATAAACAATGTATTTTTAATAAACAACAGATAAAATATGCATAAGTAAAACAGTAGGACAAGGGTAATGAGCAAGAAGGTGGCTTTCCTAATATCTGTAATATGGCAATATGTCCCTGGACTTCTTCTTTAGATAACCAAGAATACCAATACCAATAATAATAAGATCTCTTCCTCTCGACGTCAATGCAAGCGCAACTATCATCGTCATCGAGTATACATTCAAGCAAGCAAGACCACAATCAAAACAAGGCATGCAAGCGGACATTAACACATCACGAAAGTGGAGAATACAAGTATAATATTCAGTAGGTTTTGAGTGGTTGAGTTTAGAACCATTGCAAAAACCCTAATCGCAGTGGTGGGATTTCCTTTATTCGAGAAATGGTCATAACCACTAATGAAGGGGTTTCGGACCAATGCTTGGGTAACTATGGTATAAAAGTGCAACCAGAATACCATCAGGTAGGTTTTGACAAAACAAGACCAACAAAAGTAGTTTCAAGATTTTATCACTTTTCTTTAATTTCTTATGAATTTTCTAGTTATAAAAGCTCTAGTTTTAGGAAATAATTCACCAGAAACGTTCTGGAGCTCCAAATATTATTTCCTTGGAGGGTTCAGTAGGGTTTTATGTACTGATCCAAATAGAGCTGGAATCATGTCAAAATATTTACCATAATGCCCTCAGAAATTCCCAAAGGATGTTTTGTAGACAACTTGTCTTTTCACCAGATTAAATATACATGGACTTTTGATATGAAGCAAAGGGCAATGGATAGGTACTTTGAATACAGTTCTGTAGAAATTGAAATCACCCACTTTGGAGTGCTAAAACTCCAGTAGTGATATTTCTACTAAAACTATCCTAGCCAGAGATGATTAATTCACCGAAGTTAAACATAGCCTCAATAAAATTTTATCTCTTGGATTTTGGTAGACCTTAGTGTACCACCTCACAGAATGTTGGAATTAGGTCCATACAACTCATGGTTTGGTCTAGTGAATTTTCTAAAGACAGAAAATAATTAAACTTGTCATTTTTATATCTTCAGATCTATAGCTCCACTTAGCTGGAGACAAGGGCTATTAGATAGGTATATCAACTAACTTTCAGGGAAACTTTATTTCATCCCATTTGGTTATGTACATCTTACAGAGGAATTTATTTTGTGTAAAAGACACATTTTAGTAGATTTAAATCTAGCAAATGACGAAGATAATTATTGGTAGGAGACTAGCTCTGCCTGGTAGAGAATACCTCATAGGGCATGTAAAAATTTAGATCTAGCCATTTAGTGGTATTTTCCATTTTTATTTGAATTTAAATGGTGCAGCTAAATAGCAGACCTGGAGTTTAAAGAAAAAAGAAAAGGGTCGCGGGGTGTGCTGGGCCGAATCTGGGCGCAGTTGGGCCGCACGGCGCCGAGGCGGCCCAGCGAGGCGGGGCAGCGCGCGGTTCGAACCCAACGGGTGGGTCCTTCCGGTCAGGGGCACGGGGTGGCGAAGGGGTATGGCAGCGTGGGAGCCGTCCGATTTAAGGGGATTGGACGGTCATCGACCGTCGTCCTCTCCCCGATGGCGCAGGCGCGTGGGAACCCTAGATGGTGGCGGGGGTTGACCGGGGCGCTCACCCTGAGGGCTCGTCGGCGTCGGGGAGGCGGCGGAGGCGGGGCAGCGCACGACAGCGAGCAGATCAAGGGGCGGCATCAGCGTTTTCCTCGCCGGGAACTGGTGCGCGCGACCAGGCCCAGAGCGAGCTCGCCGGAGCTCAGCGGTGGCGCTAGTAGGGAGGGTCCTGGAAAAAGGGGAGGGTATGGTTAGATGAAGAAGATCCAGAGGGTTTTCGCAGGGTGACATGCAGAAGGGGAAAGGAGGGGAGGAAGGAGCCTAGCTCGAAAAGAGGGAGGAGGCCAAAGCTTCACTCTCTTTCTCTCGGGAAGCATAGAGTAGGGGTGAGGGAGAGGAGACCTGGGGAAGGGAGGTGGTGTGAGAGGAAGCAAATGAGTAGATAAGGGGAGTGCTAGGAGGGCCTGGGGTCTTATCCCCAAGGAGGGGAGGTCAACGGTGGTCTTGGCTCATGGAGGACAGAGGGGGAGGTGGGGAAGCCTTAGTTGGTCGACAGGGGCGGTGGAGAGGAGGGTGTGGTGCCAGGGACCAGAGGAGGGGCGACATCTCTTCCCGAGGAGTCTTGAGGGATCCTCCCTTTTTACCTCGGGTGAAAGAAAGGAAGGGAGGGAGAGAGGGCTAGGGCAGCTAGGGAAGCTCTCAGTGGTGCAGAGGGGAGGGAAGAGGGGTCATGCATTGACTAGAGAGGGAGAGGGAGCCTGCTAACACTGCTGCATTGATTTGCCAAGATCTTAAGGGATATGCTATATCTCTCACTCTCTCTAAGCTTCCTATAGGTAGAGGACAAGGGAGAGGGCTGCTACTATAGTGGTGCACGACCAGGGGTGTGATGGGTGGAGGAGAGAAGTGTTGGTCAAGTTTTGATGATAGTTGGAGGTGGTTTGAGTAGTGAGTTTTGATTAGTTTGCAATATTGGTCAAAACAAGGGTTATGAAGGAAGTACATAGATGTAGTATTTATAAAATGAGGGAGTGGTACTGGTGGATAGATATAGTCAAGGTATCTGTCCTAGAATTATTTGATATTTTTCAAATGAGTTTTAGTCCACTTAAATCCATTTATTCAAAAAGTGCAGAAATGGTTTATAGAAGGTCATTTGATAAATTTACATTGGACAAAGTTGGTTTTTGATGTGATATGATTCTAAATATGAACCCGTACTTTGAGGAATTTTCCCATTATTTATTGGGGATTAAAAGTATCTAAAACTATTATTATTCCATTTTTGCCATTTAAGAAAATAGGCAAAAAGAAGTAATAAAAGTCTTCCGAAATATTTATTTTTGAAGTGGGAAGATAGGGTATGATATATGGATCTCAACTGAGCCAAAAGTTGGGGAAGTGCTTTGGCAAAAACCCAACTTTCCCTTGGGAAGGGAGTTTTGGAGATTTTGTCTATTAAAGAGATTAACTAGATTTGGAGCCATATTAATTATGGATAATATTTGATAAATCTTGAATATCAAGGTAGATGATGTAAAAACAAGGAATTGAGGATCTAGGGTGGTGTTATTTTCATACCACCCAAACCTTGTTGGACCTTGGAGCTCAGATCTCCCCTTGGGGCATGGTATAGATGGATGGATAGGCCAAGTGATGTAAATCAACATGGTATAGAGGTTTGATATTGATCTTTCTTGAGTTCACCAAGAATTGATTTCAAACTTTGAATAAAATAAGCCTGCCAAGGCAGATTATCAACTAGCCTTCAAAACCTTGTGGGTTTAAGAAGCAAAAATATCCACTTTGAACACGTGAAGTAGATATTTATAGAACTATATGAGTAGAACACAACCATGAAAATATTTGGTCCATAGAAGGTTGGATGGTGGTGTGAGCTTCTATCAAAGTAGGCATGTTGACTAGATTTGTAGCAATAGTTATTTTCTTGCCTGCAAAACCATCAAGAACAAGTGGGTTGGAGGATGATCTAACTAAGGGAAAGAATGGTCCTTGGTATTCCTTAGGATGGTTAACAAGATGGTTCAAATGAATTTTTAAAAATACACAAGGGTTGAGAGAAGGAGGCATTCAGAAAGGTGATGTTGAAACAAATTTGGCAGTTTTGAGGATTTTGACTAAAGTATGAGAGGGGATGTTTTTGATGGGTTGCAAGGTACCCAAGCATCATAAAGTGGATGATGTTGATGTGTAGATTTGGTAGGAAGGATCCTTTCTTGATATTGGTCTTCATTGACTGGGAAGCTTCTAGAAGGGATCACTTCAGAAGGGGTCCGGTTAGGGGTTTTAGATGATCACCTAGTAGCTAAAGATCAGATCCAGGTTTGTATTCTTGCTTAGGGTGTGAATATTTGGAAACATATTGATCCTAGTGATGAGCTCCTAGAGTAGTTCATATTATCTCCTAAGAAGACAAACCAAGCAGTAGATCAAGGTAATTCATCAGATAGCAGATCAAGGCAACTCATCTTATAAACTAAGTAATCCACTACTGGGGTTACCATGAAGCCTATATTGAGGTAAGATTAGGGCATTTGAATAGGTTGGATTTTGAATAATATGAGAGTCCTTGGTATCTCTACCAAGAGTGGAATTCAAAAGCTTAATAAAAGGTTTTGGAGATCCTAGAGGTAAGAGTAGTTGAAGGTTCTGTCTTGAAAACATAAGGAGGTTATAGCTCTCCATAGTTTTGTCAATGTAAGCTACTAAACTAGTTTTGGTTACACAAGCATCTTGGCTCATGTTTTTGAAATGCCAGAACATTTGAGAATATGTAAAATGAGCCAGGATTGTTTTGTTAAACAACTTTTGCCAACTGATGTTGAGGTAAGGAGTATCATATGGTATACACTCACATGCACAAGCACAAACAAACAACAAGCAAACACTGCACCAATGAACAAGAAAAAGTTTTTGTTCCCCTGATTTCTGCATTCTAGACAACTAATCAGGGTTGCTGAAATTGGGATGTTACAAGGCAGTTTTGGGGTTCCATCGTAGGAATTTTTTTGTTTTCTATTGTGATCCCCAACAGCATGACCAACCATTCATAGAGACCAAGTTTGGTCTTGAAGGAGGTTTTCCACTCATCACCTTCCACCATGAATACTTGATGGTAACCACTACGAAGGTTAATTTTTGAGAAAATAGTGGCTCCACAGAACTCGTCAAGCATGTCATCAGGACGTGGTATAGGATGTCGATAACGCACAGTGTTAGCATTGATTGGACGGTAGTCCATGCATAACCACAACGTATCATCCGTTTTAGGAATAAGAATCATGGGTACCGAACTTGGACTAGTGCTAACTTGGATCAAACCTTTGGAGATGAATTGGTTGATTTGAAGTTTGATCTCCTTTGTCTCCTCCATATTCGTGTGGTAAGCAGCGCGATTTAGAACAGGTGCGCCAGTTATGAGGTCAATGCGAAGCTCGATTCAGTGAAGAGGAGGTAGTCCATGTGGGAGCTCTTTGGGGAACACATCCTTGAATTCCTGCGAAACAATCACCAAAGATGGAGGAATATTCGTCAAGTCATTAGTTCCTTATGCCAGTCCCTTGCAAATGAGGATGTAGTGCAAGATGGATGGGTTGTTCCTCACATCTCTCATCTCACTTTTGGTAGCAAGGAAAACACTCATAGTTTTTCCACTCAAGTTAGGCTTGTGGATCTCACTCACTATAAGGTGGTTCTCTCGCTCACCGCTCTTCTCACAAGTTTGTGTTGTGGTTTGCGCCCTCGCTAAAGCCTTTGCATTGTCCGCAATTATATGGCTAGGAGTCATCGGTTGCAAAACACATGTCTTGTTAAGCCACTTGAAGGTGTAAACATTTGTGCGACCATCATGTAGAGCACCTTTGTCGAATTGCCATGGTCGACCAAGCAACATATGGCAAACCGTCATTGGGACTACCTCACACTCCACCCTGTCTTTGTAAGGAGAAATTGAGAATGTTACCGAGACAGTATGCTTGATCTTCATGGACCCTTGGTCACTTAGCCATTGCATGTGGTATGGCGCTTGTGTGGATGGAGGGTGAGGTTGAGCTTTTCACACAACTCGATGCTAGCGAGGTTGTGGCAACTCCCTCCATTGATGATCAATTTGATAGATTTCCCATTGATGTCGGCCCATGTTTGGAAGATGTTGGATCTTTGATATTCATGCTCTTGTGCTTGAGTAGTCAAGATCCTTATGATGACAAGTGAGGGACTTGCGTCATGTTCACACATGAGGAGTTCTTGGTCATCTTCCACACGTTTCCTTGTCATTGCTTCCTTGACTCGGGCATCAAATTCATCTTCACTCAAGTACTCTTCGTCACTATTGTCATGGATAAATAATACTTTCTTGTTTCCACACTCGACCGACTTGTGTACTTTGCCTCCACACTTGTAGCATTCACCATAAATAGCGTGGTATCCTTTGTGTACTTTCCCATTGTGGCGGTTTTCCTTGAGGAAGTGTGGACTTGAAGGGAAGCTTTGAGGTACTTGAGGAACTTCCATTGAAGGTTGTTGGTGTAGCGGTTGGAGCTTGCTTGTAGGTGAAATACGTCTTGGGCTTGTTGTACTTGATGTCCTCTTGCAATTGACGTTTGGCGATGTGCACAAGCTCAACCATGTCGTCGTATGTTTGGAACTCGACGATGCGCTTGTTAGGATGGTTCAAGCCAATAAGGAAATGTTCCATAGTTTGTTCCTTGCGCTCTTCAATGTTTGCGTGGATCATGTTGAGCTCCATTTGCTTGAAGTACTCTTCCATGGTCTTTGTCCCTTGACTAAGCGATTGAAGCTTGTTGAAGAGGTCACGCTTGTAGTGCAAAGGAACAATGCAGTATCTCATATGAGCCTTCATGTCATGCCAAGCTGTGATTGGAGGTTCTTTTCTTGCATCACGAGCAACTTGAACTTGTTCGCACCATAGGTTGGTGTAATCATCAAACTCAAGCAAAGCCATGGTGACCATATTTTCATTGCTATAGTTGTGCATACGGAAGATGTCGTCGACTTTGAGTGCCCATGAGAGGTATTCTTCAGGGTCATTTGGTTCGGTGAACTTGGGCATCGTGAACTTGAGCTTGCCGAAGTTTTATTCCTCATTGCGGTCACGGTGGCGGTGGTTTTCATGATGGTGATAGTCTTCGTCTTCCATGCAATCATTGCGATGAGCTTGGTGGGCTTGGTGATGTGCTTGCAGTTGAGGAGCCGCATTTGGAGGTGGCGGAACTTGTTCTTGCTCTTGGTGTGGTTGTTGACGAGGAGGAGGCACTTCTGCCTCGTGATGATCATGAGGAGGTGGAGCCTCTTGAGGTTGTTGTGGACGAAGAGGAGGCTCGTTCCTCGGTTGGTGTTGCGGGTTAGGCACTTGGGCCTCATGGCGAAGATTATGGTCTTGAGCTTCATGATGTGGTCGGTGTCGCTCAATATGAACCATTTGACGCTCCATGTCTTGATGTGGTGGAGGAGGCTTGTCATGGTGACCATGGGGGCGGTGTTGACGTTCATTATGGCGATGACGAAGATGGTGGTCTTGACGAGCTTCACATTGATGACGAGCCTGATTCTCCAAGTTGCAGTCATCAGTTGTTGAGTGATACATTGCAAATGTATCTATAATTTTTGATGTTCCATGCTTGGTTTTATCCACTTTCTTGTGTTTTGTTCCAACTTTGGAGTGCTTTTCATATGATTTCTTGGACTAACCTATTAACAAGAGCCACAGTGCCAGCTGCCTGTTTTCTGCTGTTTTTGTTTCCAGCAAAGTCAGAAAATGAATATTCTCGGAATTGGACAGGACAAAAGCCAAAGTGCCTATTTTTCCGGAAGGGATCAAGTGCCAGAATACGAGATGGAGAAGGGCCAGGGGCCGGCCACACCACCTGGCCACGCGGCCAGGCTGGGCCCGCGCCAGGGGGTGGTGTGGTTGCTCCCGGCACCCCCTCGGCCTCTCCTTCCGCCTATATATTGCCCTCGGGACGAAAACCCTAAATACCCGATCAAAAATCCACGAAAGAGTCTGTAGACGCTGTCATCTCCATCCCTAGATCGGGAGGGATCTGAAGCTCTTCCCGGCACCCTGCCAGAGAGGGGAATTCACCCTGGAGGCGTTCTTGATCACCATGCAAGCCTCCGGTGTGATGCGTGAGTAGTTCATCCTTGGACTACGGATCCATGTAGTAGCTAGATGGCTGGTTCTCCTCCTTTTTGCTTTCATGTTTAGATCTTGTGAGCTCCGTTCATGATGAAGATCATCTATTTGTAATTCATACATGTTGTGTTTGCGGGGATCCGATGGATATTGAGATGCTATTTTAGATTTATTATTGATTCTATCATGTCTTTCTTATTTGAGATCTTGCATGCTTTCCGTTGTTAGTAGCTATCCTGGGCAAGTAGATGCTAGCAACTCCAAGAGTTAGTATTTATGCTCGATAGTGGGTTCATGCCTCTGGTAATCTGGGGAAGTGACAGAAATCTCTAAGGTACTAGATGTGATGTTGCTACTAGGGAGAAAACAACAATCCTTTGTTCATAGAACAATCGTATTGTTTACTTTACATGCAGTTCGTAAAGCAATAATCTGTTGCTTGCAACTTAATACTGGAGGGGGTTCGGATGATAACCTAAAGGTGGATTATTAGTCATAGATGCAGTTGGATGGCGGTTTATGTATTATGTTGTAATGCCCAATCAAGTCTCAGAGGAGTCAAGATGATTAGTATATGCATGTATTGCTTTCTCGGTGTTTGTCAATTGCCCCGCTATAATTTGTTCACCCAGCATGTTATCTATCTTAAGGAGAGCCACCTCTAGTGAACTATGGATCCCGGTCCTTTACTTTACATACAATATACAATCTTTTACTGCTTTGTGTTTACTTTCTACAAACTTTTACTTTTTTCCATTCGATACATTTAATCCTTTGTTTTCCGCAAAACACGGTGAGATTGACAACCTCATCGCAAGTTGGGGACAAAGTTCTGTGGTTGTGTTGTGCAGGTCTCCACGTTGCTACTAGCACCGGTAGTGCGCCCTGCCGAAGCTCAACTAG
Organism: Avena eriantha; assembly: GCA_910589775.1. Taxonomy (NCBI): domain Eukaryota; kingdom Viridiplantae; phylum Streptophyta; class Magnoliopsida; order Poales; family Poaceae; genus Avena; species Avena eriantha. The sequence goes on along the minus strand of OU342741.1, from coordinate 323,292,358 downwards.
TAACACCTTTGGGGTATTTCCTAGCTCCTACTGGTTCGATTAAACCTTGGTTTCATAACTGAGGGAAAACTTACTGTTGTGCTCATCATACCTTCCTCTTGGGGTTCCCAACGAGCTCTACATCGATCGTCGAGTACATCAAGACTTTTTCTGGTGCCGTTGCCGAGGAGTTAAGGACATCTTTACAAGGGGAGTCCCTCATAACCAATCTCTTTACTTTGTTGTTTTATTTTTGCTTTGTTTGCTGGTTTTGTTCTTCAAAAACACAAAAAAAAATTAGTTTTACAAGTTTGCTTCCTTATTTCAAAACACAAAAAAATTTAGTTCCTATCCTAAGTTGTCACTATGTCTAGCCTTGATCCAATCACTATGTCACCCGAGGAAATGATTTTCACTTTTAAACAAGGAATTGAGGAAAGTTTTAAGGAAGCTTGGACTAGAATCTCCGATCTACATGAAAAAACTGAGCCTAAAATGACTCAAAGCTTGTTCCTTAGCAGTTTTTACCTTGGAATTTCTCTTTTCTATAGATATGCTTTAGATGTTGTTGTGGGAGGAGATTTCCTCCATTGTAATGAGGATGATGCTATTAATGCTATAAAGAAATTGATCCTCACTTACAACTTGCCTAGCCAAACTGATATTTCTTTCGCAAGAATATTGGCTAGGTTGGACACTCTTGAGGCTAGCACTACTAGACTAGACAGTTGCTATAATATGCTTAGGGAGCATCACGATTATGTTCCAATAAACTATGAACCATCAAAGTGGTTCCCTACAGTAAAGATTGAGATAAACACTGAAACTTTTCAAGCTCGCTGTGATATCATGTCTGAATTTTTCCTTATGCCCAAAGATATTTATAAATCTCTGAATACTTGGGGGCTCAGTGAGGGAGGAAAATAAATATCTCTTACTAATAATACTACCATATTACCTCTTGGAATACTGAAGGAGTGTTTACAAAGATCCTTGGGAAAACGATTTCTATTGATTATCTTGTTATTGAATGTGCAGGTAAAGGACAAATTACACTTGGAAGGTTCGTATTAGAACTCCTTGGAGCAATAATAGATGTGGGAAAGGGGACCATGCACCTTTCCTCTCCACCAAACAATCATATTTTCCCCAAGGTTAAGAATAAAAGTAAGAGAGGTAAGAGCAAGAAAGTTGGCTTTAATGCTTCTTCATTTGAAAACACTTGATTATTTCTTTGCTTCTTATGCCTAACTTAAAGGCGTTAAAGAAAAGTACTTATTGGGAGATAACCCAAAAATTTTAGATGAGTCTTGGAAGTTATTACCTCTGTAATAACCTCTCCTTATCCTTTTTATTTGCTTTTTGTGCCAAGAGTAACCTCTAATGAGAATGAAGTAATGATTGGGAAAATTGCTGTCCCGAAACAGATCTTTGTTCTTCACCGTAAAAATTCGTGAGAGACCTTTGTATGTTTATTGATCTATAATTTGTTGTTCTTCTGCCCCAGGTTGTTATCTAACTTTCGTTAGTTCAACACTTTTTGATTTGAGCAAAATAAGGTCTTTGAAAAAATTCTTCTTTACCTGCTGGTCTGTTTTGACAGATTTCTGCCATTTTCTGCATTTGCTTCTTGTTGGTTCCTTCTTCAGTTCTTTTGGGGAATTGAGCTTTTTGAGGGAAGTGCTACAGTAGCTAGTGTTCTAACGGAAGTTTATTTGGTCTTAGAACTGAACCTTGAGACTTATTTATCTTAAGTGCACTAATGTTGCTAATGAGATTGTGTGAAGTTTTGTATGAAGGAGAATTTTCAGGTGTATGGAAGGAATGAGTAATGAGATGAAGGATGGACTAAAGCTCAAGCTTGGGGATGCCACGCGTGTCACCGCAAGAAATATCCAAGAAGTACAAGCGTCAAAGCCTGGGGATGCCCAAGGCATCCCCTTCTTCATCAATAAAAATCCCAGGTTTCTTCCAAACGCTTCATTTTTATTGTTTCATGCACAGTTGTGTTTTTCTTGGAGCGTCTTATTTTTTTTTCGTTTTGGTTTTTAGTTTGCTTAGTTTTCTTAGTTTTCTGAATAAATTGGTTGGACCGCCTCTTTCATACTTTTGGTTTGCGAATAGTTTGGTTTGGTTAGGAAAAGAGTAGGAAAGTTCATACTTATGTGGTAAAAAGAGCTCGTTATTGACTGTGGCTATGCTTTGTCATGCCATGCTTGATATTGTTTTGGCTTTATGCTTAGTATACTTTTCTGTAGCATGACTTGTTATAAACAATTGAGATTTCTTAATGTGCCTTGGATGAATCATGTGTTGTTTTAGCATATTTAGTATAGTCGTATTCTCCTTTGATGCTTTATTTGGGTTGACTTGGCACATGCTCACACCATGTTATGACTATCTCAAGTCACCATAGCCTTTATGATCCTTTAGTTTTCAACTTGTAGTATCACTTTATTCTTTGATCAATGATGTTTTGTCGCTTTGCATGATTATGGCCATTATTGCTCTCTTAGTTTGTCGCTCTCAGTCTTTTGCTAGCCTCCACAACAAAGTATGAGTTCCACTCATGCATCCAACTCCCTAAACCAAGTTATTCCAAAGAGTCCACCATACCTACCTACTAGCTTATGCTATTCCAAGTATATTCACGATTTTGTTTACCTTCTACTTGTTATGAGAAAACTAGTGATTAAAGCTCTCACGAACTTGATGGCACACTTTATTTTACTTGCCCTTAATAAACTTGAACCATTGTGTCTTCTATGTTGTATATGCTTGCACTTATTTGTTGGGAATTAGCAGAACCATGCTTTCATGGGGAACGCTTTCAACATTGCACTTGGTACTTGTACCTAGTTGATATCATGCTCTTTCGTATATGGATGTCGTCGGTGTGAAATGAAAGGGGAGCTTGTAAGTCCATGGAGTTATGTATATGTGTTAGAGAACCGCATGGGCCGCTGGTCTAATCCATGCTGACATGGTGGAAACCTGCAGCGTAACCATAATGAGCTGTCTATGAAGCATTCTTCTTATAAAAAAGTGTCCTATAGTGAGAAAAAAAAGATAAAAAAAGAGATACTATGAAAAGAGGAAAGAGAGAAAAAAGCACCATATTCCCATGGTAAATAAGAAGAATGCTGAGATGCTCGTTGTCTGCTTGCCTTGTCATTTTGATATGGGGATTCTTCCGTATCATCGGGCAAGGGGTACCCCGTTGGTGGTTCTCTATGATACACATATACTTACAATTAAAACAACTTCCCGGTGACTAAACTTGAGTAGCATGAGGGGCGGCCCTCGTATACAAGGGACATGATATTTCTAACTTATACTTCATCAAGCATGTACACCATAGTTTGTTCACTTTAACCTTAATCACTTCAAGATGCTTATGATAGGGGCAATGAGAGTTGAAAGCTATAAGTGCCATAATTTTTGGAAGCTCTTTATGAGACTTGAATCCCTACTTCCTTCTATGAAGGACCTTTCTTCCACCATTATATTGAGTCTCCACCCTCTAACTTTATGCTCATACTTTGAGAGCATAGTGGCCATTCTTAGTTCTATGTGCATTGTCCCAAGACTAGTTGATTGATGCATAACTTGATATTGCTTGTTTTAAACTATTTGTATCTAGTCACTCTTATGAACTTTGAAGGTGTCCTATGCATTTATATTTGCTACTCTATGAGGGACAAGCTGAATACCATTATGCTATGTTTTCTTTATGTGAAACAAACAAACGTCTTGCAAAGCATTGTTATTCATGAATCTTTTGTTTGTGCCTTTTCATGTTGCATCATAGTTTCTTTGTCTTATTGCTAGAATTTTGGATTTCATGTTATGATTGAAGTACCATGATCCCAATTGAATGTTTTACAAATACTTTTATAAAGTCTTTGATGGTGCATGTCACCTCAAAAATTATTCTTTCTTTTTATCACTTACCTACTCGAGGACGAGTAGGAGTTAAGATTGGGGATGTTGATACATTGCAAATGTATCTATAATTTTTGATGTTCCATGCTTGGTTTTGTCCACTTTCTTGTGTTTTGTCCACACTTTGGAGTACTTTTCATATGATTTCTTGGACTAACCTATTAACAAGAGCCATAGTGCCAGCTGCCTGTTTTCTGTTGTTTTTTGGTTCCAGGAAAGTCAGAAAATGAATATTCTCGGAATTGGACCGGAGAAAAGCCAAAGTGCCTATTTTTCCGGAAGTCATGAGATGCCAGAATATGAGACAGAGAAGGGCTGTGCGCGGCCACACCACCTGGCAGCGCAGCCAGGCCTGGCCCGCACCAAGGGGTGGTCTGGCGGACCCCAGCACCCCCTCGGCCTCTCCTTCCGCCTATATATGGCCCTCGGGACGAAAACCCTAAGTACCCGATCAAAAATCCATGAAAGAGTCTGTAGCCGCCGTCATCTCCATCCCTAGATCGGGAGGGATTTGAAGCTCTTCCCGGCACCCTGCCGGAGAGGGGAATTCACCCTGGAGGCCTTCTTCATCACCATGCAAGCCTCTGGTGTGATGCGTGAGTAGTTCATCCTTGGACTACGGATCCATGTAGTAGCTAGATGGCTGGTTCTCCTCTGTGCTTTCATGTTTAGATCTTGTGAGCTCCGTTCATGATCAAGATCATCTATTTGTAATTCATACATGTTGTGTTTGCGGGGATCCGATGGATATTGAGATGCTATTTTAGATTGATTATTGATTATATCATGTCTTTGTTATTTGAGATCTTGCATGCTTTCCGTTGTTAGTAGCTATCTTGGCCAAGTAGATGCTAGCAACTCCAAGAGTTAGTATTTATGCTCGATAGTGGGTTCATGCCTCTGGTAATCTGGCGAAGTGACAGAAATCTCTAAGGTACTAGATGTGCTGTTGCTACTAGGGAGAAAACAATAATCCTTTGTTCATAGAACAATCGTATTGTTTACTTTACACGCAGTTCGTAAAGCAATAATCTGTTGCTTGCAACTTAATACTGGAGGGGGTTCGGATGATAACCTGAAGGTGCATTATTAGTCATAGATGCAGTTGGATGGCGGTCTATGTATTATGTTGTAATGCCCAATCAACTCTCAGAGGAGTCAAAATGATTAGTATATGCATGTATTGCTTTCTCGGTGTTTGTCAATTACCCTGCTGTAATTTGTTCACCCAGCATGTTATCTATCTTAAGGAGAGCCACCTCTAGTGAAATATGGATCCCAGTCCTTTATGTTACATACAATCTAGAATCTTTTACTGCTTTGTGTTTACTTTCTGCAAACTTTTACTTGTTTCCATTCGATACATTTAATCCTTTGTTTTCCGCAAAACACGGTGAGATTGACAACCTCATCACAAGTTGGGGACAAAGTTCTGTGGTTGTGTTGTGCAGGTCTCCACGTTGCTACTAGCATCGGTAGTGCGCCCTGCCAAAGCTCAGCTAGTAACACCTTTGGGGTGTTTCCTTTCTCCTACTGGTTCGATTAAACCTTGGTTTCATAACTGAGGGAAAACTTACTGCTGTGCTCATCATACCTTCCTCTTGGGGTTCCCAACGAGCTCTGCGTCAATCGTCGAGTACATCATTGAGTCAAGACTGTCTCGAGGGTGATGGCGATGTAGTTGAGGTTGTACTCGAGGTTCCACTTGTGGCTGCACTTGTTGGATCACTAGTGCCCTTGCGTGATGATGGTGTCCTTCTCGCCTTGCTTGGGGCCTTGAGGAGAAATCACCATCCTAACTTGATGTTCCAGCGTGCCGTGGGGAAGGTACATAGTGCAAAGAGCTTCCATCTTCAACCACGGGAGCATCATTACGTCTTGGAGCACTTGGATGATGATCTTGATGAAAAGGAGAATGGTGACGCGACGAGCTTGAAGAGCTTGATGCGCGGGAGCGCAGTCTTGTCATTCTGTTGATGAGGAGTCAAAGCTTGTCATTTGTTTCGGCGACGAAGCATTGGAGTGCTTCACTTTGATGGCCAAAGTTGTGTTGCATCGCATGCATTTTTCTTTCGAGGCCATCTAAGTGGTTTTCGATATTCTTGAACTTGCCTTGCATCTCACCAAATTGTTCATCTTGTCGCTTCTCAAGAGCTTGGAAACAATCACGAAACTCATGTCAGATGATGAAGTGGCTTGCGCACGTAATGTACGTGCCTTGTTCTTCTTCTTGTGGAGGTGGTTGGCTCGAATCACCATGCCTATCCATCATGCAAAAAACACAAGGATTGTATATGGAAGTGGAATATGGTGGTGTTAGCCTTTTACCTCACCTTGGGGATTTCACCGAACTAGAAACCACAAGTGAGATCTATAAGCGTGCAAAGTGAAATTGCAAAGAAACCTCACACTAAAGAAAGAACTAACTCTCAAAAGCTTTTGGTGGAAGGTTTGGGTGGTGGAAAACCAAACGAAACGATCCAAAGAAAAGGTTACTGTTAAAGGTGGTAGAGAACCAAAGATCAAAAGCAAAAAGGAAACGATCTATGAAAACACAAGGATACACACACATGGAGATGGATGTGGTTAGGACGACCATAAAAATGATCACAAAATATCCTAATGGAGACTACGCTCGGTGTCATGCCAACGCTAGGAGAGACCACAACTCGTTTGCCAAAAGAGAAATAAGTAACGGATTTATGTACTTGCCTTGTTTGCGCTCTCTTTGCTTATAAGCTTGAGACTCTCTTTTGTATTGGGAGACTATGTATCTTGCTATTTTTATTTTGCTTTTGATTTTTCTCTCTTTTTTTTATTCTTTTTCACCCTTTCTATACTACTATGTCAACTCTTGAATTTGCTTACACACTCTCACTTTCAAAGGACAAGTGCACAATGCTTAGGCAGACACAAGATGAGTTTCTCTCATAGGATAGATACACACAAGGCAGAAGGGTTAACAAGGTGGAGCAAGTTAAACCTTTGGTATAGACGACTTGCTACTGTTGTTGGGGATGATGTTCGGGTGTCACAGTGTCTAGGAGCGTGGTATGTGATGACTTGCGGAAGCTTGAAGTTAGTTTGGGCGACACGCACACGAGGCACGAACAACACAAGAGGAAAAACGGACAAAACTAGGAAAACAACAGTTTCGGCCACCAAACTGGTGGCGCCGGATCCTGTGCCAATTTTTTTGCTGGAATTCCAGTTCGCCGGAATTTTCGGTGGCATAACCAGTTCGCCGGGCCTGGAGCCGATTTGAGTTCGTGACTAATTTGAAAAGTCATGTCCAAATTGGGCTAGGGAAAGATTCTAGGAACGTAGATTGGTACCCAAAGCAACATATATGTGGAACAAAACCATTAAAAATGCACCAAATCCAGAGATTGATTCGAAGGCAATTTGGGGCTCTGTTTTGGGGATTGTCGAATTTTTGGTGGATAGAAGAAAATTTTGTTGGGGAATTCGTGAACAACGAAGCTCTTGATACAAATATGTTGAGGACAAACCTCGAGGGTGGCCCGATCTTTCACGGATCCCTTTAAATCGAGGAGGGGGATGAGGGGGTGGTCGAAATGCGTGGACTCACGCACGAAGAACACGATGAACACACACACACTCGAATACACAATACACACCTATAGCTCATGCCGGTGGTGCCTGGTCCGGCGTAATCCCTAGGATCAGCGTTGGGCGGAGTGCACTCTCTCGAACCGGCACGACGAGTAGGGAGTCTCGGTGAGATCTTTATGTATTGGCAAGGGGCTCCGATGCCAAGGCCTTGTACAATGAGGGAGGCACAATGCAAACTCCAACGAGGTGGGGGATAATTGGTGATCCTTTCTCAAGGAGCATGAGACTAGAAATTATGGTGATCCATAATGGTGTCTTCTAATTTCAATTATCCAATTCTAAGTAATACAAGAGGGTGTGGGGGCTATATATAGGCCAACCACTAAAAATGGGTAGTTTGGGCATAAAGGGTAAAAACTGGACGAAATAGGAATATTCTCGGGCATCAAACCCTAATTGACTTTGAGACTAGGCCATTCCAACGGTAAGTGCCAGACTAGGAGCCAGAATTTCCGGTCAGTGCCGGCCATTCCAGTCTGGCACTGAAACAGCGTATAGAGGTGCAGTTAGGTCGGTGCTGATTGGTTTCGGTGAGCGCTAGAAATTCCGGTCATGGGTCTGGTTTGCTTGAGTGGGTGCCAAGATTTCCGGCGTGGGTTCTGGTCCGCCGGTCCTATCGCCGGTTTGATATGGGACTCCATCTTGCATTGGATTGGCTCCTTCTCTTGGCATTTCTTCATGGGGTTCATATCTAATGATGCATAAAGTATTGGAATGAAGTAGCAAGCCATCCAAGGACGTATCGAAATCACACGAGACAAGGAGTGAATTCACCTTAGCTTGAAGGAGCTTGGCTCGAGCACGAGACATTGGTCCACTTGGGGGGACTTGGTGGTGTAGATGTAGGGATGTCCGTAGGATGGGCTGCATCAAGAACACATGAAATGACACTCCATGTGCCAAACCATGGTCAGAAAGCCCTAGAACATGTTGAATGCAATGGAGCACCAGTGTGGTAAATGTTGCATCACCACACCTAGCTAAGTGTGTGTGGCCAAATGGGTCATTGTGGTTTGGAAAATAACACATTTAATGACACTCCATGTGCCAAATCATGGTCAGAAAGCCCTAGAACCTACTGGAATACAACATTGGAATGTAATGGAGCACCATTGTGGCAGAGGTTGCATCACCACACCCACCTGAGTGTGTGTGGCCATGTGGGTCATTGTGGGTTGGAAAAGAACACATGCAATGACACTCCATATACCAAACCATTGTTATAAATCCCTAGAACATGCTGGAATGCAACATTGGAATGCAATGGAGCACTAGTGTGGCGGAGGTTGCATCACCGCACCCATCTGAGTGTGTGTGGCCATGTGGGTCACTGTGGTTTGGAAACTAACACATGCAATGACACCGCATGTGCCAAACCATGGTCAAAAGTCCTAGAACCTTCTGGAATGCAACATTGGAATGTAATGGAGCATCAGTGTGACAGAGGTTGCATCGCCACACCCACCAAAGTGTGTGTGGCCATGTGGGTCATTCTGGATTTGAAAAGAACACATGCAATGACACTTCATGTGCCAAACCATTGTCAGAAAGCCCTTGAACATGCTGGAATGCAACATTGGAATTTAATGGAGCACCAGTGTGGTAGAGGCCGCATCACCACACCCACTTGAGTGTGTGTGAACATGTGGGTCACTGTGGTTTGGAAAAGAACACATTCAATGACACTCCATGTGCCAAACCATGGTCCGAAAGCCCTAGAACATGCTTGAATACAACATTGGAATGCAATGGAGCACCAGCGATCAGGACATCTCTACCATTCTTCTATTATTCACTGAAGATAATGATGCAAAGATTCCAAACACTAATGAAATCAGAATTGGACCTATTACAAGGGCTAGAGCCAAGTTGTTAAAGCAACAGGTGAATTCGTTCTTAGTTGGTTCTAGAATATTGTTTAATGAGAATTTGATACTACCTAAATCTTTGCATCTATGTTTGATCAGGTATGAGTAAGGCCAAGGAGATGAGAAAGAAGAATCAAGGCTGCAGCAGAAAAAAGAAGGAAGGGTTCTCTACCGCTGCAAGATTTTGGCCGATTCTCTGCCGCGGCAGGAAACTGTCTGTTTCTCTGCCGCGGGAAGAGGGAGAGTGCTGGAGGGGAGAGGCCTTCTGTGGTTTGGCTCCAGGGGAGGAGAGGGAGGCATGCGCCAGGGGGAGGTCCAGGAGTGGTCGGGCTGCACCCCCATGTTTGTTTGGCCGAGCCCTTTTTGGGGCCGGTTTGTATTAGACTAGGACCCACTTGGGTCGAGCCTAGTTGTGTGCGGCTGGCCTCCCATATAGGTAGGCACCACCCCCTATTATTCTCTCACACTTGTTTTAGATTAAACCCTATATTGGATTGCTACAAGCATTCATCTTGAATCCTCCGATATTGTGATTGTGTTTCACTAGACAATATCGATTTGGCTCTAATTAAGTGTTATATGTGGTTCTACTGGGAATTGGTAGATTGCAAACCGTTCATGATCCGGGATCACGTGCTCAAGTGTGGGGTGTTGCGAATATCCATAGGGCCGAAGATCTGTTGCATTGGCAACACGGGAGCAGCCGAGAGGTAGTTCATCAGCATCTCACAAGATATCTTCATCATCATCGCCATCACCTACGTCACTCACTAAGAAGATCAGGCCACCAATTATCATCTTGGTATCAGATTTCCAGCGTTTACTTGGTGAGCAATCCATAATCCATCCATAGTTTAGATTCGTTTTTTATTCCTATACCTGAAAAAGGCCCACAAAAAAGAGTTGTAGTTCTGCCTGAGATTTAGATCGCCTCGGTATTCTAGTTCTTGTGCTGGTCATGTTCTTTTTTTGTGTTACTTTTTCTCATTTTTAGTTGTAGATTTGTTAGGGTTTTTAGGTATTCAGTAGTTTTGTTAGTTTCCAATCCAAGTTGGGTACTAGTTTCAATCTAGTCGGAGTATTGGCTATAGATCGTCGAGTGGGCTGGGATCTGATCTGTCCTGGTTCTAGTCCGCGTGCTGCACAATGCTCCCAGGGCTTCCGCGCGCCACCACAGCCCCTGCCACGCACGCCAAGGCTTGCCCGCGCACGCTACCAGCCCGCGGCAGCCGCCCGCTGCCTGTTTTGCCACGCTGCACAGTCCGGCCGCAACACGTTTTCTAGCAGATTTTCTGCCGTAGCACAGACTTGCGGATTTTTCTGCCGCAACACAGTTTTGGCAGACTATCTTCCATGGGCTATTTGAGTCTGTTTCTCTTGTTTCTTTTTGCTTCCACATAGCGTACCTTGTGTATTTTGTCTTTGTGGGCCATAGTCAGCCATTCTTTGTGTCTAGGAACTATCCTACGAGACTAGCATCTTTTGTTGCTCTACGGGCTGCTCATTAGGTTGTTGGTGCTCTACTTTGTTCTATCGTGCTCAGTTTTGCTGTGGTGTTTGTAGCCTGAAAGAAAATAGTCAAAAAAAATAGAGAGAAAAATATCATAAAATATATATAGAAAAGAGATATATAAAATAAAATGAGAGAAAAAGATTACTATCAGGCTTGATTTTTTCTATCTATTGCACATATTAGCAGTGTTTTTCCTTTGGTTTACACCAGTAGATTGAGCAATCTTGTGCCTGAATACACTGAGATTTTTGCTAGCATCTCTCCTTGTGCATTGCAGCACGAGCTTTACACCGACATACATTTTTGTGCTCTTGTTTATAGTTGCTTTGCTCCATTTTATCTCCAGTGTGTGTGTTTCTCGTGGGTCTTTTGTCATATGTCCAGCACTAGGATTTGGTACTTTAGCGTGTAGGTACCCTCACCTAGAGATCTACCATATACCCTGGTTGTCGTGTGATAGTCTTTCCCTCGGTATTCGCATCGTCACATCCGTGCACGTGTTTTTGATCATCTATTTGTAAGCACTTCTAATTCATTTTGGAGAGATAAGATTTCCTTTCTTTGAGTGGCTTAGTGATTTTGAGAGCTCCACCATACATAGATTTTGTATTTGTGCACTAACATACTAAACATGTTTGCTAGTGATGAGTTTGATGTGACACATAAAAAGGACGCTAACACTCCGACTTTGTGGAGTGATTTTGAAGGCTTACGTGACCACTTGCAGGGTACTATTCAGCTGATAGCCGACACTCTTGATGGAGAAGTTCAAGCTGTCCAAACCAAGCTGCAAGGGACAGATACAACAGTCAACGCCATCCAGACACAAGTAACAACTCTTCAGACCTCGGTTGATACATTGACTCAGTCGGTGGAGGCGATCCAAGATTTGTTGCAGCGCACTGAAGTGGAGCGCAATGAACATCAATTTGATGATGCTAGTATTGGTGATAATGGTAAGATCACAAATCCATTTTCTCTTGGCCGTGGCGCTTATGCTTGTGGGTACCGTGGCCGTGGGTTTGTTCCTGTTGCGGCTCAGCGTGTTCTATTGGTCCCAGCTACAGGGGCCTGTCCACTCCCTGATGAGGGCCCAACCAGGCCTAAATTCTCTATTACACAGTTTCATGGCACTAATATTGAAGAGTATCTCAACTGGGAACTGAAAGTGGAAACATTATGGCATTTGCATGAGTACACTGAGGATAAGAAAGTGAGGTTAGCATCTTCTGAGTTTGAAGGACTCGCATTGATATGGTGGGATCATGTTTGTACTTCTCGTGTGGAGGACAGGGCCCCTGTTATTGTTACATGGCGTGCTATGAAGGAGGACACACAACATCGTTTTGTACCAGCAAATTATATTCGTTCACTCTATGATAAATTGAAAAATTTGAAGACAGGACTGAAGACAGTGGATGAATACTTCTCTGAGATGGAGATGATTATGCAGCATGCTAAAGTTCGAGAGCCAGAAGACCAAACAATGCAGCGTTTCCTTGCTAGATTATCTTTCTGGATTCGGCGCATTGTTGGGCACCATCCTTATGCAGATATGTCTGAGCTCTTGCCTTAGTCTAGAGAGGCTGAAGCTACTGTGGTCGAGGAGGCCAGATTTGTAGCATGTTCTCCGTCGGCTCGAGGACGTTTTCCATCACGTTCTCCCTCTAGTGGTCAGAATTCTAGTGGTGATCGTGAGGCTAGTTCTGTTGGTGACCGTGTGAGTACTCCTGTGAAACCTGGTGTGTCCAACAACAAGCCTACACCTGCTATGACTGGTTAGGGTTCCACTACTTCTACAACTAGAAATAGAGATATGAGTTGTCACACATGTGGTGGCAAGGGACACTTCAAGCGTAATTGCCGCAATAAGAAGACTATGATAGTTGATGCTTCTAGTGGGCACGAGACTAGGCATGATGCTGATCCGTTCGAAGAAGAGCCTGATGAGGTCCCTCAGGATGTTTATTATTGTGATGCTTCTCCAAATGATGTGTTTGTGTGTTCCCCTCGGGTCTTGCAAGTTAGCCCAAGTTCAGCTGATCAAATATGCAATTTGTTTCAAACACGGGCTGATGTGAGTGAAGGTAGAGCATGCAAAGTCATTATTGACGGAGGGAGTTGCAGAAATTTGGCTAGTAAAGATCTTTGTACAAAACTGAAATTGAAATACTATCCACACCCTAGCCCATATTTTAGTCAATGGTTGAGTGATGCTGGTGAGATGAAAGTTATCCATACGGTACATGTGGAATTTCAGATTGGAGCCTATAAAGATGTTGTCGAATGTGATGTGGTCCCAATAATAGTTTGCCATCTTTTGTTGGGCCGCCCATGGCAATATGATCGTGATGTTCGTCACAATGGGAAGGCAAATACATATTAGTTGAATTAGCAAGGAAAGGATGTGATACTGAGACCCATGTCTCCACAAGCAATTGTTAATGAGTCCTGTTAGAAGAGTGAAGTCAATCTTGAGCATGAGCATGCGATGACATAATGACAAGAACCTGCATTGACAGTGCATGATCACACCTCCTCTGCCGGACACACTTCACAACATGTTTTGCTGCCGTGGCACAACTTTCCAGCCACATCGCTGCCACGCTAGAGTGCCCCGCTCAATTCTCTACCGCAGCAGAGATTTCTACATTTCTCTGCCGCGGCACAGCTTTGCTTCATCGCCTGCCTAGATCTCCGCCACGGCACAAGAAGTGCCTAGTTCTCTACCGCAACATAGCAACACGCAGATTTCTGCCGCGACACACTCCTAGGACAGTTTGGCTGCCGCGCTAGTTCTGTCTGCATGTTCTGATGGTGGAGTTGATTCTTTCATGCTGATGGCAACAAAGGAAGATTTGAGAGAATTTCGAGATGATCCCTCTGTTGTACCACGGGTGCTGGTCTACAAGGGTGAAATTTTGGTTTCTAACGACATGACCCCTCTCTCTATTGGTGTGTCTGATGTTTTGCAGGAATTCAGTGATGTGTTTTCGGAGGAGGTACCCGATGGTTTGCCACCATTGCGAGGTATTGAGCATCAAATTGACTTGATTGCAGGAGCATCGTTGCCTAATCGAGCACCTTACCGCACCAACCCCGAAGAGACTAAAGAGATTCAGAATCAAGTACAAGCATTTCTTGATAAAGGGTATATTCGTGTGAGCCTTAGTCCTTGTGTTGTTCCTGTTATTTTAGTGCCTAAGAAAGATGGTACATGGCGCATGTGTGTAGATTGTTGAGCTATTAATAACATCCCTATTCGATATCGTCATCTTATTCCTTGTTTAGAGGATATGTTAGATGAACTGAGTGGTGCTGGCGTTTTCTCTAAAATTGATTTGCGTAGTGGTTATCATCATATTAGGATGAAGGAAGGGGATGAGTCGAAAACTACCTTTAAAACGAAATTTGGTTTATATGAGTGGTTAGTCATGCCTTTTGGTCTCACTAATGCACCTAGTACTTTCATGAGATTAATGAACCATGTTTTGAGAGATTTTATTAGCAAAATTGTGGTTGTGTATTTTGATGACATATTAATTTACAGCCGCACTAAATCTGAACACATTGATGCATCGCATGTTGATAATCTGTTTTTCAGGGATATTGTGAGATTACATGGAGTACCAAGAACAATTGCTTCTGGTCGTGATGTGAAGTTCATGAGCTATTTTCGGAAGACTCTTTGGGGAAAACTGGGGACAAAGTTATTATTCAGCACTACTTGTCATCCCCAAACTGATGGACAAACAGAGGTAGTGAATCGCACGTTATCACAGTTTCTACGATCTATGATCAAGAAGAATCTGGGTGTTTGGGAGGATTTCTTGCCACATGTCGAGTTTGCATATAACAGGGTTGTACACTCTACCATGCAGTTGTGTCCTTTTGAGGTGGTTTCTGGTTTCAAACCCATCACTCCACTTTATTTGTTGCCTCTTTCTATTCAAGAAAGAGAGAACATGGAGGCAACAAAGAGGGTAGATTTTGTGAAGAAGAAACACATGAAGAAAAAATAAGCTATTGAGAAGAAGGGCAAGGAAAATCCTATCCATGTCAATAAGAAGAGAAAGGAGGTGCTATTTCAGCTAGGAGACATGGTGTGGGTTCATTTTCGCAAGGACAGATTTCCTGAGAAGCGTAAGTCAAAGCTACTTCCTGAGGGTGCTGGTCCTTACAAGGTTCTTGCCAAGATAAATGACAATGCATATAAGATAGCTTTGCCTATTGAGGAGTTTGGTGTCAGTAATTCTTTTAATGTGTCTGATTTGACACCATATGAAGAGGATGATCTTGACGCGTCGAGGTCGACGCCTTTTGAAGGGGGAGGATGATGAGGACATCTCTACCATTCTTCCATTATTCACTGAAGATAATGATGGAAAGATTCTAGACACCAATGAAATCAGAATTGGACCTATTACAAGGGCTAGATCCAAGTTGTTAAAGCAACATGTGAATTCCTTCTTAGTTGGTTCTGGAATATTGTTTAATGAGAATTTTATACTACCTAAATCTTTGCATCTATGTTTGATCAGTTATGAGAAACGCCAAGGAGTTGAGGAAGAAGAATCAAGGCTGCATCAGAAGAAAGAAGGAAGGATTCTCTACCGCGGGAGGATTTTGGCCAATTCTCTGCCGTGGTAGGAAACTGTTTCTTTCTTTGCCGCGGGCAGAGGGAGAGCGTTGTAGGGGAGAGGCCTTCTGTGGTCTGGCGCCAGGGTAGGAGAGGGACGAGTGCGCTAGGAGGAGGTCCATGAGAGGTCGGGCTGCACCTAGCCAGGTGCACCCGCACGTGTGTTTGGCCGAGCCCTTTTTGGGGCCGGTTTGTATCAGAATAGGACCCACTTGGGTTGAGCCTAGTTGTGTGCGGCTGGACTCCCATATAGGCAGCTGCCACCCCCATTATTCTCTTAGACTTGTTTTAGATTAAACCCTAGATTGGATTGCTACAAGCATTCATCTTGAATCCTCTGATATTGTGATTGTGTTTCGCTAGACAATATCAATTTGGCTCTAATTAAGTGTTATTTATCGTTCCACTAGGAATTGGTATATTGCAAACCGTTCGTTATCTGGGATCACGTGCGCAAGTGTGTGGTGTTGCGAATATCCATAGGGTCGAATATTTGTTGCATTGGCAATAGGGGAGCAGCCGAGAGATAGTTTGTTAGCGTTGATATGTTGCAAACGTATCTATAATTTTTGATGTTCCATGCTTGTTTTATATCTACTTTCTTATGTTTTGTCCATACTTTGGAGTACTTTTATGCATTTTCTGGAACTAACCTATTAACAAGATGCCACAATGCCAGTTGCATGTTTTCTGCTATTTTAGGTTCCAGAAAGTCAGAAAATGAATATTCTCGGAATTGGACGGGACAAAAGCCAAAGTCAATATTTCACCGAGGGGAACACGGAGCTAGAAGACGAGACGAAGAGAGGCTAGGGGCCGGCCACACCATAGGGTGGCGCGGGTCCACCAGGTATTGTGGGCTCCTCCGACTTCCACCGACCTTACCTCTTCGCCTATAAGAAGCCTCCCAATGCATAAACCCTAAATAGAATAGCCTCCAGCCACGAAAAGTTCCGCAGCGCCGCCGCCACCGAAGGGGAGATTCGGGGGATAGAAAGTCTCTGTTCCGGCACCCTGCCGGGATGGGGAAGTAACCCCAGAGCCATCTCCATCGATCTTCACCACCATCTCCATCAACGTTGCTGATTCCCATGATGAGGAGGGAGTAGTTCTCTCTCGAGGCTAAGGGTTCTACCGGTAGCTATGTGTTCATCTCTCTCTATGCATGATCATATTGTGATCATGAGCGTTATAATCAAGTATATCTACCTTGCTACTCAAGTGTTTTAATATATCTCTGCTCTCCCCATGTGTGTGAAAGTGACAGCGTGCACACCATGGTGGCACTTAGGCTAGAGATTACAAATACTTGTTATGGGTTATATTTGGAGTTGGATGTCTCTATGAAATTGTGGTGTTTGTTGGAACCATCTAGCGCTCAAGGTGATAGTGTGGGGTTACCTAGATGGGGAAAGCGAATTTTGAGGTGTGCTATTATAGCCCTACCATGGATTAGAGTGTCCAACCGGAGAGTAGTTAAGAGTAGTATCATAAAGAGAAGATATTTATATGAGAGTGTTCACTAGTGAAAGTATGATCCCTGGGCCTTGTTTCTAAACATTGAAACACCGTTTGCAATTAGATCTGTTACATGTTTGCTTGCTTCCATGTTTATTTTAGTTTGCCTTTAGTCTCTTTCACGCCATCAAGCTATTTTCTAGCACCGTTGTCTTATATCCATACCACTTGTATTTTACTATCTCTTCGCTGAACTAGTGCACCTATACACCTGACAAGTGTATTGGGTGTGTTGGGGACACAAGAGACTTCTTGTATCTTGATTGCAGGGTTGCTTGAGAGGGGATACCTTTGACCACTTCCTCCCTGAGTTCGATAAACTTTGGGTGATCCACTTAAGGGAAAACTTGTTGCTGTTCTACAAACCTCTACACTTGGAGGCCCAACAACTGTCTACAAGAATAGAAGTGCGTAGACATCAAGCTATTTTCTGGCGCCGTTGCCGGGAGGTAAGGTAAGCGGTACTCACATCCTCCGGTGTGAGTGCTCAAAGTTATTTCCTTTAGATTCTGCAATTTTGTCTTTTTGTTTCTTGTTTTCACTAGTTAGGCTTAATGGAAAACAACAACAAAATTAGAGAGCTTTATAGTATTTATCTTGAGTTAGGACATGAAGTGTTTGAAGAGAAAATTAAAAAACCTATGGAACTTTATTTGCATGATAATAGCAATGTTTATAGTATGAATTCTTTGGACACCATTATTGATAATGCTATGGAAAAGTCTAAGCTTGGGGAAGCTGGTTTTGATGAAAATGATCTTTTTAGTCCCCCAAGCACGAAGGAGAAAATTTACTTTGATGATACTATGCCTCCAATATATGATGATTACAATGATGAATATGATATTTTCAGTCCACCTACTATTGAGGAGAAAATATAAATATGATTACAATATGCCTCCTATATTTGATGATTATGGTGATGAGAATAATAATGATAGCTATTTTGTTGAATTTGCTCCCACTACGATTAATAAGAATGACTAAGTTTATATGGAGAGTAATAATTATTATATGCATGTGGCTCATGATAAGAATGTTTTATGTGATAGTTATATTGTTGATATTATTCATGATGCTACTGAAAGTTATTATGAGAGAGGGAAATATGGTTTTATGTGTCTCAACAATATTAAGTTTCCCCTCTTTATGTTGAAAGTCTTGAAGTTGCACTTTTTTTGATTTACTATGCTTGTTGATTTGTGCTTTCATGACTTGTTTCTTTACAAGATTCCTATGCATAGGAAGCGGGTTAGACTTAAATGTGTTTTGAATTTGCTTCTTGATGCTCTCTTTTACTTCAATTCATATTTCTTATGTGAGCATCTTCTCAAACTATCAAGCCTAACTTAAAGGCGTTAAAGAAAAGTACTTATTGGGAGACAACCCAAAAGTTTTAGATGAGTCTTGGAAGTTATTACCTCTCTAATAACCGCTCCTTATCCTTTTTATTTGCTTTTTGTGCCAAGAGTAACCTCTAATGAGAGAGAAGTAATGCTTGGGAAAGTTGTTGTCCCGAAATGGATTTTTGTTCTTCACTGTCAAAATTCATGTAAATTCTCTGTACTTTGTTTTGAGGCATGCATTTTTGTGCTTCTGCCCCAGGTTGTTATCTAACTTTCGTTAGTTTAAGACTTTTCGATTTGAGCAACAGAAGGTCTTAGAAAAAATTAGTTTTTACCTGCTGGTCTGTTTTGACAGATTTCTGCCCTTATTTGCATTTGCCTCTTAATCTCTTTCTCTTTGAGTTCTCTTTGATCATTTGAACTTTTTAAAGTAAGTGCTACAGTAGCTTTTCTTTTAATGGAAGTTTTACTTGTGTTGTAACTGAACCAAAAAGACTGTTTGAAGTTTTGTATGAAGGAAAAATTTCAGGTGTATGGGGAGAATGATGTACTGAGATGAAGAATGTACTAAAGATCAAGCTTCGGGATGCCACGCGTGTCACCCCAAGAAATATCCAAGAAGTACAAGCGTCAAAGCTTGGGGATGCCCAAGGCATCCCTTTCTTCATCAATAAAAATCATAGGTTTCTTCCAAACACTTCATTTTAATTGTTTCATGCATAGTTGTGTTGATTTTGGAGCGTCTTCGTTTTCTTTTTTAGTTTTAGTTTGCTTGGTTTGCTTTAATAAATTGTTTGGACCCCCTCTTTCATACATTGGTTTTCAAATAGTTTGGTTTGGATTGGAAAGAGTAGGAAAAGTTCATGCTTAAGTGGTAAAAGGAGTTTGTTTTTGACTGTGGCTTATGCTTTGCCATGCCATGCTTGATATTTTTTTCGCTTTATGTTTAGTGATCTTTGCTGTAGCATGACATGTTATAAACAATTGAGATTTCTTAATGTGCCTTGAAAGAATCATGTGTTTTTTTAGCATATTAAAGCATAGTATTGTGGTATTCTCCTATAAATGCTTTATTTGGGTTGACTTGGCGCATGCTCACACCATGTTAAGACTATACCAAGTCCACATAGCCTCTATGATCATTTAGTTTTCGACTTGTAATATCACTTTATGCTTTAATTAACGATGTTTTGTCGCTTTGCATGATTATGGCCATTATTGCTCTCTTAGTTGGTCGCTCCCAGTCTTTTGCTAGCCTCCATACCAAGTATGAGTTCCACTCATGCATCCAACTCCAAATAAAACCAAGTTATTTCAAAGAGTCCACCATACCTACCTATTAGCATTTGCTATTCCAAGTATATTCATGTTTTTATCTACCTTCCGAATTAAACTTGTTATGTGAAAATTAGTGATTAAAGCTCTCACGAACTTGATGGCACACTTTACTTTTCTTGCCCTTAATAAACTTGAACTATTGTGTCATCTATGTTGTATATGCTTGCACGTATATGTTGGGGATTAGCAGAACCATGCTGTCCTGGGGGAACGCTTCCAACATTGCACTTGTACTTTGTACCTACTTGATATCATGCTCTTTTGTCTATGGATGTCGTCGGTGTGAATGAAAGGGGAGCTTGTAAGTCTATGGAGTTATGTATGTGTGTTAGAGAAACGCCTGGGCCGCCGGTCTAATCCATGCTGTCATGGTGGAAACCTGCAGCATAACCATAATGAGCTGTCTATGAAGCATTCTTCTTATAAAAAAGAGATAGAGATTGAGAAAAAGAGAAAAAGAAAAAAAAGAGATATGAGAAAAGAGGAAAGAGAGAAAAAAGGACCATTTTCCCATGGTAATAGGAATATTGCTGAGATGCTCGTTGTCTGCTTGGCTTATCATTTTCATATGGGGATTCTTCCGTATCATCGGGCAAGGGGTACCCCGTTGGCGGTTCTCTATGATACACTTACTATGACAAGAACTTACCGGTGACTAAACTTGAGTAGCATGAGGAGCGGCCCTCGTATTCAAGGGACATGAGATTTCCAACTTATACTTTGTCAAGCATATACTTCGAATTTTGTTCACTTTAACCTTAATCACTTCAAGATGCTTATGATAGGGGCAATGAGAGCTGAAAGCTAAAAAGTACCATAATTTTTGGAAGCTCTTTATGAAACTTGAATCCCTACTTCCTTCTATGAAGGCCCTTCTTTTACTTTTATGTTGAGTCTCCACCTTCTATCTTTATGCACCTACTTTGAGAGCATAGTGTCCATTCTTAGTTCTATGTGCATTGTCCCAAGACTTGTTGATTGATTCATAACTTTTATATTGCTTGTTCTTAAACTATTTGTATCTAGTTACTCTTATGAACTTTGAAGGTGTCATATGCATTTATGTTTGCTATTCTATGAGGGACAAGCTGAATGCCACTATGCTATGTTTTCTTTATGTGAAACAAACAAACGTCTTGCAAAGCATTGTTATTGATGAATCCTTTGTTTGTGCCTTTTCATGTTGCAACATAGTTGCTTCGTCTTATTCTTAGAACTTTATATTTCATGTTATGATTGAAGTACTATGATCCCAGCTATCAATGCTTTATAAATGCCTTGATCAAGATTGTGATGGTGCATGTCCCCTCAAAAATTATTCTTTCTTTTTATCACTTACCTACTCGAGGACGAGGAGGAGTTAAGCTTGGGGATGTTGATACGTTGCAAACGTATCTATAATTTTTGATGTTCCATTCTTGTTTTATATCTACTTTCTTATGTTTTGTCCATACTTTGGATTACTTTTATGCATTTTCTAGAACTAACCTATTAACAAGATGCCATAGTGCCAATTGCATGTTTTCTCCTGTTTTTGGTTCTAGAAAGTTAGAAAATGAATATTCTCGGAATTGGACGGTACAAAAGCCAAAGTCAATATTTCACCGACGGGAACACAGAGCCAGAAGACGAGACAGAGAGGGGCCAGGGGCCGACCACACCATAGGGTGGCCCGGGTCCCCCCTGGTCACGCCACCAGGTGGTGTGGGCCCCTCCGGCCTCCATCGACCTTGCCTCTTCGCCTATAAGAAGCCTCCCGATGCATAAACCCTAAATAGAACAGCCTCCAACCACAAAAAGTTCCGCAGCGCTGCCGTCACCGAAGGGGAGATTCAGGGGACAGAAAGTCTCTGTTCCGGCACCCTACCGGGACGGGGAAGTGCCCCTAGAGCCATCTCCATCGATCTTCACCACCATCTCCATCGACGTTGCTGATTCCCATGATGAGGAGGGAGTAGTTCTCTCTCGAGGCTAAGGGTTCTACCGGTATCTATGTGTTCATCTCTCTCTCTATGCATGATCATATTGTGATCATGAGCTTTGTAATCAAGTAGATCTACCTTGCTACTCAAGTGCTTTAATAGATCTCTGCTCTCCCCATGTGTGTGAAAGTGACAACATGCACACCATGGTGGCACTTAGGCTAGACATTACAAATACTTGTTATGAGTTATATTTGGAGTTGGATGTCTCTATGAATTGTGTTGTTTGTTGGAACCATCTAGCGCTCAAGGTGACAGTGTGGGGTTACCTAGATGGGGAAGGCGAACTTTGAGGTGTGCTATTATAGCCGTACCATGGATTAGAGTGTCCAACCAGAGAGTAGTTAAGAGTAGTATCATAAAGAGAAGATATTTATTTGAGAGTGTTCACTAGTGAAAGTATGATCCCTGGGCCTTGTTTCTAAACATTGAAACACCATTTGCAATTAGATATATTACATGTTTGCTTGCTTACATCTTTATTTCAGTTTGCCTTTAGTCTCTGTCACGCCATCAAGCTATTTACTAGCACCGTTGTCTTATATCCATACCACTTGTATTTTACTATCTCTTCGCCAAACTAGTGCACCTATACACCTCACAAGTGTATTAGGTGTGTTGGGGACACAAGAGACTTCTTGTATCTTGATTGTAGGGTTGCTTGATAGGGGATACCTTTGACCACTTCCTCCCTGAGTTCGATAAACCTTGGGTGATCCACTTAAGGGAAAACTTGCTGTTGTTCTACAAACCTCTGCACTTGGAAGCCCAACAACAGTCTACAAAATTAGAAGTGCGTAGACATCAAGCGTCTCACAAGATATCTTCATCATCATCGCCATCACCTAGGTCGCTCACCGAGAATATTGGGCCACCCCTTATCAACCAGCGTGGTAGAGGTTGCATCACCACAGCCACGTGAGTGTGTGTGGCCATGTGAGACATTGTAGTTTTGAAAATAATACATGCAATGACACTCCATGTGCCAAACAATGGTCAGAAAGCCCTAGAACATGCTGGAATGCAACATTGGAATTTAATGGATCACGAGTGTGGCATATGCTGCATGACCACACCCACGTGAGTGTGTGTGCGGATATGTGGGTCACTGTGGTTTGGAAAAGAACACATTCAATGACACTACATGTGCCAAACCATGGTCCGAAACGCCTAGAACATGATGGAATACAAGATTGGAATGGAATAGAGCACCTGTGTGGTAGAGGTTGCATCACCACACCCACCTGAGTGTATGTGGCCATGTGGGTCATTGTGGTTTTGAAAAGAACACATGCAATGACACTCCATGTGCCAAACCATGGTCAAAAGCCCTAGAACATATTGAATGCAACATTGGAATGCAATGGAGCACCAGTGTGGTAAAGGTTGCATCACCACAACCACCTGAATGTGTCTGGCCAGGTGGGTCATTGTGGTTTGGAAACTAACACATGCAATGATAATCCCTGTTCCAAACCATGGTCAGAAATCCCTAGAACCTACTAGAATGCAATATTGGAATGCACCAGTTTGGCAGAAGTTGCATCACCACAACTACCTGAGTGTGTGTGGCCACGTGTGCCATTGTGGTTTGGAAAAGAACACTTGCAATGACACTCCATATGCCAAACCATTGTCAGAAAGCCATAGAACATGCTGGAATCACTACAAGAAAAGTTGGCTTCTACGATAGATGCCCATCATGGTAAAAGTCTCGTCACAAAAGAATCTACCACCTTTTTTCCTGACCGTGGAGGATCGCACCCTTTAGCCACGAAAACTTGTTCCATCGTAGATCTATTCGCTAGCCGCGTTGACTGCTGACTTCATGCAAAATGCCACATGGCACCCGCCATTAACGGCTGGTTACCGCCGTTAATGGCCACGAAAACAATGGTAGAAGCCAGGCCCAGCTAAGGCCTTCTCATAATTAAGTGGGCCGGCCCATCAAGAGAGCGGAATAAGATTACAGCTCGTTACTGTTTCGTCCGACAATGTTTGAAATGGGCCCAAAGATGTGGCCAATAGCAGCTCGCGAATGTCTGGCCCATTACTGTTTCGGCCTACAAAAGCCCACACTTTTCGAATATTGTGCGGCCCGCTAACAGGCTGCATCAAGTAGGCCCGATACTATTAAAGCCTACGGTCAGCCCGTCACTGTTCTCACAGCTCATCATGGGCTTCCTACGAACGACCCATTTTTTAGTAGGTCTAACACTGTTCTGGCCTTTTACTATTCTGGCTCGTTACTGTTCTGGTTGTTTACAATTCATGTCCTATATTGTTTTGGCCCTTTACTGTTCTGGCCCGTTACTGTGCTGGTTGCCCCTGCTCTGGAGTGTTACTATTCATGCTTGTGACTGTTCTGGCCTATTAGTATTTAGGCATGTTACTGTGTTGGATTGCCACTGTTTTGGTCTGCTGGTGTTTTGGCCTGCTACTGTTTGGCCTGTTACTGTTTAGGCCTATTACTTTTTTGGCATGTTACTGTTTTGGCCTATTACTGTTTCGGCCTATTACTCTTTCGGCATGTTACTATTTCTGCCTATTACTGTTTTGGCCTGTTACTGTTCCGATATGTTACTGTTTTGGCATGTTGCTATTTTAGCCAGTTACCGTTGCTATTTTGGTTTGTCACTATTTTGTCATGTTACTATTTGGCTAGTTACCGTTACCATTGCTATTTTGGTCTATTTGTCACTGTTTTGTCATGGTACAGCCATGCGTGGACGGCGTCAACTAAATGCCTACATGGCCTATGTGAGTTATCTAGATTTTACATCAACTGCAAACTTCTTAAAAATATTACAAAATATGAACAAAAGGGAAAGAAAATTCAGCACTTCAGTTGCGAATCAAGTTGATAGCAGAGTCCTCAATTTTCTTTCTCAATCCATCAACTGCATCTCCCTTTGAGTGTGACATCTACATTGGAAAACCACCTTGAGATATGATCTCGTAGTCCCCTCTTTGGTGGCGATAGAAATAACTGCGGTCTGAAACTAACTAATAACAAGTTAATACAGCAAAGAAGACAAACTACTCATAGCTAAGAATGAGCTAGATAGGAATTATAACTGCATAATGCAAACTTGTAGAGCAGGAATGCAAACCATGAATGAACTATATAGTAGAGGATAGTTATGTCGTTTCCTAGGACGAATCAGAACCAGATACGAGATATAATGGTGTGGCTTGTGAACCTGTAGAACAGGACAAATACGCATTAGACAAGTATGCCAACAATGAAATGAGCAAACAAACAAAGTGTTTCTTAGAATTTCAGTATAAACTAGCCAGGTCATTTCAGCAAATATATAAGTTAGTAGTGGTATCTCCTGGAATGCAAGAAACATTGGGTGGCTCGGAATTTGCGGTGAGCTACACAACGGCATACAGTTACTGTCATAGCTAAGAATGAACCACATAGAAATTATGACCGCATCATACCAGAACATGTTGACCAGGAATGGAAAACACGAATAAACTATACAGTAAAGAATAATTATGCCGTTGATTAGGACGAACCAGCACCAGATACAGAAAATATATAATGGCATCGCTGGTGGACCTGTAGGCTATGCGAACCAACATGTTCAGTGTTGCCTTTTTGAGCTCTACGCAAAGAAAACGAAACTAGTCAGTGTTGCAGCTTTTGAAGAACCATATGGCAACACCAAAATTGTAATCGAACTAGTATGAAGAGTTTGAACGGATACCATAGGATAGCAGAACGATGCCAGGGAGGAAATAATAGCAGGAACTTAGCTCAGGAATAACCAGATAGAGTCAGTAAATGTGTAGCAGGGAATCCACACTAATATTTTCCATTGACATTACATTTTGCAAGAACTACACAATAGCAGGCATTTATTGGTGTACAGAGCAGCTAAGATAAGAACATGTGCATGACAAAATAATAGACATGTGCATGACTTGATATTTGTAGAGAAGCGAATGCAAACCAACATGTCTAATGCCATTGTATGTACTAGCATGAAGAACAGGCGTGCCCAGGGACTTGTATGTACTACCACGATTACAAAAATACAGTTCACTGTGACAGGCTTGAACCTGCTATACCGCTGAAAAAACAAAAACGGGTTGGAGATTTGGTTAACCTTGGTCGGAGAGGCGTCTAATCATCGTCGGTACCATGCGAGTGACGTCCAGGTCAACGAGGGTGCTGCGGTTATGGTGGTTTTTTGCGTGGGGGAAGCAGATCTTGGGCGGTCAATGCCGGCTTGAAAGCGATGGATGAGAGCATCGCTGAGGCAGATCTGGTGTAGTGAACGGCGATGGTCGTGCAACTGGTCTGGAGCGGTGGACATGAAACTCTTTGAACTAGATCACGCCCAGTGGACAACGATGAAGCGGATCCGGTACGGTTGGGTAGCTTTCGACAGCGAGGAAGTAGAGCTTGGGCAGTTGATGGCGCCATCGGCGTCGTGAACGACATCGTAGCTACTAGATCTGGTGGGTGAGCGTCGGTGAAGCGGCTGTGCGCCGGTGCACGAGACCGTAGCTCAAGCTGGTGCACGCGGTGGTCGTGGAGGAGATAGATGAGCTTGGGACTTTTGGGAGGGCCGATGGGAAAAACTGGGGGAATCGGTACCATAGAGGTGAGCAGAAAAATAATTACGATCGTGCCCCTGAGCTACCGACTTTAGCATGCCCATTTCTCATTTGAACAATGGGTAGATTTGGAATTTTAAATTCTAAAGTTTTTGAAACGGAAGGATGCGAAATGCTTCAAGGTCGGTGTGTGGTTTTGCAGCTCGATTGAGAATTTGAATTTGGCTTGCGCCCATCTAATAATAATAATAGAAAAATGGTACTCCCTCGGTCGGTGGGATATTTTGGCTCAAAGTTTTTGAAACGATGGGGCGGGAAGTGCTTGGTAGGTGGGTAATTTTGCCGCTCGCTTGAGATTTTGCCTTTGGCTAGCCTCCATCTACTAATAGAAAAAAGGTAGTAGACCGTACGCTATCTTTCCAGGAATTCAAGGCCGAGAGTCATATCAATTGATCATCCATAAACATTTTTTTGCATATAAACTTGGATACCTTCCATTCACAAAGCATAGGCGGTAAATTTTGCCGCTTGACTCAGATTTTAAATTTGTCTAGGGTCCATGTAATAATATAAAAATGGTACTACCTTGGTGGGTGATTTTGCCTAAAAATGTTTGAAACAGAGGGGGTGTGAAATGCTTCAGGTCGGTGGGTTATTTTCCCGCTTGATTTCGATTTTGAATTTGGCTATCGGCCAAGTTTATATTACTAGAAAAAAGGTCTTGTAGTTCAAACGCTATCTGGTCAGGAATTTAAGGCGAGACTCACACCAACTCATGCCTCCGATTCAAACGGGGTAGGCGGTAGGTTTTGGCGGTCGACAGTGATTTTGAATTTAGAGATTGTTCAAAGAGTAATTAAAAAAATAGGCCATTCTCCCTCTATTTCAGGGATCCAAGTCAGGAAGAGTGATTATCTACCATGCGTATGAAAATGCAGATCTCTGATACAAGAATGTTTGTTCAACATAACAACAAACAAATGTCTGAATTAGCTCTGATTCAAGCATGTGCAAATGGTGTGCAACCAAGGTCTACTAATTATTTAGCTGTCGGCACAAACTCTTCTACAGGAAGCACTAACTAAATGGTAGTACTAATTCAGATCAAATAAAAAAGGCTGCTGCGAAACAAATACTCCTACTACATCATACTATCAAAACACAAAGACCAACTAAAGTATATGTAGAACAAATAAAACAAGATTTCATCATGCATACACTACTATATAGAGAACACCGTTTCATCATATAAAACAATGTTTTATCAGACACACATAGGCCCCCAAAGCGAACAGATAGCTCTAATATTCTAGCCCCTGCCGCTGCGACTGCAGCACAAACGAAGGTGCCGCCACAGGTCCATCAGCTACCAAAACAAACAAATATCAGACTGCAGCTCCAAATAACACAATCTAGGCAAACACATGCTTGCACAAACAAGCCTTGCTTGTTCATCCAAGTGTTATTTTCATCTCCTTGATGTTGCAGTCTGAATCAACTGTGTTGCTGACATGACTTCCTTTTCGTTTCTTTGATTTAAAACTCCGAATCATGTCGGTTGCTGACGGAAATGAACAAAATGATCAGCAAAATCATAGGTGTACAAAAATGAAAGGATTGCACATGAATGACTACACTAACCAGGTGTCATAATGTAGGGATGTAAAGTACACCAACATCTACGAGATCTGAACTTCTTAGACTTCATGCTATTGAGATCTAATTCGAATACTCCCTCCTTTGCCCATATAACCACCATTTCTCTATCCTCAAATGCACAGAGTAACCTTACTGCATCTTTCCCACCATATGCCCATGATTTATCAAGGCCAAGGAGAGTATCCAGCTCAAACTTTATATAAGGCACCCAAGCTTCCCATTTGCCTGTTGATGATCTTGCACTAGAGCACATGTTTAGACTGAACTCTCTTATAACCTCAAGGGCAACATCTCAATTATGCCCCTTAGGGATGACAAAATTGCGTTTGGAAATATCATGTGTCTCATGGGGCACTCAATATAACGCAGTTTTGTTGTCACGTTATAAAAGGCAATTATATATCTGGAGTTCATTGTTGGCCAGTACAAAATGTCCCCTAAGAGAGTTGACGGCCTGCGATCAATCTTAGCCAGCATCTCAGCAGGTTCAATCCAGTCCTCCCATTTTCATAACTCTGATGAGTACCTCTGCACCAGTGCTTGGTTACCATTGGTTAATATCCAAACAACCCAGAAATTGCTGCAACAGTGTGAAGACAATTGCCCATGATTTCTCGAATAGAGAATTGTGCCGCTATCATACTCACGTCTCTACCAAATTGGTGGTTTTGGTATCACTATTTCACTTCCACTGATTGGATCCCAGGCCTTTATCATGTTAGACCCTTGCGGATAATGAAGTAGCACCCTACCATTGTGATATCCTAGTACATATGGTTTGTAGGATTTATGTACTTCCACCAGCCTGTTCAGCTTCTGGAAGATGGATTGGTCAAGATTATGATTTGTTAAGAATCGAGCATCCTCGGAGCTGTTGGTGAAAAACCCAAGTAACGACATTCCTCTGTTGTGTGACAGGGTTAGCCTTTTGAAATCGTTGCTTCCCATGAAGTCCATCCAACATTTTTGGGCGACTGATGCCCTCAGTATGCAGGATGGGTGCGGAGTAAGCCTGATAAGAATCTGACCAAATACATGACCTGGCAAGTCGTTGATTGTTACATATGTTCTTCCACCGAAGCTGGTAGGATGATGCAAATAGCAGAAGTGCATCATCAGAATTAAGTAAACAACCCAATGCACAATGCAGAACCCTAAAAAATAATTAAGTAGACACCACAATGCACCATATATTTTGATAGGAAAATTTATCATCGACATTTCCTAAACTGCACCCATCTGAAAAACTACCTAAAAAGCAGAGTCTGCCAACAAAATAACCTAAACAACACAAGCAATCAACAAGAGTAGTACGAAAGCACCACAAAATGCTTCAGCGTGTCAGAACTAGGCAAAGGGAATGAAGAACTTTTTTAGGTCACCGGGGAGGACAGAAAGTCCCCACCTAAATTTTCTTGGTTTATCATAAAGAAGATGCGAAAAACAGACGCAACTTTAGTGACTTGGTGAACCCAAGTCTCACAGTGACTTGCCCCAGGATCCACCTTCCATCTTAGATCAAACGTATGACAGTAGTTCAGATTTTGAACTAAAAAGTAAAACTATTCGAAAAAAATGACAAAAAATCAGTAAATAATCGGTGCCTAGGTTTGAATCCTGTGAAAGTTTCATCCCATTCGGATCACTAGTTTGTGATTAAATAGATTTTTATGTTCCCAGTACTACTAGTTTAAACTAATATCCACAGCGTCTAGAAAAAACCCCGGAGCAGAATACACAAAAGAGGGAGGAAGTCAAGGAGACAAAATCCATCATAGAACTTACAATGGGGTCGACGAGTTCTGAGTAGATGGAGCAGGAGCGGCCGATGAATGACGAGACACAGCCATTGACACTGAAGAAGCACGACCACGAGCTGACGCATTCCTAGCATCCCACGCAGCTATCGCTTTGGCAGCGGCAGCAAACATAGCCGAATTTTTTCCAGCAGCAGACGACGAGGATTTTGACTGCGCCTCCACCGCTTTCCAAGCATCACTCAACATTGCCCAAGACTCCGATGCGATACAAGTATTGGCATCTGCATCCGCTTCACATGTATCCGCTGGTGCTGCTTCAGCATCCACCTCTGCTTTACAAGCATCCGCTGATGCAGAAAATGCATCGACCAACACCGATTCCATTTCATGTAAATGCCACGAGCTTATTTAGCTCGCAATGCTCAAAAATAAATGCATTCTATCCTTCCGAAATCCCGTAATGGCTGGAGGTTGGGGAAGTACTACCAGCGAACGGTGGTGGTGGTGTTCAATGGTGGAGCGGCAGGGACGGTCCGGTCGAGGGAGGGCGGCCACACGGAGAAGATGACGATGGGGTCAGGGGGCACACGACTGAGCTACCTCAAACTCGAAACTAACTTTCGCCCCACTATTTTTTTATTTTTGTGCGAACCCTGCCTTTTCTAGGGGAAACCACAGATGTATTAATAGTAGCAACCACACGACTTATACAAGTTTGTGCACTTGCTTTGCTCAGTTTGCCGCCTACAGACATCAAGTTTCTACACTTATTCGTGTGATATAATCAATTGCTAGGTAAAATATTCTAGGTGGTAGAAGCCTGCCCTTTCTATGACATCAAGATCTAGAGTTCAAACATCGACCTGAAATTCCACAATCTACAACTACAAGTTTTATTTTACTACCAGAAACATGCTAAAAATCACTCGTAACTAGCATTAACATCATCATTAACAGATCTCAGAAGGAAAAAAATTGAAAGATAAAAAACCACCACAAGTTCGAATAAGATGACTGTTGTTGCCAAATATAGTCACATAAAGCCAGGTCCAATATATGTGTCACAGTAGTACATCAAATATATAGATTCGTGGACACCACACACTAGCAGAGCAAAAAAACAGTTATAGTACCTAACTTAACAAATAGTCATCCTCACAAGAGACCCAAACCCTTCAAAAATGAAAGTAGAGCGGTCAATATGGTTTACAGATTTCCTCATCTTTTGCAGGATCAGGATTGTATGGGCGTGGAGAATCTCGAATTTTTTTCAGGGTCTCATCTGCTTCTAGAGCCTAATGAAAAGATTGCCAGCTCGCATTCCCACATATTCCAAGATCCGGTCGTTCACCTGGCCAATCAGCTCCTCGCCATCCACATCAGGCAACTCGGGGACTAAGTTGTCATCCACGAACTTTTGAAAATCAACAACAGCATCATGAGCAACTGAAATTGATGTATTCCATAATGTAGTCAAATCAGCTATCCACTTAGTGGATGTGGACACTTCTTCCTTCAGGCGCCTAATCTGTTCGTCCTGGTGTTTCGCTTTCTCATGAAGGCACGAAATCATGTGTCTATGATCTTTGTATTTCTCTCGGAGACGGGAAATTGTCAGATCCTTGTAGTGACCAGCGCCATTACGCCATGAGCAATATGAGTAATGTGGAAACTACAAATGACAAATCCAAAATTCCCAAATTATCATTTCAAAAAAAATAAACCAAATTCTCGTTTCACAATCCAAATTCAGCTGCACACATCGTGCAAGCTCCACAGTGGTACCGCAAATGGCAAAGAACCATAGAGGCATATTTCCCAAACATGGGAAACATAACCGACATGAAAAGGGTCGTACTTTAGGGTTTGCCTTCTTAGCTGGCACATGAGCAGTCCTGGCCTTAGTAATAAGTGGCAACATATCCGAATGACTTCATTTCTGCAAATCATGATGCAACAAAAATGATCAGTATATTTTAGGTGACATTTAAGGTAATAAAGCTCTCTTTCTCGAAAGAATGTTTTCGGGGACAAAGCATAGGTTACTGAAATTCCAGCAAAGTAGCTTGATACATAAAAACACTTGTCACTCGATAATGCCTCCTCCACGGGTGGAACATGCGCATGATGCTAAATGAAATGTAGCAAAACGAGTAAATTTTAGGAAAGAACACATCAACTTCGCAGTGCAAAGAAGGATACATGCATTAATCCGATGGCAAGGATTGGGCATGTTTCCCTTTAACAAACAATATAATTTAAAGAACTTAGCAATGCAGGACACCGGCAAACAACAATCTGTTTATGAATGATATGCAGCAAATTACATCTGCATTATTCAGCAGAGGACCGTTCTGTGAAATAAAACCAGGTGCAAGCTTCCCATCCTCAAAAGACTCTTCTTGGTAGCATATACTTACCTATTTTCAGTGGTCCTTATAAATAACTCCATGGCTACATCCATGGTGATCCCAGCTTCCTAATGTGGCATATAGATCTACTATTTCAAATAGCAATCACCTAAACAACCATCCGGAGGGTTGTGGACTCACCAGAGATTGCACTGATGCGACGAAAATCTGGACGCTGCTGGGTAAAGAAGGTGCACAAATGTCCAAAAAATGTAGCGATACTCGTATATAGATAGAGATACTAGTAACACATAAACCAGATCAATTGGTAGTAACCACAAATCTAGAAGGGCTGTAAGTAGACTGTCAACTACTCCCATATTAATTAACCTAGTGTAATTTAACGTGGCAGTACTATGAGATGGTGAGTACTAGTAAACAAAAGGGGATTACTTAATTATTAGTGGAATATACAGCCAGCCACCAAAAGCTTCATGAGCATGCTAAATATCTAGATTGCAGACTATACTTGGTTAAGAACCTAATGTCCAGCTCTAATTACCCAAATCTAAGAGAATCTATCCTATTTATGACTGAGTGCAGTGAGTTGGAGACATCCATTAACTCTGCAGCCACCTCCTCGGCATGCATCTGATGGCGCTCCTGCTCCTCCTCTTCGAGGTCATCGCGGATCTCGAGCTGTAACCACAGCGACATCATCGCGTGGTGCAGCAAAAGTGAGTGCGGTAGATCTACCAAGTGGACGAACATGCAGAGCTCACATTCGCAGTTGTAACGCAAGAACCTGCGGGCAAAGTTCGTTCCCTCGAATGCGACACGACGACGGGGCACCAGGGCGCAGTCACACCAGAGCTGGAGATCCACATCGGTAACGATGCCATACCACTTCGCGTCTACCAATCCGTGCTGGCATATGAACCCAGGAAACATCGTCGATCGAGACGGGAAGAATAGAGAAAACCCCAAAAAGGAGAGAACCCATAAGCTGAATTCGAGAAAATAAACTGAGACTGTGAACTCTGGCGTACTTGCCCTAACACGGCCGCCTTGCGCATCAAGATCCCCTGTCATTTGCCGGACCGGCATGAATGAATCTGTCGATATTGCTCGAAAAAAGAGCACGCCTTCAAAGCCCAGCGCAGAGGCTTCATGAGAAGGAAGAGGTAGGGAGCCGGTGCTCACATTCGCTGGCTACTACTCCGTATTGGATTTAACTCGACCACTAATAACTGGAGCCCGCGCTAGAGAGCCCGTGGGCCCCCAAACATCGCTCACCTAGTTTGACTTGAATTACATAGAGTACTTTTGGAAAACAGATCAAAACTCAATAAGTAAATAAACAAAAGGCCCCCTCTCTTTTTTGTGAAAACCCATTACAAAACGAAGACACTCACAAATGCGTACACACGGTCACCCCTATGAATGCAGGTACACACACCCTACACCTATGAACACTTCAGAAAGACTGGATCTTGACACTGATCCCGCGGGGCTTGAGCTTTACGAAGTCACCATAGGCACCTCGCTATATATTGATGGGAACGTTGCCTCTCACTACCCTCATAACCATCCTTCAAAGTCGAGTGCCGAGTCGTGGCGAAGGAAGTGCTAGGGGGTTGGAGCTCATATTCGTTGGCTTCTATGGGATGTAATTGAACCACTAATAATGTGGCCCTCGGTAGTGAGCCCATAGACCCTAGACACTAGTGACCATTACAATTACTTTGGGAAAACCGAGCAAAACTTAATACAAACGGAAGGCCCATCTCTCTCATTTTTGCGAAAATCCACTACAAAATGCACACACTCACAAATGCATACACCCACTCACCCCTATGAACGCATGAACACACATCCTACCCCTATGAGCACCTGCGAAAG
Organism: Avena eriantha; assembly: GCA_910589775.1. Taxonomy (NCBI): domain Eukaryota; kingdom Viridiplantae; phylum Streptophyta; class Magnoliopsida; order Poales; family Poaceae; genus Avena; species Avena eriantha. The sequence continues at coordinate 323,258,347 of OU342741.1, read as the reverse complement.
ATTGTGTCTTCAGACTATCCATTGGGGGGCATGAGCTTGACGAAGTCACCATAGGAACCTACTGTCATCGTAACCATCCTTCAAAGCCGAGCGTCGAGGCTTCATCGAGAAGGAAGAGCTAGAGGAGTCAGAGATAACATTCGTTGGCTTCTATAGGATATAACTAGACCACTAATAACAATGGGGCCCCATGGTAGTGAGCCCATTGGCCCCAGACATCAAAGCAAGCACGGTGTCAAGTCTTAAACATATATCTTAATGGTGGAGTGGATAGTGCTAACAAAAAGATTCTTCAAGGTGATTCTAGTGTTAGACTTATGTCTAAGAGAATCATTTGGGAGGGCCCACTATTCAGTGGATAATAGTCTATTTTTCATTTTAGCATGGTTGTGTGGACCCACTTCATTTCTAAAAGTTGGACCGAAAGTAGTTTTCATATCTACTTCTAGACACTGCACACGCCCTTACTATATGTAGCTTAGAAATTTACTAGCCTCGTGTCTAAGAAAACTATAGGGTACTTTGAAAGTTTTTCGAAAAAGCTTTTGGCGATACCCATCGAGGGGTCAATTAATATATCACAAAACACCAAGAGTTTTGACAATAGGTTTAACTTCTTGCTAAGATAGATTTTGCATCTTGACAATTTAACGAAATTAGGTCAAACTTGATCTACCAGTAAGCGCGATATACATTGCTCTTGAATTAAATGTCTTTTCGAAGGTCTATAGGTGCATCTTGTTGTAGTAAACAATTCCATCACTATGAGTTTCCTACTATCTCAGGAAAGAACATTCTCAATTTTCCGAGTGTGATGATGAGATTGTTCTTTCCCGTAAAGCAAGTCTAAAGAATATGGATCTGAATGACACATGATGCAAGTTTTTAGAAATATATTATGGGCCAACATGTTATACTTATGATTTCCCATGTTTTATGAGTTCTCAAACTTCCTAGCTAACTTCGCCCACTTGATTGATTTTATGCCGATTTATCAAAATTATTAGGTACAAATTGAACTGCAATAAGTAAATTGTAGGTTGATTTGAAAGTTTGACGAAAGATCTCTCTTGGAGGTACCCATATCTGTCGGGTGGAGGGGTCAATTAATATATGGGAAACCACCAAGAATTTTTATGATATATAGGTACAGTTTAACTTCTTGCTAAGATTTTGCATCAATTTAACGAAATTAAGTTAGACTTGAGCTATAAGTAAGCATGATAGACTGCTCTTGAATTAAATGTCTTTTTAGAGGTAGATGGGTGCATCTTCTTGTAGTAAAAAATGTCATCGGTGTGAGTTTCCAACTACCAGGAAAGGGCATTCTCAATTTTCCCAGTCATGTCATGATCATTCTCTCCTGTAAAGGAAGTCCGAAGAATATTGATCTAAATAAATGCCACAAGCCAAAGTTTCACACGCACACACACATATAGGCATGTGCCACACTCGTATATACTGTATGAAATGTGATTTAACGAACATTAAGTTGTTATTGACCTTGTTAGAGAAAAAGGCATATATTAAGTATATTAATAATAACTATCTAGAACATGGTGGAGTTTGCTCTAGATACTGTACAACACGAATCCAACTACTCTGAACCATTGGATCTAATAGACCAACAACCACGATTGGTACTATGGATCCAATTCAAAACTGCCTACCTAACTCCACCCACTTGAATGACTTTATGTTGATTTATCGAAAATAGGTTAGATTTGAACTTGTATAAGTAAATTTTAGGTTACTATGAAAGTTCTACGGAAAAGCTTTTGGAGGTACCCATCGGGGGTCACAATTAATATATGAGAAACCATCCAATGAGAGTTTTGAAGACAAGTTGGATCAAGACTCGCAAATCCAAATATTTTGCTAACTGTTGGATCTTCTTTTCCATTCCTAGTATCTAAAAAGATTCTACTAATAGTCTTGATGAGAACGATGAACACTAGTATGCGCAAACCTCAAAACACACACTTCATTGCTCAGTTTTAGGGTCCTTGTGCTAAATGTATGGACTTGGATGCAATTTTCATTTTTTATGAGGACCTTGATATGTAACTTGTACTTCCACCAACCGTGTTCACTCTCAAGTACATTGCACCTACTAGACCAACCATTAGATCAACCATTCGTAGTACTTCTTATTATCTTATCTTTATCTTGTCCTATCTCCTACAATAACGTACCATACCACGCACTACATATAGTGTACGGATTAACTTTGAACATTGACCGTTGGATCAAGACTGGCAAATCCTAACATTGCTAACTGTTGGATCTTCTTTTCCATTCTTAGCATCTAGAAATATTCTACTAATAGTCTTTAGCACGATGACCGCTAGTATACGTAAACCTCTAGCTCAAAACACACATTTCATTGCTTAGTTTCAGGGTCGTCCTTGTGCTAAATGCATGGACTGGAATGCAATTTTCAATTTTTATGAGGTCCTTGATGTAAATTATAATTCTACCCACCGTGTTAACTCTCAAAGCACCTCGCTTACTACGAGACCTACCATTAGATCGACCATTCGTAGTACTTCTTATCTTACCTTTATCTTTGTCTCTTATCTCTTACAATACCATGCATACCACCACTACATAGTGTAGGGATTAACTTATTTGAACATTGACCGTTGGATAAAAAATGGCAAATCCAAACAATGCTAACCATTGGATCTTCTTTTCCATTCTTAGCTTCTAGAAAGATTCTACTGATAGTCTTTAGCACGATGAACACTAGTATGCGCAAACCTCGAAGCATATAGTACTTCATTACTCGGTTTAAGGGTCCTTATGCTAAATGCACGGACTTGTTGGATGCAATTTTCATTTTTATGAGGTCCTTAATGTAACTTGTACTTCCACCGACCATGTTAACTCTCAAGAACCTCGCTCTTACGAGACCTACCATTAGATCGTCCATTTGTAGTACTTCTTATCTTATCTTTATGGTGTCTCTTATCTCTTACAATACCATACCACTGCATATAGTGCAGAGATTAACTTTGAACATTAATAGTTGGATTAAGACTGGCAAATCCAAATAGCGTTGCTAACCGTTGGATCTTCTTTTCCATTCTTAGCATCTAGAAATATTCTACTGATAGTCTTTAGCACGATGAACGGTATTATGCGGAAACCTCAAAACACAGTACGTTATTGCATAGTTCCAGGGTCCTTTGCTAAATGCATGCATGGACTTGGATGTAATTTTCATTCTTTATGAGGTCCTTGATGTGACTTGTACGTACTTCCACCGACCGTGTTAACTCTCAAGCACCTCGCTCCTATGAGACCTACCAAGGTTAAACGAAAATGCAACCTCCCCAATTATCACACAAACTCGACCATGATTTCTTATACGTAGTACCCAGGTTTTTAGTACTAGGATTCCTAGCTAACTTCACGCACTTCGGTGACTTCTTGTCAATTTAACGAAATTAAGTCAAACTTTAGCGACAGTTGTGATAGATTGCTCTTGAATTAATTGTATTTTTGGAAATAGATGTGTGCATCTTCTTGTAGTAAACAATGTCGTCAGTGTGAGTTTCCAACAATCAGGAAAGAAAATTCTCAGTTTTCTGAGTGATGACGAGATGATTCTTTTCCGTAAAAGTTCGAAGAATATGGATCTCAATGCCATAAACCAAGCTTCTAGACATATTATCTAGGTGGACCAATGTGTTTTACTTACGATTCCCATGTTTTATGAGTTTTCAAGGTTCCTAGCTGACCCTGTCCACTTGTTGAATGACTCTATGTCGATGTATGGAAATAAAAGGTCAAATTTGAACTACAAGCAATAAATTGTAGCTTGGTTTGAAAGTTTTATGTAAAAAGCTTCTGGAGTACCCATCGAGCGGTCAATTAATATATCAGTTGAGACTGTTCCACTTCTAGCTACTAATATTTTGCCTCTTGAAAATTTTGAACCCCTTTTGAAAATGATCACATGAAATAAGGAGAGAGGGGAAATGATTTTTCTATTATCTATGGTTAACACACAAGCTTGAGGTGCACCTTAGGCTTAAAGATACTTTATAGTTTCCACTATGTATAAGGTGAACCTTAGCGGATGCCACATACTAAGCCTTATTAAGGTGTGATTTTTATCTATATATCTACTACTATAATGGAGAAGTTTTGAATTGGATCCATATATAGCACATTCCTTGACTGTTGGGCTGTTAGGTCCAATGGTTCAGAGCAGCTGGATTTGTGTTGAATAATACCTAGAGAAAACCCCACCAAGTTCTAGAACCATCATGTCACCAACCCTAAAATTTCAAAGAACAGTAGGTTGTATTCTCAATATGTGTAGATAGTTATAATTAATAGACCTAATTTATGCATTTTGGGGGTGGTGACATGATGGTTCTAGAACATGGTGGAGTTTGATCTAGGTACGTACTATTCAACACGAATCCAGCTTCCTGAACCATTGGATCCAACAGTCCAATGGTAGTAGAGATAGAGATTTCTTATCTTATCTTATTATCTTATGACTATATAGTGTATGAATAACTTTGAATATTGACCGTTGGATCAAGACTCGTGAATCCAAACATTTCCAGCCGTTGGATCTTCTTTTCCATTCTAGCATCTAGAAGATTCTATTAATAGTCTTTAGCATAATGAATGCTATGCAAAAACCTCAAAACACACTTCTCCATCATACTAGAATCTTCTCCCTCGTAGCTAATAATCATTGACTTCTACATGATCTTATCTTATCTTACGACTATATAGTGTACGGATAACTTAAAATCTTGACCATTGGATCAAGACTCGCGAATCCCAGCATTTCTAGCCGTTGGATCTTCTTTTCCATTCTAGCATCTAGAAGATTCTATTGATAGTCTTGAACACAATGAATGCACTATGCATAAAAGTCTCAAAACACACTTCTCCATCATACTAGAATCTTCTCCTTCGTTTCTCTAGACCATGTTACCAAAAATTTCTAGTGCTAGGTAGCTAATAATCTTTGACTTCTACACATGATGATACAAAGTACAAGGACCAAATATACACCCATACTTTATAGATGTTGATCAAATTTATAATTTTTTGTGCTTTACCAATTATAATTTTATATAGTGATGGTATGTCATACGTTTACTATCTGAGCCTTATTAAGGTGTGCTTTTTTACACAATGTGGGAGTAGTATATTTCTTTGCTTAGATATATGGTCACCTCTGTCCACGCGTTGTACATGCTGAGAGAATAAAACCTTGGTAGGGAAGAGGGTAGCAGCGAAGAGAAGTTGAAGGCGGTGCCATGTCAGAGCAAAGTTATGATGGGTTTCTGACACGAGGTACTCATGCGGCCTTAAAGTGTACACTCTACTAGTAGTAAATTTCAGGACCTATGCACGCAAAACAAATCGTGCGTTTTCTCTGTCCTTCCCTATGCTCCATCTCTCCTCCCCTTTCCCCTCGTGCACCGGTCCGGCTGATCTCTCTCCCCTCATCAATAGCGTGGCGCTGCGCACGTGTGCCTTGGTATGACAGCTCTGTGTCTCTGGCGTGTTTGGCAACTGCGCGTTGGTGTGGAGTAGGGACGTGGAGTACATAGGAAGGAAACCACTTTGGTCCTGGGTGGCAAAAAAATAAAACTTTTCCAGTTTTCGAAATTTTTTCACTTGCTTCCCAAACATCGGGAGGGAAGGTTATCCAAAAGATTGGCCAAACATCGGGAGGGAAGGCAATTTTGAACTAGTTTTGAACATTTACCATTGGATCAAGACTGGCAAATCCAAACTTTGAACATTGACCGTTGGATCAAGACTAGCAAATCCAAACTTTGCTAACCGTTGGATCTTCTTTTCCATTATTAGCATCTAGAAAGATTCTACTGATAGTCTTTAGCACAATGGATGCTAGTATGCGCATACCTCAAAACACACACTTCATTGCTTAGTTTTAGGGTCCTTGTGCTAAATGCATGCATGGACTTGGATGCAATTTTCATTTTTATGAGGTCCTTGATGTAACTTGTATTTCCACTGACCGTCTTAACTCTCGAGAACCTCGCTCCTACAAGACCAACCATTAGATCGGCCATTCGCCGTACTTCTTATCGTATCTTATCTCTTACAATACCATACCACCATTGTATAGTGTATGAATTAACTTCGAACATTGACCGCTGGATCAAGACTGCCAAATCCAAAAATTGCTAACCGTTAGATCTTCTATTTTCCCTTAGCATCGAGAAAGATTCTATTGATAGTCTTTAGCACGATGAACGCTAGTATGCGCAAACCACAAAAGACACACACTTCATTATTCAGTTCTAGGGTCATTGTGTTAAATGGATGGACTTGGATGCAATTTTCATTTTTTATGAGGTCCTTGATGTAAGTTGTACTTCCATAGATCGTGTTAACTCTCAAGCACCTCTCTCCTACGAGACCTACCATAGTTAAAAAATGCAACCACCTCAATTATCACACAAACTGGACCAACGGTTTCTTATACGTAATGCCCAAATTTTTAGTACCAGGATTTTTCAAGCTTCGTCCTAGCAAACTTTGCACACTTCAGTGACTTCTTGTCGATTTAGGAAAATTAGATCAAACTTGAGCTACAAGTAAGCGTGATAGATTGCTCTTGAATTAAATGTATTTTCGTAGGTAGATGGGTGCATCTTCTTCTAGTAAATAATGTCATTGGTGTTAGTTTCTAACTATGAGGAAAGAAAATCCTCAGTTTTCTGAGTGATCACGAGATGGTTGTGTTATGTAATTAAAGTCTGAAGAATATGGATCTGAATGCCATAAGCTAAGCGTTTAGACATATTAAGTGGACCAACGTGTTTTACTTACGATTCCCATGTTTATGAGTTTTCAAACTCCCAATGTAGCTAATTAACTTTGCCCCACTTGAATGACTTCATGCCTATATTTATTGAAATTTGGTCCACTTGAACTACAACAACTAAATTATTGTAGGTTGCTTCTAAAGAATTACAGAAAACTTTTCGAGGTGTACCCATTGGGGGCTTAGTTAATATATCAGAAAACAACCAAGAGTTTTGACAATAGGTTTTTAACTCCTTTCTAATTAAGATGTTGCATCTTGACAATTGAACGAAAAATTAGCTCAAACTTGAGCTACAAGTAAGCGCGATAGATTTTTCTTTAATTAAATCTCTCTTTGGAGGTAGATGGATGCATCTTCTTGTAGTAATTAGTACTACTGGTGTGAGTTTCCAACTATCAGGAAAGAACATTCTCAATTTTCCGAGTGATGATGAGATTATTGTTCGTTTTCGCAAACAAAGTCCGAAGGATATGGACCTGAACACCACAAGCCTAGCTTTCAGACATATATAGTGGCCCCTCATGTTGTACTTATGATTCCCGTGTTTTACGAGTTTTCAAACTTATTCTATAGCTAACTTTCCCCACTTGAAAAAAATATCATGTGTTAGGTAGCTAACAATCTTTGACTTCTACATGATGATACAAAGTACAAGTGTTGGGGATATACTTTCCGGGTATCCTCACAGTTCCTCACTGACCAGGGTGGCCCACTTCGGGTTAGAGCTTTGCTTCACGGGCGGCCCAGTCAGGGAGAAAGACGGAGTCCAATCCAGCTAAGGGAAGGCCCAAAAGACTTACCGACTTAGGCCCATCATGTTACTTGTAGTTCAAGATGTACTCTGTAACCGACTCTTAGTCATAGCCGGATAGATCTCTCCTGTAAACCCTAGGCCGGATATCTATATCAGCCGTCCTAGGGAGAGCCTTTAGGGCACAACTCAATACTTTAGACCCTCAACTCGCACATGCGAAACCATTGTAACCCATATTCCGGCTCTGCCATATTACTAGATTGCTAGCAGGAGTAGGATGCGTCCAAAGCCGACGGATTCGAACCTGGGTAACTTGTGTGCTCACCGTCCCAGAACACCGTACGTCTCACACCCCTCTCTTCCGCATGCCTCGAGGACTCCCTCATGGTGTACTTGTCCTCAATCCGACGACAGTCACCCACCGTGGGGCAAGTGAGCTTCAGATCTGCGTTCCGAGCAGAATCTGCAAGAATCAGAATCGGCGAGACTATCACCGTCGGTCGCATCCTCTATGCCAGTGACATCCCTCTCATCGTTCTCGACGAGACTTGGATTCCGGCAAGGGAGGCTGTGACTACCTACACAATCATGTCTTTTGGCGAGATCCATGTTTACATCGGTTTCGCTGAACCTGCCCAACCCACCATAGCGGTGATGATAGAGGCAGAAGAATTTTCTGGGTCCCCTTTTTTCACGGAGGCGGCAGAGTTCCAGATCTCAAAAAAACCTAGGCTCACCCATCCCGCACCAATTGCGGAGATAGTGGAGAAATCCGAGCCTGAAGAAGAACTAGCAGTCCAAGTCGAATCTGGAGTGGATCTCCCTGGACCAGATCGACCCACCCATGGAAGTCGAAATTTAGGAGGAGCATATCAACGACACTAATTTCAGCTCTAATGATGCCGGGACAGACAGGCCTTTCCTGAGGCACACGCTAAAATGTATGATACTGCAAGGCAAAAGCGCGGATGAAATCCTCAAGACCATCAAAAGTTTCGACATGGCTGATCGCGAAGGCCGCAGGTACCTCAGGAAGCACGCGACGCACTTCGTCGGATACGTAGGATCCGGATCTGGCTCTGCCGATGATGGAGAAAACACCGAATCTATGCCGGAGGCAATTGGAACAAACGCCGATGTTCCCGCATCCTCGGATGAATCTATGACGTTAGCAGATTTCCGAAAGTTCTCCGTGGAATATGAAGAGGAGTATAACTCCAAAGCTGCAGAAGAAGAGAATCCATGGATGAAGGATCCGCTGAACACTCTCCCAAAGCGTAGGATGACATGGACGTCGGAGATAATCTCGAAGTCCAGATGTACGAAAGTACCGATCAGAGCTTGACTCCGAGAAACGGACCCAAAGCCGTCTTTGCTACCGGCGCTGCCAAGAAGGCAAAGAAGAGGAACAAGAAGAACAAGACCCCGGAAAAAGACCCTCTGATAGAGGAGGTGATTGCCGAGGAATACGAGGAAGACTCGGATGGAGCACTTCTCCCAGCAGAGCCGAAAAAAGAAGCATCGGTGGATGGACACGTGATCACCGAAGGTGCGCGTAAACTTATCGATGCTGCATTAACCACACCTATCCCTACAGCCGCACGGACGAAAGGGCGCAAGCCCTAGAAGCGCGTCGTCAACAACTCCTTGATGAACCCAAAAACATCGAGGTGGAGAAGAAACGTGTGTCAACTAAGGACTACATGTCTCGGTTGCATCAGAAGACACGGAAGCGTCACACCAATGACGACCAATTCCCACATGTCTGTGCCGTCCTTTTCGGAGATGAGATGGGGAAGTCACGGAAAGATAGCAATGGAGATTGGGTTTACCCAACCCCGGTACAGAATACCGTGGCGGCCCGAGAAATTCTATCGGCTAATCCAGGACCGGAGGAGATCCGCTTGGGTATTAAACTACTCAACAAGGGACTGGAGCCGCAAAAGGTCGCCCTGTCCAGAAGTCAAAAACTGGTCTCAGACTCTGACCAATGTCGCACAGATCCGGCATGGGCTGGCATAAGATCCCATTACATTCAGGCGCAGTATCATAACCCCAAACGATGGGAAGACAATTATTCAAGAACCGGACCGGCAGGACAGCAACACAGAACTGCGCGTAACTAGAGCAATGTCGCTCCAGAGGCTGAGAAAGATGACATTGCTGCACTGAATCCGAAGAACCCTTCCCGACGAGAGTCTAACAATTGAAGGGGAGAAGATAAAGAGAAACGTCGGGAGGAGGATCGTCAAAAAATGCCACCTCCTAGACGTGCAAGCCGTTTGGCTGAGCCTCACCATGGTGGGAACGACGGACGAAGGAACGACGGAAACCATGCTGGTACGAGCCGGCAGGGGGGTCGTCATAGTCAAGATCCTCCCCAGAACCGGAATAATGACGCTCCGGACGGAGGCCGGCAATCAGCCGGAAACAATTCAACTGCCCCACCCTCTCCACCAAGCAGCCATCACAATGGCTCCCATGGGGGACAAGGAGGACGACATGGTGGAGGAGGTGGTGGCAGAAGCCGAAGTCCGGCTCCAAGGCACCACAGCCACAGCTGACATTCGGGACGATCTCTATCCCCAAGCGACACAAGGCAGAGGATCAATTCCAACATAGAGGCGCGGCGCTATGAAAACAAGGACATGTACGTGGGCCCAAAGTGCTTCGGACAACGCATCAGAGCTACAAGATTCCCGAAAGGATTTGCTATCTCAAGGCACATCCAAGCCTACGACGGCATTGCTCGGCCAGATACTTGGCTACAGGATTTTTTCCAAGCTTGTTGCATCGCCAAAGGCGGAAACAGCCTCGTCGTAACCCGATATCTCCCGCTTATGTTGCGGAATACGGCGTGATCATGGCTCAATGAACTTCCAGAGAACACCATCCATAACTGGTATGACATGCAAAGTGCGTTCTTTCAGAATTTCGAAGGCACATATCGGAGGCCCTGTTTGGTCGGAGACCTACAGCGTTGCACCCAGAAAGCCAGAAAAACTTGCCGGGATTACCTCGGACGATGGATCGACACCAAAAACTCCTATGAAGGAGTAAACGATCAAACCGCGATTGAAGCTTTCATCACAGGACTCCCAATTGGTCTACTATGTCACCGCTTGAAGTGTGAGGAGGTCACTGATTTGGGAGATATGATAGAAACAGCGAGCAAGTATGCAGATGCTGACGACGATGCAGAGGGATTACTCAATGTCCTGGCTATACCTCAGTCAGCAAAGACAAGGCAACAAGCTCAGAAGCGCAAAAATACCTCGGAAGAAAAACCCAATCCACAAACAGCGGTGGTTACTACTGTTTCCGGGTCTAGAGGACGAGGAGGACGCAGCGGAGGCCGTGGGCGTGGCCACGGGACTTCAGGGTCCAAGGTAGAGGAGAACAGCAACCAGGCAAAACCTACTCTTGGGCCGACATTGCCAATAACCCATGTGTGCATCACCTAGACGCCAACGGGGGCTCGTCCCACACCAACGCTGAATGTCGTTTTAATGACAACATAAGAAAAGATGATACCGCAGGCTACAAAGCTAAGCGGAAGAAGGGAAAGAAAAATCCCGAAAAAGACAAAGAGACCAAGGAAGATTCTGACATGGAGGAAGCTGATGCTTCAAATCCCAAGCCGAAAGGGAAGAAAACTTTTCCCACCAATATCTGGACTGGTTGGAAGTGGCAATCACGTTTGACCGTGCTGATCATCTGCCTAAGTTGCACAGGCGAGGAAAATATGCCTTAATCGTCAACCCACTTATAGACAATTATGGTTTCTCCAAGACCCTCATGGATGGTGGTAGCAGCATCAATATTCTCTATGTTGAAACGCTACGCTGGATGAAGATCTCGGAAACCCAGCTGAACCATAGCTCTGTGATCTTTCACAGAGTTGTCCCAGGAAGACAAGCTAATTCCCTAGGAGAAATTACTTTGGATGTTACCTTTGGAACTCCAAAGAACTATCGGACGGAGTTACTTTCTTTCGAAGTGGTCCCGTTCAAGAGCGCATACCATGCTATATTCGGATGTCCGGCTTACTGGGCTTTTATGGCTTGTCCGTGTTACATTTACAATATGATGAAAATTCCAGGTCCCAACAGCGTGATCACTATCAGGGGAGACCCGAAGAAAGTGCGAGAGTGCGAGGATGGAAATGCCGCCTTTGCAGAAGCCGTGTTGCATGCCCAGGAGTACCAGGAGATCAAGAAGAGCATTGATCCATCCTAGATGCCCGCAACGAAGAAGGAGGTGACAAAACCAAATCCGGAGTTCAAGGTATTGGAAGAGACGAAGAAAGCGCCGTTGAAGGATGATGACCCCTCCAAGGTGACCCAGATAGGCGTAGGCCTAAGTAGCGCATAGGAAAGCGCGCTCGTCAAGTTCCTCCAAGCAAATCAAGATATCTTTGCATGGCAGCCATCGGACATGACCGGAGTACCTAGGGAACTTGCCGAGCACTCTCTAAATGTAAACCCGAACGCTAAACCCATCAAACAGTCCCTACGACGGTTTGCCGATGAAAAGCATAAGGCAATAGCTAAGGAACTAGCACAACTCGAGTTAGCCGGATTCATAGAAGAGGTCATCCACACTGAGTGGTCGGCCAATCCTATAATGGTCCCTAAAAAGGACACCACTGATTTAAGGATGTGTGTTGATTATACTGCCTTGAACAAAGCTTGTCCAAAAGATCCATTCGCTCTGCCTAAAATTGATCAAGTTATCGATTATACGACAGTCTCGGAACTACTATGTTTTCTCGACGCATATTACGGTTATCAGCAAACCCGGACGAAGGAATCTGACAAAGTCAAAACTTCATTCATAACCCCTTTCGGAACCTTCTGTTTTGTTACAATGCCCTTTGAGCTGAAGAACGCAGGAGCTACGTACCAGCGCACGATACAGCGTTGCCTCCATGACCAACTCGGACGCAATGTACATGCATACGTGGATGATATCGCGGTGATGTCCAAAAAGAAGGAAACACTGATTTCTGACTTGGAGGAGACATTTGCCAATCTACAAAAATACAACATCATGCTTAACCGAAGAAATGCTTCTTTGGAATACCAGCCGGAAAATTGTTAGGTTTCATCATGTCTCAAAGAGGCATAGAGGTGAACCGAGACAAAATCAAGGATATACTCAATATTTCCAGGCCAACTCGCCTGAAGGACGTACAAAGACTAACTGGTTGCATTGCTGCAGTTAGTCGGTTTGTAAGCCGGCTCGGTGAACGAGCCGCACCATTATACAAACTCCTGAAAAAGACCAAGGATTTTGTTTGTACTGACGAAGCTGAAGCGGCACTACAAGATCTGAAGAGAGTACTCTCATCTGCTCCTATCCTTGCAGCGTCGGAACCTAAGGAACCGATGTTGCTTTACCTTGCTATGACAAATAAGGTCGTTAGTATCGTCATGGTAGTGGAGAGACCAGAGGAAAATCAGGAACACCTGGTGCAGCGTCCGACTTACTTTGTCAGCGAGGTCCTGACGGAATCGAAACAGCGGTATCCGCACTATCAAAAGTTGGCTTACGGTATTTTTCTAGCATCTCGTAAGTTACGACACTACTTTCAGGAGCATCCAATTACCGTGGTGAGCACAGCTCCCATGAGAGACATAATCAACAATAGTGACGCCATAGGACGCGTTGCCAAATGGGGCATAGAGCTTTCAGCTTTCGATATTGAGTATAAACCTCGGACCGCAATCAAATCCCAGATCCTTGATGACTTTGTCGCTGATTGGACAGAGACGAAGGAGAATATATGATCCTCCCTGAGTCGGAATATTGGACCCTCTTTTTCGATGGGTCCAAGGCTCGAGAGGGCTCGGGGGCTGGCGTGGTGCTCAAATCACCCCAAGGAGACAAACTTTTATACGTGTTGCAGATCCACTTCACAGCGACAAACAATATTGCCCAGTATGAAGCACTGCTGCATGGAATCCGGATTGCTAAGGACATTGGCATCCGACGTTTGATGTGTTACGGAGATTCGGATCTTGTCGCTCAACAAGTGTCGGATATTTTTAATGCAAATAAACACATGGCAGCATATAAACCTATCGTGGATGATCTATCTAAATCGTTGGAAGGGTTCGAAGTTCAACACATCCCTCGACCAGAAAATGTGGAAGCAGATGCACTATCTCGGATAGGTTCTGCGCGGAAAGAGGTCCCGGATGGCGCTTTTCTAGAGCACCTCAAAGTTCCCTCAATAAAGGGAGTAGATGAGGATTATCCGACCAAATCCGACTCACCTTTGATAGCAGTTCTGGCTGTCATTCCTAGCTGGACTCAACCCTACCTCAATTATTTGGTAGATGGCAAATTACCCGAAGACGAGGTGCTGAGCCGGCAGATTACCCGACGAGCAAAATCATATACTATTGAAGGTGAGCTCCATAAGCGGAGTGTTTCTAGGGGTTTTCAGCGCTGTGTATCTCCGGAAGAAGGAGTGGAAATCTTAAGAGAAATCCACGAAGGCGAGTGTGGTCACCACATTGCAGCCAAATCTTTAGTGGCAAAAGCTTTTAGGCACGGATTTTTCTGGCTTAGAGCTCAGGCAGATGCCGAACAATTAGTCAAGACGTGCAAAGGCTGCCCAAAGTACGCCAAGCAAGCTCATGTTCCGGCTGATCAGTTGCGAACAATACCTATAACATGGCCCTTTGCGGTCTGGGGGCTTGATATGGTAGGACCATTTAAACGAGCTCCAAGTGGATTTACTCACCTCTTAGTGATGGTGGATAAATTTACAAAATGGATTGAGGCTAAACCTGTCACTAGTTGTGATGGAGCAACATCCAAAAGATTTGTCGAGGATGTTATAATCCAGTGTGGTTATCCGCATAGCATTATCACGGACAACAGGAGTAACTTCTCTATGGGAGAATTGGCTGAATTCTGCAACGAGCAAAGTATCCGGCTTGACATTGCGTCAGTCGCACATCCACGGGCTAATGGACAAGTCGAAAGAGCAAATGGTTTAATCCTACAAGGCCTAAAACCGAGACTCGAAGCACCACTACGACGTGCTGCGGGGGCTTGGGCAGAGGAATTACCCTCTGTAATTTGGAGTTTACGAACAACTCCAAACAGGTCAACAGGATAGACACCTTTCTTCTTGGTCTATGGCGCAGAAGCAGTTCTTCCTAGTGATTTGATTCATACTTCTCCTAGAGTGGCCGCATATTGAAGAGGATGCCAAGATTTCTCGACAAAATGATCTCGGCTTAGTCGAAGAAGTTTGCGTCGTTGCTGAAATGAGATCTACAGCCTATCAGCAGAAGTTACGCAAGTATCATAGCCAGAGAGTCCGAGATAGATCTTTCAATAAAGGTGACTTGGTTCTCCGGCTTGTGTAGCAAAGAAAGCACAAACTTTCCCCAGTATGGGAAGGGCCCTTCTTAGTTAGTCGAGTATTGCACAATGGATCGTACTACTTAACTGACATGAGGCCAGTCAAAGAAAGACCTGCTACTAAGAAGAGAAAGAGAGCTGGAGGCAGTACAAATCCAGATGAGTTAGACAGACCATGGAATATTGCTCAGCTATGTCCCTTTTATTCCTAGTTTATCCTTCTTTGTAATCATACATATCTACATGTTCTGTGAGAAATAAAAGTTTTGGTTGCCTCAAATTTTTTTGAGAAGTTTTTACCATCTTATTTCCAAATGATCATGTCATACTCGAAAATCCCAGAATGCTTGAAAGTACTTTATGCTCATGTTCGTTCTGGTTTAGATTTCCGATTCTAAAATTGCTACCTTCGGGTATAACTCTAAAATTTCTAGTCTATACTTTGGTTATTTGTCTGATTGCTGGATGCAGGCATTTTCCGAGTAGTGAATTGTTGGTACTGGAAGCCGGCTTTGTTTTCGAGTTTAAACTGGTTTAGCAATTGAGCTCCATTGCTCGGCAAAGTTTCCGGTGGAAGGTTTAGCCGGCTCATGAAAGGGACGAGGCAGAAAGCCAGATAAGCGATAAGTAGAGACGAAAAAATCCAAGTGCTTATGTAAACATTTCAGGCACAAAGAAAAAAACTTAAAGCCAAAAAAGTGCTGAATAGATCAAAAGCTTAGCACTAGCAAAGTTAAAGTATTGCATATTTACACACGCATCATGTTTTTCCGGAATAATACAAACATTTCTGATCTATGATGCAGGAGGAGATGCAGGAGCTGCCGGCTCGCTGGATATGTCGCCTTGATATCTTTCCGAGATGTCGACATCCGAGGTGGTGCATTCATCGTCAGAAATTTCTGTTGTTTCTTCTGGAGGCAGAGGCGGAGTGTCCACGCGGTTGAAGAATGGAGTATCGTAGCTGGTCAAGTTAGCTACATTACACCCATATCCGGCACAGGAGTCCATAATAGCCTTGATGTCCCGCTCCTGGCCATCTTCGTCCACTTTAGAATACCCTCTAGTCACTTGCCATATCTCCATGTTTCCATGGTGGCTCATGACCATGGTGAGAGCGTTCTGCGCTGCTGATCGCATGTAGGACATGTTCCAATCCTGGACGAGCTGCGGCATCTCCTTTTCCTTGTCCCGCACTTGAAAATCCGACATGCGATGCATGTCCGAAATCTTGAGAGCTTTGCCGATGTCCTCAATGGATTGGCGGAAGTCATGAAGCAGGCCACCGACTTGGGTAAGCCGGTGGGTGCGGGGCTCGGTGGAGGAAGAGTCTGTCAAGTTTAGAGGACCTGTATACAAAACAAGTTAAGAAATATCCGACATTGAAAAAGTCGAAGAAAAGGTAAGTCAGATAGATGGAACGTACCGAAAATGACGTCGTCGATTTTGGTCTTCTCCTCTCGGAGACTTTGGAGTTCATCCCGAAGCGCCTGGGCAAGTTCCCTCTCTCTGCTTAGCATATTCTTGAGGTCCGAGATTATTTTGTCTTGAGCTGCGATCTTGCGATCATGCTCTTCAGTAGACATGGAGGAGGATTCAAGGACTTGAGCTATCCTCTTTTCATGATCTGCCTTGAGCTGGTTCAGCACTTGGTGAAGTTCCTTGTTCTCCGCCACCAAGGTCTTGAGGTTCTCGGCCTCTTCGATCATGGCAAAGGATTGTTTCACCAGCGCTGTAAGTCAAAAAGAACAACAGTTCAAAAAAATTCGACATTGAAATACAAAGGCAAGGTTTGAATCTCGGAAAGTTTACCTTCGGCTTCATCCTTGGCTACTTTCAGCTCAGCATTTTTAAGCCAGAGAGCTTTGATCTCTCTCCGCTTATCACAGACATTCTTCAATAAATCCTGGTTATAGGAACATACTTTCTGTAAGTCAGAATACCCAAAGTCAGAAAACTACTTAAGACTCGGGCTAATATTTTTGCTAATATCAGCACGAGCCTTGGGGGCTACACTAGTTCGTTCTTTGGCATCCTAATAAAGCATAAAACCCGGATTATATATCCTACTTCATGCTTGGGGGCTAGAGGATATGATATAAAATAAAGGAAAAAACAGGAGTTGGAATTCCGACTTACATATTGTTCGCGGGTGAGTTTATCCAAACCCGCGTTCACTTCAACAGCCACCTTCTCGGCGAGAGTTAGAGAAATCACTGGGGCTGTTGGAAGCTCACCAGACCTAATCCTCTCGTCGCGAAGGTGCACTTGGGCGAGAGGGTCAGAGAACTAGATGTCCTCTGCTTCTTGCGCTTCTTCTTCGGCAGACATATTTCTTTTCTCCAGGCATTGCCTGGCTAGCCGCTAGATCTCTTCTGCAGATTTCCGGGATATGCCAAACTTGGCAAGTCCCGGATTGCTGAGAAGGTTCTCGGCAAAAGTTCTGCCGAGGGATCATTACCCATGGTGACGTTAGTTTGCGACTCAAGGTTCGCAGGCTCCGATGAAGGAGCCGGATCTTTTTCAGCGACTGGGGAGATCACCGGTGTTGTGGAAGGTTGAGGGGCAGGAGTCGATGGAGCCACGACAGGAGAAGCTATGGTAAGCTTCGTATGCCGCAGCGGCTTCGAAGGAATCCCTTTCCATTTTCCCTTGACGAGCGGCTTGGCTCTGAGAATGTAATAAAGTCGGAAACATTACATCTCGGAAAGAAATTCGAGTAAAGTACAAAGGCGGAAATTGTGATTGAAAGTTACCTCTTCACAACAGGCACCTCCTTTGTGCCAACAACCACTGTCGGAGCTTTGCGCTTCTTGAGCGCAAGGTCCGGCAATGGGACCACCTCTGTCTCCTGAGAGAACTCAGGAGGATATCCTTCGAGCGGAGCAAGTTCCGACTCGGGGAGATCAGCGAGCTGAAAATAGGAAAACATATCAGCATTGTAGTGTAACGCAAAGATTGAAACACATAAAAGGTGTACTGTAAGAACTTACCGGCACCACGGGGTTTTCCGTCGTGTGCATATCCAGAGAAACCTCCCGGATTCTCCTCTCGATCCGCCCCTTGATCAGCCACTTGATCTGGCTTATATAGCCCTATGTGGTGTAGGCTTTGGGGCTGATGCGGAGGGAATCTTTTTTGGATGATGTGATGGAATGCATCAGTCGATCCCCATGGTACTGAAGGGGTTGGATCTGACGTGAGACCTAGTATTGGACCAAGTCGGATCCCTTCAGACCCTTGTGTTTGATCAAATATTCGATCCGCCTCTTAGTGAGAATCAAATCGTCGGAAAGAGCCGGAGCAGCCTCGTCCCAAGAAGGTTGGGCCGTGGCAGCTCCGTCAACAAAAGCCGGCAAAGCAGTGGCTTTTCCGAGAGCCGGAATATCCTTATGATAGAAAAACATGGCTAGCCATTGTTTGACCGAGTCACTAGCTAGAATTTTGGGATATGCGCGCTCGCGTCTAAGCGAAAAACTAATAGTGCCTGTGATGTAAGGAACACCGGCGGTAATGGAGTTTCTCCGGACATGAAAATAGTACCGGAAAAGAGTCAAACTTGGCCTAATGCCGAGAAAGACCTCACACGACGAAGCATATGCGCTCATCTCTAAGAGAGAGTTGGGAGGAAGGTTATGGAGTTGAACTCCATAATGATAAATCACCTCGGAGAAGAACTCCGAGGGAGGAAACGACAAACCTCTCTCGAGGTGGGTGCCGAAGTGGACCCGCTCATCGTCGCGCAGGTTGGGGACGGTTTCTTCGAAGCCGCTCCGCCAGTTGCCGGTGGCGAGAAGCCCCTCCTTCTCCACGTTCTTGAGGCCCTCCTCGTTGAGAGCGCAGGGGATCCATATCCCACGGAAGCTCTCTTTCTCTGCCACCGCTTCCGCCGTCGCCGCCGCCGCCACTGCCGCCAAGCCGGAGGAAGAAGATGAAGACATTTCTCCGGTGAGAAAATGACCTAAAAGGGGCAGCACTGGGAGTTCTGTGGGGGGGAACGGGGGAGCTCTGTGCGCACAGGAAGATTGGGAGGAAAGGAAAATGCAAAGACTGGTGGAAGGAGAAGGAGAAAATCCTAACCCCTTATATCCACCTAACTGCGCCAAGGTTCGTGCAAATGCTACAGTGTAACCGCCACACGTCGTGGAAGGAACTGGGAAGGACCCATGCGATGATTGCGTCGCCTCGATCTCCACGCACGCATTAAAACGGCGCCTCGGTTCCGCGGACCGTGGACCCACCAACGGTCGTGCTGACGGCACGCCTGTCAGCTGATGTGACTTGACCATGACTTGTGTCAGGTGGTGTTAGGAACCAAGTTCCGGCTTAGTTTGAAATCAAGATAGAAAATCTGAGTAACCTGTTGATAGGTCCTACTTATTTTTAAGACCCGGATCGTATTTTTTGTTCTGAAGTTTCAGGAACCCTTCAAGATTCTACAAGCCGAAGATCAAGCTAGACGATGATAAATCTGACTTTGGATCTTGGAGGCCTCCGGGAGCTGCTGTTGGGGATATACTTTCCGGGTATCCTCACAGTTCCTCACTGACCAGGGTGTCCCACTTCGGGTTAGAGCTTTGATTCACGGGCGGCCCAGCCAGGGAGAAAGATGGAGTCCAATCCGGCTATGGGAAGGCCTAGAAGACTTACCGACTTAGGCCCATAATGTTACTTGTAGTTCAAGATGTACTCTGTAACCGACTCTTAGTCGTAGCCGGATAGATCTCTCCTGTAAACCCTAGGCCGGATATCTATATAAGCCATCCTAGGGAGAGCCTTTAGGGCACAACTCAATACTTTAGACCCTCAACTCGCACAGGCGAAACCATTGTAACCCATATTCCGGCTCTGCCGTATTACTGGATTGCTAGCAAGAGTAGGATCCATCCAAAGCCGGCGGATTCGAACCTACTTGTGTGCTCACCGTCTCGAAACACCGTACGTCTCACACCCCTCTATTCTGCACGCCTCGAGGACCCCCTCATGGCGTACTTGTCCTCCGTCTGATGACAACAAGGACCAAATGTACACCCATACTTTATAGATGTTGCTCAAATTTATAATTTTTTGTGCTTCACCAATTATAATTGTATATAGTGATGATATGTCATACGTCTACTGTCTGAGTCTCACGTGCAACTTACTAGTAGCTAATAATCATTGACTTCTACATCATCTTGCCACTATATAGTGTACAAACAACTTTGAATATTGACCATTGGATCAAGACTCACGAGTATCAACATTTCCAGTCGCTGGATCTTCTTTTCCATTCTATCATCTTGAAGATTCTATTGATATTCTTCATTACAAACCACTATATAGTGTACGAATAACTTTGAATGTTGACCGTTGGATCAAGACTCGCCAATCCCAACATTTCTAGCCGTTGGATCTTCTTTTCCATTCTAGCATCTAGAAGATTCTATTGATAGTCTTGAACACAATGAATGCACTATGCATAAACCTCTCCAAACACGCTTCTCGATCATACTAGAATCTTCTCCCTCGTTTCTCTAGACCATGTTACCAAAAATTTCAAGTGTTAGGTAGATAATAATCTTTGATTTCTACACATGATGATACAAAGTACAAGGACCAAATATACACCCATACTTTATATATGTTTCTCAAATTTATAATTGTTTGTGCTTTACCAATTATAATTTTATATAGTGATGATTTGTCATACGATTTACTATTTGAGCCTAATTAAGGTGTACTTTTTTACACAATGTGGGAGTAGTATATTTCTTTGCTTAGACATATGGTCACCTCTATCCACGCGTTGTACATGTTGAGAGAATAAAATGTTGGCAGGGAAAGAGGGCAGCAGCAAAGAGAAGTTGAAGGTGGTTCCGTGTCAGAGCAAAGTTATAATGGGTTTCTGACGCAAGGTACTCCTGCAGCCTTACAGTGTACACTCTACTAGTAGTAAATTTCAGGACCTATGCACGCAAAACAAATCGTGTGTTTTCTCTCTCCTTCCCTATGCTCCATTTCTCCACCCCTTTCCCTTCACGCACCGGTCCGGCTGATCTCTCTCCCCTCATCCACAGCATGGCGCTGCGCACGTGTGCCTCGGTATGACGGTGCTGTGTCTCTGGCGTGTTCAGCAGCCACGCGTTGGTGTGGAGTAGGGACGAGGAGGAGTACATAGGAAGGAAACCACTTTGGTCCTTGGCGGCACAAAAATTCAAACTTTTCTGATTTTCAAAATTTTCACTTGCTTCCCAAACATCAGGAGGGAAGGTTATCCAAAAGATCGGCCAAACATCAGGAGGGAAGGCAATTTTGAACCATTTTTGAACATTGATCACATTGAATAAACGGAAAACAAAAAACAAAAGTTTTAATCATGATGTCCTATCATGTCTTGTGCACCACGTGCCATGAAAACTGTAATCATGAGATTAGATAAGTTTTGGAAAAATAGCTTTACAATATTGTCCTACCATGTGTATGGACACTATCAGGTTTATTTCAACCCGAACAACCAAGGTCATCAAGGCCATATTGACATCATAGTTTATAATTTGACAGAGCTCCTATAATAGAATGGTAGATGGGTGTATCTTGGTGTAGTAAGCATTGTAGCATGTGGGATTTTCCAACAATTAGGAAAAACAAAATTTCAATTTTCCCAGTAAGGACGGTGATGTTTTTTGTGAAGAAAGTCCAAATAATATGGTTCAGAATGACACAAGCCAATGGTTTCACACATACTATAGTTGATCATGGTTCCTATCTAACTTCGGCTAAAAGTTTATATATTACGATGGGTTGTGACACGCGGTACTAGTACACATACTACTACGTAGTAGATTTTCTCTCTCCTTCGCCCCCCTCTCACCATCCATCCATTATCCTCTCTATTTCTCCTTCCTTCTCGTGTAAGCTTTCACGCAATGATTATACTTCTAGTCTAAGATGCAGCGGTGCAAAAGATGAGGCCCACACCATACCACCATCAATCAAGTTCGGTGACGCAACTTTGTGAAGAGTATACGTATACTAGTAGTACTGTAGCCAGATAAGTATGTAATATTATAGACACTTAATTTTTAACGGAAAAAGTAAGAGACACCGAGTAATTCAGCACGTTCTGCATAATTATCTTTATTTTTGGATAAATCGGGGCGCCTCCTGAATTCTCTGGGCCGAGAAAAATCAAGAACCAACAAGTCTGGTATAATCCTTTTTTTGTTGACGGGACAAGTTTGGTACAATCTCTTTATGATATTTTGGGATAGTTTTCAGGGTATTAACACAAGCACAAATATAAATAGATATTAAAAATTGCAATAGTACACACCCCTACTTTCACCCAAAACATCTAACCCACCGTTGCTTAGAACTCGATCTCTCTCTATTTACTTCCAAAATGTCGTACGACAATGCAATACCCCAATTTTGATGCTAACTTTTTGTGCCTATTTAATCTGTTAGAAAAATAAATAGAAATTTAGAGAAAGAAAGAAATAAAAAATACACTATTGGCTGTACGAGTGATTGAACTTGTGACCCACTGTGAGAAAATGTTTAGTAGCAACCAGTGGTTGTTCTTACTATTAATGTTACAAAAGTTAGTCACGCTTGTTTTATCTCTTTAATATGAACAAATACTTGGGCTGGGCTGGGCCTTTTGAATGTGAGCTAGATACGTTCTAAGGTTGCACTATCCTGCGTACTAAATCGAGTTGGATGCCGTCGCCTCCCATCTGTCCTAAGTGTTTCCCAGCGCTGTTGTACTCACGACGCCGTTGCCGCTTTCCCTTGATCTGCGCCACTGCTGCTGCTTCCTCTCGATCTGCGCCGCCACCTCCGCAGTCAGGCTGTGGTTGCTGCTGCCGCTGCAAGGCGGTGACGTTATTCTCCTCGGTCTTCTCCATCAAGCTTTTTGGACGCCACCGTTGGTATCCAAATTACAACTTTGGTTTGTATAGTCCCTATTTGTTTTGCAACTTGTTCAATCTCTAAAGTAGTGTGCGTGGTTGGGTTTGAGAAGGAGCAAGTTTTCCAATCTTTTCATCCTACAGTTTGGATTCGTATTTTGGCATCACGTCTATGTGTAAAATTGATAGTCTAGATGTGTGTTTAGTTTCAGGAAATATCTAGGCGCCTAATATGTTTCAAGAAATCATTCTGTACCGGGCCATGTTTAATAGTGTGTAGCTAGTACGAGATGAAATTAATTTATTTTCTGTACATGGGCTTGATGGAATCCTTATGGTGCTACTCTGTAGCTATTTTGTTTCGCTAGTCATCTGTTTTTTAGATTACATCAAATGGATTAAAGCTACAGGTTAGTAGGAAATGGTGGAACCGATCGTGAGTTTTATGCTTGTGCTATACCAAGTTTTGTTGTTTTATTGCTAGAAAACCAAGCCTGAGCTACAATAATTTTTATTGTACGTGCAATCACTTGTACCTGATTTTATTAGTAGCGAGTTGGGATTAATTAAATCCTTCAACTCTAGACATGACTATTCTGCAACTTATATTACTATTTAAGATACTGGCAGAGAATACAACATGTGGGTATTTTCTAAAAAAAAAGTAAAGTTTTTTGGTTTGGGTTTTGCGTAGGAGCGATGACATGATTAGCCGTATGCTTTTGAAGTGATAAAAATGTATTGAGTGTGGCATTTGTTCTGAAACAGGTTTTGGTATTGCCGGTTCGGATTCCTACAATTCACAGCTTGTTCCCTACGGTTGAGGCAAGTGCATATTGGGATAATACTTTGCATGATTCCCTTCGCTCGACTTTTATTTTCTAGCACTTATTTTTATTTCATGCTATTATATATTGGTTATATGTATAGAGATGAAAAGAATACAAGAAAGGATACAGTTTAGCGAATGATACATTTACATTTGCATTCTTGCATAGCATCTTAAAGATAAAGCACAGTGTTGTGTTCTACTGAGGTAGACACCTTGAGACCGTCGATGTTGGGACGAGTCCCACATTGTCGGCAACCTCCAGAAGTTGGAGCGGGTGGATGCCGACGGGTGTCCACTCGAGCGATACTGGTGTACGCAAAAGAAAAGAAAAGGCAAATAGCATATAGACATACATGGAAAATATTGCACTTTGACATGTGTTACAGATTAATTGTTGGTGTCGTGTATTATGCCTTGTCTATTATTTCTTTATGTACTTGTTGAGTATTTTATACTCATCCTTGTTTCTTTAATGTTTTTAGGAGAACCCTGAGGACGATATTCATGGGTTTATGGGAGTAGTGCCATCACCTTCTTCACATCACAGACCTCACTTTTGTCACCTACTTGGAACTATGTCTTTCTAAATAATAAGTTGTACTTGTTCTTGATCAATTATAGAGTCTGTGGAGTATTTCTTAAGACAGTGTCAGTTATACTCTTGCACGTGGAAGATAGTTTTTTTCCTCGTGGTTTTAGAGTTTTGTTTTATAGTTTGGGAGGCCTTGTCGTATCTGGTTATAAATTCACATGCTTTGGTATTTTTATAATCGGCTTGTCGTGGTTGTCCTTATAAACAAAGGGGACTTTGTCGAATTTTTTCCTAAATTGTTTTGGATGCCCTATATTTGTAGTGAATGTGGTAACACTCGAAGAGCTGGTTGGCTTTGGGGTGTTACAGTTGGTATCAGAGTCTAGGTTTTATGTCTCTTGAGTAGGTTATTAAAATAAAAGGTTTCTCTAGGTTCCAATACAACCAAAATTTGAAATTTAAACCTTAGTAGTCTAAACAACTAAAACCTGACTAGAATTATTCCAACTTCAAATTTGACACACTAGTGCACTTTAGGTTGGGTATTAATTGCATTAACGCTTCCAGTATCTTGGTAGCTTATTTCTGACCAATGTATGTTATGCCTCGTGGAATTCCTGCACGACATGAGATTTCATGTGCCTTGAATCAGGTATGAGTAAGTTCCACTAATTCTTTCGGTTGTGCCGGTTGCGTCCTAGCTTGTGTTGCTAGATGCCTTGTTAGTAGCTACCCATTGTAATGCCAAAACATATCTTGAAGTTGATAAGGCCAGTCTTACAAAAAAAGCTTACGTATTCTTCTTGAAGTAATGAGTAGCACAATGATGATCCGGTTTGATGGATTGAATTCAATGGCATCATCTTGTTGGTCTTACGTGGAGATCAATAAGTTTCTTTTGTTTGACTATAACCTACGGAATACATGGAGCAAGATGATAATTTCAATCCTTTTTTTGTTGATGACACTCATGTCTAGTTTGTATAGTTATGTTGTGGTATGAATGATTTCCTTAGACGTGAATTAAATAGTGCATAGAGGTACTTAACATACTTCTATCTGCGAGACTAATAAAAGACTTTTTGGCTAACCGGTAAAATTATATGGCATAAATTGTTTTGTTTGTTATAAAAAATGGCACGGGGATGGTTGTTTGTTTCTGATTCTAGACTAAACTAACTTGGGTTGTCTTGCTAAAGCATTTACTATGGTTCCTTCTTTCTTGAAAATAAATAAATAATTCTGGGTTAACATTATAGGAGCTTCTCTATGTAAGGCTGGGTGTCATGGGTTATTACAATGAAGTGTAGACCTAAGATTGAATTACATGGTTTGATGGAACTTATGATATGTTTATTGACGTGTGTTTTGTTTGATGTATGTATCTCTTGTTAACTAGTGTTCATAGTAAATATATATAATTCACGGAGATTGTTGCCGATTACTTAACAGAGAGGCCATGGTTACTATTATAGTTCTTGGATAGTTCTTCGAGTTAAATCAATTCTAGAGATACGATACTAGGCTCTAATCGGTGCTTGTATCAAGAAGCAACAAGAAGAACTAAATTATATGTGCGGAGCTTAATCTATGACCTGTACTGATGCGTGGGCCATCATTCTTTGTTTTTGTAGCAATAGAGTTGGTAAAGTAAGATTATATGGGTTTTTATGGATCGTAAAAGTAGCCAGGTGGAGTATGTCATCCTTATCCAGTTCTTGTACCCTTTTGGCATTTTTATGTTGGGTTAAAGTATCTATCGCCAATGTGCGGGGAGGTATGGTTTGACCTATCCTTTTCTTTTATGTTTTGCCATGAGCCTAAATTGACTCGTGCAAAGTTTGCATGTTGGTTAATATAGCAAATAGACAACCCTTTGGTAACGTGTTTCTTAAAAAACACGTCTAGTTTAAATAACTACGTCTTATGAAAGTCATGGGTGGATATCGTGTAGTGGCATGCATGTATATCTTGTTTAACTCGTCGTTATTTTTCCCAAGAGTGTCCTATAGCTACTCTTTTTAATTAAGACCTTTTGGTTTCGATGACCTTGATGTTTAGTTGCTTTGTTGGATGCGGAGTTGTTAATCTGTGGACAATCTTGATCTATGTGGTGGTGTTTACTCGATCAACACTTTTATTAGTAAGTGTTATGGTCGAGTCGCTTGACACCTTATGGGTAGAGCTGTAGCTTTATTCTTCGCCGATTTTCCTTTGGACGATTTGAATATAAGGTAGTCGTAAGAGGTTCTTTAAGAAGTGTTAAAGAAGCAAAAGTGGTTTGCAAATCGACAATTTTTCTATATCTAAAGTTGTTATATGATCTCCACTTCCCATGAGGGCGGAAGTCGCGGCTACAATTCTTGTTAGCTAAGCATTTAAGCTATCGAAGGATTATTTTTTTTCGTTTTACCACCTCGTTTTCTCAACTCGTGTACCATTACATATCTTAGAAGCACATTAAGATGTCTCGCTTTCTAGAGAGCTTTTTTACCAACAACTAAGAGTATTCGTTTTCAAAGTGGAAAGAGTAGTCTCTTCTCTTGATTCTTCTGGCATGAGATTAGTATAGAGTATTGGTATAGCCAACCCCTTGTCACAGAAGGTCTGATCTTTTATTCTAACTTTATCTAGAAGACTCTATATTGACTTGTGTCACGTCTAGCAGAATTTATGGATCTTTGACGATCAGTATAGTTGCTTTGATTCGGGCCTTGTGAAATAGTTAAATGGGTTCTACCTCAGTCTTTAGTGGATAGTTCATGTTCATTAAAACCTTTTGCATTCGTTGGTAAGGAAGTCTAAGTGCTAGGTTGCATGATTCATCTAACCATGTACGATGTTAATAATTTGAGTGTGATTTGGATTGGCCCTCATGTCAAATAATCTTATTATTTTCTGTTGCTACATTGGAGGGATGAATCATTTTGTGCCTTGCCTTTAGTTGTGAGAGCTACTGTATTCGGCTTGAATCATAGAATGAAATAGTTTCCCTTCTTTAGAAGTGGTACCTTTTTCTCAAGTGTAGGACTTACAGTGAGGATAAGCCTAATTATTTCCTTTAAATAGCTGCATTTCACGATATATGTTGTTATACTCAATCAGATTTTTGTTGTTGTTGTTAGTCTTAGAGGTATCTAGGTAGTGAGAGGCGCTATGGGCAGAGTTAAAGCAATGCATTGATATGTTTTAAACTTTGGAGCGTTAGATTATCGCTTGGGAGGATGAATAACCATAGGTGTCCAACGAGATTTCAAGCTCGTCCATTGTATAGTTTCCGGTTAGAAAGGTGCATCGATGAAGCTTATCAACCTTTTTAGTTTGTTTCTAAATATCTGCGTTTAAATTTCATATTTGGAGAATATGTTGAGTCTTTATGTCCATTCTCAATAAATAAATAAATATGGGGTATCACTTGTCGCTTTGTGGGTTTATATGGAGGAGATGCAGATGATGAGTTGATACGTTTCCAAGATGATGTGGTGTGGACGGAGTTTTAAACCTGTTTAGGTTTGGCTGACCACTTACTTAGATTGAGAATAGACATTGGGTGGTAGTAGAACCGGTTGGACATAAGACACGCGTGGTACCAGTAACTATCCACACGTGTTGCAATCCATCTAGAACACAAGTGGAGCTAACTCAGGAGCAAGGAAATTGATTGAATGATTGCCTACTATGTCTGGGGTATTTGGAGGGAAAGAGATTCTTGTATTTTCAAAAAACATTTACTTCGACGTCGCCAGTTTAAATAATATGAGGCAGCCAATTGAAGAGAGGAAAAGAGCATTCTCTAGATAGAGGCTGACCTTTTTGAGAGATTTGTCTTTCGTGGTGGCTGCCAAGGCCATGTCTAAACATCTTGTCAATCTTTAACCGTGAATTACAGCTAATAGAGTGGCAACGCTCCTGTTTTTTTAGCAAAAAAAAGGTTAAGATTCTTGTGGTAAAGTTCAATATGACAGGAAAGCTTGGTCCAAGGTACTTTAAACCTTCCATTATAAATGGACCAGCAGGAGAATTAGTGTATCATCTTGAGTTGTTTGAGTCAAACGAATGTGTCTGTTTCGTGGCCCGAGCCTCCATGTTGCGGACGCATCTTTGTGATCCATAAATACAAATGACCATAGACCCAATTACGATTGAGCAAGATTTGATTATTAAGGTTCGTACTGTGAGGATATTGGAAGAGTCTGAGAGAGCGACGAGGCATAGGAGGCAATAGTTTGTGAAAAAAATTGTGTGCTGCAACAAACCGAGTGTGAGACGACTTGGGGGCTTTAGTCCCGCATGCGTGTGAATATCCAGAGTCATTCATGGCTAGTAGTGATGCATGATTACGTATTTACATACCTTAATGGTGCGAGTAGTAAAAAAGGAAGAATTCGGGGTCGAATTATGTTTACGGGATAAGAATGCAATACCCCAAATTTTGTTGCTAACTTTTTGTACCTATTTAATCTGACAGAAAAATAAATAGAAAATTAGAGGAAGAAACATATAAAAAAATATACTATTGGTTGTACGAGTGCTTGAACTTGTGACCCGTGGCTGTTCTTACTAGTGGCTGTTCTTACTATTAATATTACAAAAGTTCATCACGCTTGTTTTATCTCTTTAATATGAACAAATACTTGGGCTGGGTTGGGCCTTTTGAACGTGAGCTAGATATGTTCTAAGGTTGCACTATCCTGCGTACTAAATCGAGTTGGATGCCGTCGCCTCCCATCTGTCCTAAGTGTTTCCCAGCGCTGTTGTACTCACGACGCCGTTGCCGCTTTCCCTTGATCTGCGCCACTGCTGCTGCTTCCTCTCGATCTGCGCCGCCACCTCCGCAGTCAGGCTGTGGTTGCTGCTGCCGCTGCAAGGCGGTGACGTTATTCTCCTCGATCTTCTCCATCAAGCTGTTTGGACGCCACTGTTGGCATCTAAATTACAACTTTCGTTGGTTAGTCCCCATTTGTTTTGCAACTTCTTCAATCTCTGAAGTAGTGTGCCTGGTTGGGTTTGAGAAGGAGGAAGTTTTCCAATCTTTTCATCCTACAGTTTGGATTCGTATTTTGGCATCACATCCATGTGGAAAATTGATAGTCTAGATGTGTGTTTACTTTCAGGAAATATCTAGGCGCCTAATATGTTTCAAGAAATCATTCTGTATCGGGCCATGTTTAATAGTGTGTAGCTAGTACGAGATGAAATTAACTTATTTTCTGTAAATGGGCTTGATGGAATCCATATGGTGCTGCTCTGTAGCTGACATGGGTATACCCTACAGGTACTCGAGCTTGGTATATACGGTCTAAATACGTACATGCCCACGGTGTCGCCACGGCCCAAACGAAGGACTCGAGTAACCTACGGACTCTCGATTGCTTAAAGAACAAGAAGAAATTAAAGATAGAAAGTTTGAAGGGGAAACCCCTAATTTGTAACCGACTCGACCTGCTACCCGGGACCTAGCCTATCTATATAAAGGCTAGGAGGGGGCGGCGAGGAGGACACACACAACCCTAGTTTCCACCACCCTCGCCAGATTGCATCTGTGCACCATTGTAACCTTCGATTCCTTCGATAATTTCACGAGCAGACAAGCAGGAGTAGGGACCTCTACGAGGCCTGAATCTGGGTAAATCTTTTTCCACTGTGTGCTTGTTTGCTAGCCGATAGATGTCTCCAGCGCTCCCTCCTTCTTCAAAACCTAAGTCCATAATAATGGGCATTGATGAGTTAAACCCTCATCAATTGGCGCCGTCTGTGGGAAAAGCAAACGGGCTCGTCTGCAGAGGCATCAAGAAGCGACTCCTCCGGCCACTCGAACAAGCCGCGGGTTGCTGGCCGAACGAACTGCAATCTATACTATCGAGCCTACGTACAACTCCAAACAATGCTACGGGCTACACGCCATTCTTTATAGTGCACGGAGCAGAGGCAGTGCTACCCGTCGAGATACGGTAGAAGGCGCCGTGCGTGGTCGCTTAGAGCGAACAAGAGTCATCCCTCGCACTCGAAGATTCCGTCGACCTCCTTGACGAAGCAAGGGAAATCGCCGCGGAAAGATCAACAATCTACCAGTAGAACTTGCGCAACTACCACAGTAGGAGGCTTCACCCCAGATCCTTCGTCGAAGGCGACCTGGTCCTGCGAAGCAGCATGGGCATCTCAAGCTCGAGTCCCCCTGGGAAGGACCGTACGTGATTACAGAAGTAATCCCAGGTGTCGCCTATCGCCTTCAAGATTTAGAGACACGAGTCGCATACTCCAACACCTGAAACGTCGCACAGCTGCGACGCTTCTACCCCTAGTCGTTTTTACTTTTACATTGCAAATAAGGCTACTCAGCCAAGGCTACTTAGCCACACATTGTACCTCGCACTGTTCGTCAAATAAATAAAGCTAAGTGCCCCAAAACTCTGTGTTCTCCTTTACTTTTCCAATTTATCTACTCGGGAGCTGCGCCACCCTGTACACATCTGTTCTTCGAACCAAAACACGATATCCTGAGTAGCTAGTACATCAATCGAAACCCTTAACACAACCTCAACCAGCTGCAACGCACCTGACAGGTTGACAAGGGACTGAGATAAAACATGGCCAGGCTAACAAAAAGGACTCGCATAGTGCAACGCACTTCATGCTAACAAAGCTCTTTATACACATTTGACAATAAATTATCTACAACATCTATACGAACCTTACAACACAAGTACACTTATGTGCAGGATACAAACTAGGCTACTACTGCAGCAGGAGAACGTTGGTTTGTTCCTCAAAGAATTCAACGATCTCTTCTGCTGGGCCATACACCGCCTGGTAGTGTGGCACCATATTCCAAGCAGAACCTGCTGGTGGCGCAGGCGGCCCAGACGCAATTGTTGCAACATCTACGTCAGGCCTGTGCAGTCACACCATTGATAGAGCAGCCTTGGCACCAGCCACCAACTGTTGCCTCACGCACTCGCGGACCGCGGACAGGTCTTGAAACTTGGCAAGGAGGGCCAGCAGACTTGATGGAGTATCATCCAGTGGGAACATCACCCAAAAAATGTTCTTCAAGCATGACTGCGACTTCTTCAGAAAGAGCAGCACCCGCGATGCATGATCCTGCAGGGTCGTCAGCGCAGTCGCATGATCATGATGTACCCAAAAGTATCCACTCTCTTGAAGTTGCTCCTAGGTAAGATCATGCAGGCGAATGGCAATTCTATCCTCCTCCTCCTGCGGATGACGCGTGCTGACAACTACACGAGGTAGCAACAGCAGCATGAGTACAACATACCACTACAAGTGACTACTAGAAAAAGACGAGAACGAGCAAACTAACATTTGAATTGGTCGCCCAGCTGCGTCACCTCGCCAAGCAGATACTGCTCTCGGGCGGCGGCTTTCTCCGCCTTCGACATCCACACATCCGCATTTCCACGGATCACGGGTAACTCACGCTCCAGCTGCTTCACGCGGTCATGCAGTCGCGAAAGCAACGACAGCTCATCTACCCTGGAGCGTGGCGGTGCCATGGTATCATCAAGAATCGGCGAGTCCTGAGTTTCCCTCAAAGGATCACTTGATGTACCCTACCACAAGTCAAGATAGAAGCAAATAAGACGACCAAATCAACACAAAGACAAAAAGGATCAGATGCATTCAAGACTAGCAAAAGTATCAGCAGATACACTTGCCAGCAGGCATGTTCTTAAACAAAAGGACATAAACTAATTAACTATTACAAAGATAACTAAGGAGCAGCTGGCTTCTTCGACTTTGACGGCTTCGGGGGCTTCATCAAGTCCGTGGCAGTATCAGACACCACTGACTTTCCGCCGGCCCTTGAGGCCGAAGCTTTCGCTGCCTTCTTGGCACGTTAGAGCTCCTCAGAGTACTTCGCAACAGTATTTATCAGATGATGCCCATATTTGCCACAGGTAGTCGCGAAGGGAGCGAAGACTACCTGCTGGCTGTCCGTGCTAACAGGCATTGCCTTCGACAACGCGGCAGGATCGATCTCGTCTACGTGGGCCTGCACCATGGCAAGCGACATGGACTTGCCGGCCGCACGGAGTGAGTTCTTGAAGCTGGAAGGCACACCTCCCGCGAGTGACTCCACCAGCTTGTCAATATTCTCGACCAGCTCTGCCTTGGGCATTAGCTCCTCGCGAAGGCGACAAAGCACGCTTTTAGCCTTGGAGAGTGTGCCCTACACGGCGGTGCTGCGGTCTTCAACTGCAGACAATGCACCCGCCAGAGCGTCATCACGACAAAGGGCCTACATGTCGAAGCTCAAATCGCCAGCATCTGTTCATAAATTCACACATGGACCAAAACATTAGCGCCACTGGCAAAAGCATTCGAAGCAGAGAAGGGTAACAATATACACAAGCAAAGTACTTGAGAGGGCCTTGGCAATTGAGAACAGTTGTTCTTCGAACAACTTCTGCCTGGCCGCGAAGGAAGCACACAGATCCTCTTCACGCTTCCGCGCCTCGTCACGCGCTGCGATTGCCTCGTCGCGACCCTTCACAGCCGCGGCAAGTGTCTTCTCCAAGGTGGCGGCGTCATGCAATAGGGCATTATGCTCAGCTACACGACAAACAAAAGTTGACTATCAGTCGACTATATCAAAAGGAGAAGACAAAGAAGAATAAGTGTAGAACACTCACTTTCAACCACGCGGTGACGCGTCTCCAGCATTGCATGCTGGCGGCCCATCGCCATCACTTGTTCTGCCATGTGCACGGCTTCCTTCACAAGGAGCTATCGTACAACAAGGAACCATTAGAGGCAATAGATAACATCGACTGCAACACTACAAAGGAGAAAAAAACTACACTTACATGGTCCTCCAATGAATCCGAAGATGTTTGCTGTACCATCATCCGTGCAACCATTCGATGCTCCCCTGCATGACGAGAGCTGGAAGAGTTGTGCCCGGAGTGGGCCGCAAATGGAGGGGAAGGAGCGCGCTCGACCTCTTTCTTGGCCCTCGAAGTCGCGACTCCTGACTCCTTGAAAAATTGGGCGTCGCCAGAAGATGACGATGCCTCTTGACTGCAAGGTAAAAACAGTATCAACAAATGGCAAACACAGAGACAAGCCAACAAGGGCAAAACAGAAAAGGACAATTAAGCTAGAAAACTTACCAGTCAAACTTGTCAAAATCAAATGTCGCCTCCACCGACTCCGACGAAGACTCCTTGGGCAATCGCATCTTCTTGCGAGAAGATGGTGCCACAACACTCACAGGAACGGCAGGAATTGGCGACTCCGCACCAATGCCCGTACCTTCCGGAGTCGAAGGAGACGACGCATCGGAATCCTCGTTGCACGAACGCTTGCGAGTATCCGGACTATCGGACTCGGGGGCTTCCTCCTCCACATCAGAAGGGACAGTCGACTCTGACTCGTCCTCCTCCAAAGCTTCGCGAGGAATAATCACCTTAGGAAGAGGGGGCATACAAGGCGACACCACCCATTCCTGCATGCAGACAACAAAATTCAGCAAAAAACTAGTAAGCAACAGGAAAGCAATCGACAAGTTCAGCTACTGCGTAGCACAACTATACCTCTGGAGGAGGGTTCGAAGCATCAAATGGAGGAACAACTGGCTCACTGGGAAGTACATCCTTGACGGTGTACTTGGTGACCAGTCGAACCCTCTTGTCCACCTCACTCGCGGACATGCCATCGGCAGACATGCGATTGGCATCATCAGCGCCAGCCCACTGAAACATGGGGTGAACTCTGGCTTGCAGGGGCTGGACGCGACGGCGCAGCCAAGTGCGGATGAGAGCGCAACCTCCCTCCTCTTTGCCTATGTGACTTTCGAGGTCGCAGACTCGCCTGTACAGTGCATCTGTCTCCGCGGCCTCTCTAGGCATGACTACGTTCTTTCAGGAGCGCATCCTCCAACATGGCGTCGCGGGATCGAAGGGCGCGAGTCCAAAGAGCTCACCGTCAGCCTTTTCATCGCAGATGTAGAACCATTTGTCCCTCCATCCTTGGGTGGACGCCATGAGCTTGATGTCGAAGTAGGTGGCGGATGGGTCAACATGAATTTTGCTACCACCTACATCATAGACTAAAGAGCCAGAGGCGGATTGGCGCTTCAATTTAAAGAGGCGCTTGAAGAGGCTGAAGTGTGGCTCGATTCCGAGCCAGCACTCGCAGAGAGTGATGAAGCAAGAGATATGGAGGATAGAAATCAGGGACAACTGATGGAGTTGATGATGGGTTCGTAGCATGGAAAACAAAAAAATTCTACCGCAAGAACGAACAAAACAAAGATCTAATCTAGATAAAAGCCAACATCTAATCTATTAGACATGAGCAACGAGATAGATAGGAACTAACCCTCGTAGATCCGAAAGCGTTAACGAGATTAGATCTCGTGGTTGATGTAGTCGATCACTTGCCGATCTCAAGATCGTGTGGACGATCCTTCCGGCGTCGCGTTCCAGCAGCGCTTCCACAGTCGGTCAAGTGGACGATCCTTCTGGCGCCGCGTTTCGGCAGCGCTTCCGCAGTCGGTCACACGTGCGGAGTCGAAGCAGACCTTCCTCTCCCTGTTCTAGCAAGCAGCGGAGGTAGTAGATCTTCTCCACGGAATCCTAGCAGCACGACGGCGTGGTGGTGGTTGTGGAGTAGAGAATTCTGCAGGGCTTCGCCTATGCCTGTGCAGAAGAAAGGAGGAGGAGAGAGGCGGTAGAGATTGGAGTTATGAGAGCAGGGGAGGAGGGCGCGCCCCTGCCCTTCTATTTAAGGGGGGGAGGGCGCCTTGGGAAGGGGATGTCCTACAAGGACTCCCCTCCTCTAGGCCGGCGGATTGTGGAGTGGGGAGAGGAGTCCTCCTCCCCCACGACTCCTAGTCTTGACCCACCAGGACTCCTTGATCCCTATCTTGATTTTCAAGAAAACTCCAAGATATCTTCTAGAACCTTACGGAACATTCCGAAACCTTCTAGAATCCTCATACAAACACTCTAGAACATTTTCTAACTCAGAAAATGATTCCCTATATATGAATCTTATTCTCCGGACCATTCCAGATCTCCTCGTGATGTCCCGAATCCAATCCGAGATTCCGAACAACATTCGGTCTCCAACGCATATTCCATATCTACTTAAAACAACTTCGAACCTTAAGTGTGTCACCCTATGGTTCGTGAATATGCAGACATGATAGAGACACATCTCCTATCAATAACCATCAGCGGGACCTGGAGATCCATAATGGCTCCCACATACTCAACGATGACTTCGCGATCGATTGAACCACTTACATACGAAACCAATTCCCTTTGTCTTGCGATACTATACTTATCAGAGGTTTGATCGTCGATATCTCCATACCTAGTTCTACCTCGTTACTGATAAGTACTCTTTACTCGTTCCGTGATATGTCATCCCTTGTGACCTAGTCACATGCTTGCAAGCTAACTAGATGGCATTCCACCGAGAGGGCCCAGAGCATATCTATCCGTCATATGGATGGACAAATCCCAATCTTGGTTCATGCGCTTCAACACATACTTTCAGAATACACAATGACACTTTTATAACCACCCAGTTAGGAAGCGGCGTTTGATGTCATCAAAGTATCCATCCAGTGATGGTGATTAACATAACCTCATGGTCGAAGGAATAGGTTACTATGTATTTGAAAGCTTACAGCAATACGAACTTAATGACTTGATCTTATGCTACGCTTACTATGGGTGTGTGTCCATCACATCATTCTCCCAATGATATAACCTTGTTATTAATCACATCCTAATGTCCATGATCAGGAAACCATGATCATCAATTAATCAACAAGCTAGTTCAACAAGAGGCTTACTAGGGACTCTTATATGTTTACAAAACACACATGTATTAGTGTTTCCTAATAATACAATTATAGCATGGGATGTAAACATTCATCATAAACACAAAGATATAATAATAATCACTTTTATTATTGCCTCTTGGGCATATCTCCAATAGCTGAAGCCCGTAGAAACAAAGGAGACCCCTAAAAAAGGGGTGATGAGGCAAGGAGAGACCGTGAATGATGAATGCAAGAAACATCACTCGAAAACCAGCGGGGGGAGCAGAAATTGTCTCACCACTGGGGACGCGCGCGTCGGCGACTGCGGCAGACAGTACTCCGTCTTGGCGAAGAAGACGGAGGTCAGACGCCTTGATGATGGAGGGGGGCCACTCACCATTTCTGACGCGGGTGCCCGCGACCTTCTTCTTCCCGCCGGCGGCGGTGCTGGTGCCCGCAGCGGTGCAGCCGCCCTTCTTCTTCGCCGCGACAACGGTGGCCACGGAGTCAGCAGCAGCGCCTCCCTTCTTCTTCCCCATTGCGCGACGGCGATGCAAGCGAAGAAAGTATCTTGGAAACGAGCGTAGCTGGTCCAGCGTCATGGAGGAAGCGAGCGCAGAGAAAAGTAGAGGAGCAGCGGCAATGGCGATGGCAACAAGGATGAATAAGAACAGATGGGAAAATTACCGTCGCAGCGCCGCTACTTAACCCCTGGAAGATGCTATCCAACGGCTCAGAAAAACCCTACTAGATGCGTGGCAAACATCGCGCTGGACACGTGGAGGAGTGGAAGCCCGAACCGTCCCTCCACTACTCCCATTACGCGCAGAAATCGAGGAGGTGCAGTTAAAATAAAGATTACCCGTGCCCAGTCAAATCAAAGTCAGAAAGTGGGACCCACTGCTCGTCACGTCCCGTCAAACTCGCTCACGTGGGCAACTGGGGTCACGAAAGCGTCAGCACTGACGTCATCAAAGATACGCAGCGGAAAACTTCGACTATTTGAGTCCTTGCTCGAGTCTTCGACTCCACCAAGCACTCGGGGGCTACTCCCATAGGGAGCGCTGGTCGCGCACCCTACGATTTTCTCTTTCTTTTTGCAGGAACATGGACAATAAAAGGCAAACCCAACCACTCAAAATACGGTTCGACTATGTACATGGGTTACTCCCACAGGGAGCGCCGGAAACAAATTCGACTGAAAAAAACAAGCAAAAGATGACAACAGTCGCAAAAGTTCTTTAGTCCCTTCCTGAGTCTTCGACTCAACCAGGCACTCGGGGGCTACTCCCATAGGGAGTGCTGGTCGCGCACCTTATGATTATTTGTACAAAAACTGTGTGTTGATAATGTCCACACTCGAAAATCATGGCGACACCACCTCATAATTTTTCCCTACAAAGAGACTACGTCTCCTGGGTTACCTGAATCATCTCCGTGATGATAAAATTCGGATGCCGCGCTTACAGCGTGAAGGTAAGACCTGAATAAGGCCTGGCAACGCATTAGCTGCGCACTCTCAAAAATATATCCGTAATTACAGGTATGATGAACATGCCTCGACGGACGCGTCAACTGCTCACACCCATATAACTAGAATTCGACTCCTATAAGACCTCCGCGGCTGGAGTCGAATTACGCTAGCACGTTTCCGGATTCGAGTCGAGGGACTCGAGTTCGAGTAGATTGTATTGTTTTACCCTAAGGTGGTTAACTAATACCGATGCTTCGGTTATATCAGGAACGCACAGCAACAATCCCTATGACACAAATAAAGCAGTCGAAATACACTTGTCCAGGCACTCGAAAGACTTCAAAAAGTCCCCAGTCGAATCTACGATTCTACTGGACACTCGGGGGCTACTGACATGGGTATACCCTGCAGGTACTTGAGCTTGGTATATATGGTCTAAATACGTACAGGCCCACGGTGTCGCCACGGCCCAAACGAAGGACTCGAGTAACCTATGTACTCTCGATTGCTTGAAGAACAAGAAGAAGTTAAAGATAGAAAGTTTGAAGGGGAAAACTCTAATTTGTAACCGACTCGACCTCCTACCCGGGACCTAGCCTACCTATATAAAGGCTAGGAGGGGGCGGCGAGGAGGACATACACAACCCTAGTTTCCACCACCCTCGCCAGATTGCATCTACGCACCATTGTAACCTTCGATTCCTTCGATAATTCCACGAGCAGACCAGCAGGAGTAGGGACCTCTACGAGGCCTGAACCTGGGTAAATCTTTGTCCCCTGTGTGCTTGTTTGCTAGCCGATAGATGTCTCCAACGCTCCCTCCTTCTCCAGAATCCAAGTCCATAACAATGGGCATTGATGAGTTAAACCCTCGTCAGTAGCTATTTTGTTTCTCTAGTCATCTATTTTTGAGGATTACATCAAATGGATTAAAGCTACAGGTTAGTAGGAAATGGTGGAACCGAGCGTGAGTTTCATGCTTGTGCTATACCAAGTTTTGTTGTTTTATTGCTAGAAAACCAAGCCTGAGCTACAATAATTTTTATTGTATGTGTAGTCGCTTGTACCTAATTTTATTAATAGCGAGTTGGGATTAATTAAACCCGTCAACTCTAGACATGACTATTCTGTAACTTATATTACTGTTTAAGATACTGGCAGAGAATACAACATGTGGGTATTTTCTAGAAAAAAAGTAAAGTTATTTGGTTTGGGTTGCACGTAGGAGCGATGACATGATTAGCCGTATGCTTTTGAAGTGATAAAAATGTATTGAGTATGGCATTTGTTCTAAAACAGGTGTTGTTATTTCTGGTTCGGATTCCTACAATTCACAGTTTGTTCCCTACGGTTGAGGCAAGTGCATATTGGGATAATACTTTGCATGATTCCCTTCGCTCGACTTTTATTTTCTAGCACTTATTTTTATTTCGTGCTATTATATATTGGTTATATGTATGGAGATGAAAAGAATACAAGAAAGGATACAGTTTAGTGAATGATACATTTACACTTGCATTCTTGCATAGCATCTTAAAGATAAACCACAGTGCTGTGTTCTACTGAGGTAGACACCTTGAGACCGTCGATGTTGGGACGAGTCCCACATTGTCGGCAACCTCCACAACTTGGAGCGGGTGGATGCCGACGGGTGTCCACTCGAGCGATACCGGTGTACGCAAAAGAAAAGAAAAGGCAAATAGCATATAGACATACATGGAAAATATTGCACTTTGACATGTGTTAGAGATTAAACATTGGTGTCGTGTATTATGCCTTGTCTATTATTTTTTATGTACTTGCTGAGTATTTCATACTCATCCTTGTTGCTTTAATGTTTTTAGGAGAACCATGAGGACGACATTCATGGGTTTATGGGAGTAGTGCCATCACCTTCTTCACATCACAGACCTCACTTTTGTCACCTACTTGGAACTATGTCTTTCTAAATAATAAGTTGTACTTGTTCTTGATCAATTATAGAGTCTTTGGAGTATTTCTTAAGACAATGTCAGTTATATTCTTGCACGCAGAAGATAGTTTTTCTCTCGTGGTTTTAGAGGTTTGTTTTATGGTTTGGGAGGCCTTGTCGTATATGGTTATAAATTCACATGCTTTGGTATTTTTATAATCGGCTGTCGTGGTTGTCCTTATAAACAAAGGGGACTTTGTCGAATTTTTCCTAAATTGTTTTGGATGCTCTATATTCGTAGTGAATGTGGTAACACTCTAAGAGCTGGTTGGCTTTGGGGTGTTACAGACAACTCTCTCCAGAACACGTCGATTGACCTGACAAATGGGAAAGGCCCCGAAACTCCACCTAGAAGCCTAGATTCAGTCGACGGGCCATGGCTGCCGCCGCTGTCTGACTCCTCTGATGAAGAAGATAGCCACTGGCAGTACTTTTTTGAAGGGACACCACCACCAACACCGAGCGACTCCGATAATACGGAAGATGAGACTGAGGAAGAGGAGGAGTCTGAGGTCGACCTTGAGGAGGAGGCCGAAGACGACGATAGGGATGAGGCCGAGGATGATGACGGGGAGGAGGCCGAGGACGATGATGAGGAGGTCTCTTCCTGCCCCCACCGAAGAAGCGTTCCCAGGTGCAAAATTAAATGGCGTCCAGAGAAGAGGAAGACAGTGTACTATATCTCGTTCTAGGAAGCATCTTGGCTTTGGTAAATAATGTTGTCAACGAGAGTTCCGAACTTTTAGGAAAATGCTTTTCAATTTCCAAGTGATAGGATTTGTTTTTAGTAATTAAGTACGTCCGGATAATTAGGCTTAGAGTGCACTCACTGTATTCTAGCAAAATATAGATAATTTCCACCGCATGTTAGTACTATATGAAAATACTTATTTCAATATGTGTCATGATACATAGTTTTTTTGTGGGAGGGGGTGGTAATGATACATAGTTGGAACTTAAATGGTGTCCACTTATATTTGTGCTTGTTTGGACGAAAACTACAAACACGGATTTGGACAACTTTTGAAGAACTTGCTACACAATAGTAGAATAACCATGTATGAACATTGTTCACATTTTAAACCAAGTTACCAATCCCAAGGTCATATCTGCATCACACGTCCCCTTTATTGGGATAAATTAAAGAAAAGTAAAGAAAACAATAAAAAATGTTAAGCACTTATGTATGGTGTCCGCTTCCGTAAATAATAAACATGAATTTTGACAAGGTTTAAAAACACTACTTTACAATATGACCAGCGATGTGTTAACATATACTTGGGTTTCAAGTTAAATAATGACAAAGGTCGTGTACATTTTGGGTAGACAGGGTGCATCTTGGCATGGCATACTAATGTTGTTAATTAGACTTTTCAACTTTTATGCATAGAATTTTGTTAAATTATTTTAGAAGTGCCACATATAATTATTTTTTAAAGAAAAGGCAAAGAGTATGGCTCCGAATGCCACAATACACTAAATTTCACACAAAATAGAGTATGTTTCATGGTTAACAAGTTTCATGAATTTTCAGGCCTTCTAGCTAATTTCGCATAATTAAATGACATTTTGTTAATAAAATCAAAGTAGGTAAATTTTGAACTACAAGTGCGTGATAGATTGCTTGTAAATTTGTAAGAAATTTGTAAGAAATTTGTATAGTACTAATTATTGTACCCACGTAGTCATACTGAAAACCAACTATTTTTTTGAAAGATAGAACTTCTTTAAATGAATTTTCATGCTGACACATCTTACCATGTTTCAAAAAAGTGAAAGAAAATAAGGAAACATGCACACAGCCTTTTACTAGTACTCCTATTAAAAATTCATACTTGTAAAACAATAAAGACGGCGTTGTTAAAGTTTCAGTACAAGGGACATGGGCATCCTCACCGACCCTCCACAATTAACCTTTCTTCCTCTTAGACTTTGCAGCTATGGCTCCGAAGACCGGAGCTCCCCGTGGGAAGAAGAAGACCCAGGTGGCAGCGACAAAGGCCGTGGAGAAAAAGAAGTCATGTCGCCGGCTTCCGAATCCTGCTCTGGCCATTCCAAGTCACAGTCTCGCACCAGGCAGGCGCATGAAGAAGAAGGTGTGGAGGTTCGTCAAGGCCGGACTGCATTTCCCCATCGGCCGGATTGGGCGCTACCTCAAGGAGGGTCGGTACTCCCAGCGCATAGGTTTCAAGGCTCGTCTACCTCGCGGCCATTCTCTAGTACCTCACCGCCGAGGTGCTGGAGCTCGCCGGGCAAGCCGCGAAGGACAGCAAGAAGATCCGCATCATCCTAAGGCACGTGATTCTCGGTGTCGTGCGTGACGAGGAGCTCAACAAGATGTTGGCCGGTGTTACCATCGCTCACAGCGGCGTGCTGCCCAGCATCCACGAGTCCCTGCTTGGCGATGGTACCACGGAGGATGCAACCAAGTTGCATGCGGAGGATGCTGCCAAGTTGCCTGAGAAGACGTGGAGTCCCCCTAGAAGTCGTGAAGTTGTACTACTACTACTCCGTATGTGTTTGGGTTTGCTATGGTTGCAGTTTGGTTAATCATCAGTGTCAATGTAATATTCAGATCTGTGATGCTAAGAAAAAGCTTGTGAGGGTTCTAAAAAGATGTTGTTTTCCTAATCTTATCCTATACTCCATTGATTTAATACTCCCTCTGTTCAGAAATATAAGAAATTTTAGCTTTGGGAATCGAATGTATCTAGATGCCCATACACTAAAAGGCTTCTAGATACATTCATTTCACAAAGCTAAAACGTCTTATATTTCTAAACATCAGGAGTATTACTCAGCATAAGTCAAGCGTTAGAAAGTTTGACCAAACTATATACAGTACTAATTAGTATACTCATTGAAAAAAAATCAATATATAGTAAACAATGTCGTCGGTGTGAGTTTCGAACTATCAGGAAAGAACATTCAATTCTCAATTTTCTGAGAGATGACAAGTGAGGTTGTTATTTTTCGTCAAGAAAGTCCGAAGAATATGGATCTGAATGCCACAATCCAAGTTTTCAGACATATATATATATATATATAGTGGACCGACATATTGTACTGACGATATCCATGTTTTATGTGCTTTCAAACTTCCTATCTAATTCTGCCAACTTGAATGACTTTATCCCGATTTATCGAAATTATATTAGGTCGAATTTGAACTACAAGTAAATTGTAGGTTGCTTTGAAAGTTTCATGAAAAAGCTTTTGGAGGTACCCTTCGGGGGAGGGGGTGAATTAATATATCAGAAACCACTATGAGCTTTGATGATAGGTTCAACTTATTTCTAAGATTTTGTATCTTGACAATTTAACAAAATTAAGTCAGAATTGAGCTACATGTAAGCGCAATAGATTTCTCTTGAATTAAATGTATTTTCGGAGGTAGATGGGTGCATCTTCTTGTAGTAAACAATGTCGTCAATGTGAGTTTCCAATTATCAGGAAAGACCATTCTCAATTTTCTGAGTGATCTCAAGATTATTCTCCCTCGTAAAGGAAGTTCGAAGAATATCATTCCAAATGCCCGAAGCCAAGTTTTCACACACACATATATATATATAGTGGACAACCATATTGTACTTATGATTTCCTATGTTTTATGAATTCTCAAACTCGCTACCTAACTTTGCCCACTTGAATGACCTTATGTCGATTCATCAAAATTATGTCAAATTTGAACTACTACAAGCAAATTGTAGGTTATTGTGAAAGTTTTACGAAAAAGCTTTTGAAGGTACCCATCAGGGGGT
The DNA here is from genome assembly GCA_910589775.1 of Avena eriantha. Lineage (NCBI taxonomy): Eukaryota > Viridiplantae > Streptophyta > Magnoliopsida > Poales > Poaceae > Avena > Avena eriantha. The sequence goes on along the minus strand of OU342741.1, from coordinate 323,215,103 downwards.
CACAATTAATATATGAGAAACCATCCAACGAGATTTTTGATGACAAATTGAACTTCTTGCTAAGATTTTGCATCTTGCCAGTTTAACAAAACTAGGCCAAACTTTAGCTACAAGTAAGTGCAATAGATTCCTCTTGATTTAAAAGTCTTTTCGAAGGTAGATATAGGTGCATCTTCTTGTAGTAGACAATGCCGCCAGTGTTAGTTTTCAACTATCTTAGGAAAGAACATTCTTAATTTTTCGAGTGATGACTAGATTGTTTTTCCCCTAAAGAAATTCCAAAGACTATGGATATGAATGCCACAAGCCAAGTTTTCACACATATATAGTGGACCAACACGATGCACTTACAATTTCCCATGTTTTATCAGTTCTCAAATTTCCTAGCTAACTTCACCCACTTGAATGATTTTATGTTGATTTATCGAAATTAGGTAAAATTTGGACTACTACAGGTAAATTGTAGGTTGCTTTGAAAGTTTTATGAAAAACCTCTTGGAGGTAACCATCGGGGGGAAGGGTCAATAAATATATATCAGAAACCATCGAGAGTTTTGACGACAGGTTCATCTTTTTGCTAAGATTTTGCATCCTAACTATTTAATGAAATTAGGTCAAACTTTGCTTACTGTTTCATTAAAGTAGGTCAAACTTTGCTAACCGATTAACTTTGAACATTGATTGTTGGATCAAGACTGGCAAATCCAAACATTGCTAACTGATGGATATTCTTTTACATTCTTTGCATCTAGAAAGATTCTACTGATTGTCTTTAGCACGATGAACACTAGTATGCGTAAACCTCAAAACACACAGTACTCCATTATTACTCGGTTTCAAGGTCCTTGTGCCAAATGCACGGACTTGGATGGAATTTTCATTTTTTATGAGGTCCTTGATGTAACTTGTACTTCCACCGGCCACTCGAGCACCTCGCTCTTACGAGACCTACCATTAGATCAGCCATTTGTAGTACTTCTTATATTTACCTTGTCTCTTATATCTTACAATACCATATATACCACCACTACATAGTGTACCGATTAACTTATTTTGAACATTGACCGTTGGATCTCAAGACTGGCAAATCCAAACATTCTAACTGTTGGATCTTCTTTTCCATTCTTAGCATCTACAAATATTCTATTGATAGTCTTAGCATGATGAACACTAGTATGCGCAAACCTGAAAACACATAGTACTTCGTTACTTGGTTTCAGGGTCCTTGTGATAAATGCATGGACTTGGATGCAATTTTCATTTTTATGCAATCCTTGATGTAAATTGTAATTCTACCCACCGTTTTAAGTCTCAAGCACCTCACTCTTACAAGACCTACCATTAGATCAGCCATTTGTAGTACTTCTTATCATATCTTTTATCTTGTATCATATCTCTTACAATACCATACCACTACATTGTGTAGGGATTAACTTTGAACATATTAACTGTTGGATCAAGACTAGCAAATCCAAACATTGCTAACCATTGGATCTTTTTCCATTCTTGGCATCGAGAAAGATTCGATCTATTGATAGTCTTTAGCATGATGAACGCTAGTATGCACAAACCTAAAAACACACAGTACTTCATTGCTCAGTGTCAGGGTCATTGTGCTAAAATGCATGGACTTGGATGCAATTTTCATTTTTTCTAGGTTCTTGATGTAACTTGTACTTCGACCGACTATGTTAACTCTCAGTCACCTCGCTTCTACGAGACCTACCATTAGATCGGCCATTCTCAGTACTTCTTATCTGACCTTTATCTTGTCTCTTATCTCCTACAATACCATGCATACCACCACTAAATAGTGTAGGGATTAACTTATTTGAAAATTGACCGTTGGATCAACACTGGCAAATCCAAACATTGCTAACCGTTGGATCTTATTTTCCATTCTTAGCATCTAGAAAGATTATACTGATAGTCTTTAGCACAATGAACATTAGTATGTGCAAACCTAAAAACACATAGTACTTCATTACTCGGTTTAAGGGTCCTTGTGCTAAATCCACGGACTTGTTGGATGCAATTTTCATTTTTTGTGAGGTCCTTAATGTAAATTGTACTTACACCGACCGTGTTAACTCTCAAGCACCTCGATCTTACGAGACCTACTATTAGATCGGCCATTCGCAAGTACTTCTATCTTATCTTTATCTTGTCTCTTATCTCTTACAATATATACCATACCACTACATATAGTGTAGAGATTAACTTTGAACATTAACAGTTGGATCAAGACTGGCAAATCCAAACATTGCTAACCGTTGGATCTTGTTTTCCATTCTAGCATCTAGGTCTGTACTCCCTTGCTCCGTCCCATAATATAAGGCACCTAAGGATTAGTTAAAAGTCAAACCTGATGGGTTCGTAGCATGGAAAACAAAAAATTTCTACCGCAAGAATGAACAAAACCCAGATCTAATCTAGATAAAAGCCAAGATCTAATATATTAGACATGAGCAACAAGATAGATAGGAACTAACCCTCGTAGATCCGAAAGCGTTAACGAGATTAGATCTCGTGGTTGATGTAGTCGATCACTTGCCGATCTCAAGATCGTGTGGACGATCCTTCTGGCGTCGCGTTCCGGCAGCGCACCCGCAGTCGGTCAAGTTGACGATCCTTCCGGCGCCGCGTTTCGGTAGCGCTTCCGCAGTCGGTCACACGTGCGGAGTCGAAGCAGACCTTCCTGTCCCCGTTCCAGCGAGCAGCGGAGGTAGTAGATCTTCTCCACGGAATCCCAGCAGCACGACGGCGTGGTGGTGGTGGTGGAGTAGAGAATTATGCAGGGCTTCGCCTATGCCTGTGCAGAAGAAAGGAGGAGGAGAGAGGCGGTAGAGATTGGAGTTATGGGAGCGGGCTAGGAGGGGGCACCCCTGCCCTTCTATTTAAGGGGGGGGAGGCGCGCCTGGGGAGGGGGAGTCCTAGTAGGACTCCCCTCCTATGGCCGGCGGTGGGAAGGGGGAGGAGTCCTCCTCCCCCACGAATCCGTGTCTTTCCCCACTAGGTTTCCTTTGACCCTTTCTTGGTTTTCAAGAAAACTCCAAGAAATCCTCTAGAACATTCTGAAACCTTCTAGAATCTCCATACAAACACTCCGGAACATTTCCTAACTTAGAAAATGATCCCCAATATATGAATCTTATTCTCCAGACCACTCCGGATCTCCTCGTGATGTCCCGGATCCATTCCGAGACTTCGAACAACATTCGGTCTCCAACGCACATTCCATATCTACTTAAAACAACTTCGAACCTTAAGTGTGTCACCCTACGGTTCGTGAATATGTAGACATGATAGAGACACATCTCCTATCAATAACCATCAGTGGGACCTGGAGATCCATAATGGCTCCCACATACTCAACGATGACTTCGTGATCGATTGAACCAGTTACATACTTAACCAATTCCCTGTGTCTCGCGATACTATACTTATCCGAGGTTTGATCGTCGGTATCTCCATACCTAGTTCTACCTCGTTACTGATAAGTACTCTTTACTCGGTCCGTGATATGTCATCCCTTGTGACCTAGTCACATGCTTGCAAGCTAACTAGATGACATTCCACCGAGAGGGCCCAGAGCATATCTATCCGTCATATGGATGGACAAATCCCAATCTTGGTCCATGCGCTTCAACACATACTTTCAGAATACCCAATGACACCTTTATGACCACCCAGTTACGAAGCGGTGTTTAATGTCATCAAAGTACCCATCCGGTGATGGTGATTAACACAACCTCATGGTCGAAGGATTAGGTTACTATCCATTTAAAAGCTTACAGCAATACGAACTTAATGACTTGATCTTATGCTATGCTTACTATGGGTGTGTGTCCATCACATCATGCTCCTAATGATATAACCTTGTTATTAATCACATCCTTATGTCCATGATCAGGAAACCATGATCATCAATCAATCAACAAGCTAGTTCAACAAGAGGCTTACTAGGGACTCTCACATGTTTACAAAACACACAAGTATTAGTGTTTCCTAATAATACAATTATACCATGGGATGTAAACATTCATCATAAACACAAAGATATAATAATAATCACTTTTATTATTGCCTCTTGGGCATATCTCCAACAGTCTCCCACTTGCACTAGAGTCAATTATCTAGATTACATAGTAATATACCTAACACCCATGGCGTTCTGGTGTTGGTCATGCTTTTCCCTAGGGAGAGGTTTAGTCAACGGATCCGCCACATTCAGATCAGTGTGTACTTTGCAAATTTTTATGTCACCATCTCGGACATACTCGCGAATAGCGTGGAAACGTAGCTTGATGTGCTTCAGCTTGCTATGTGACCTTGGCTCCTGTGCATTAGCTATGGCACCTGTGTTGTCACAGTAGATGGCCATCGGGTCCAACGCACTGGGAACCACGCCAAGTTCAGTAATGAATTCCTTCATCCAAACGGCTTCTTGTGCAGCCTCCGAAGCAGCAATGTATTCTGATTCAGTTGAAGATTTCGCCACAACGCTTTGCTTCGCACTCCTCCAGCTCACTGCAGCACCATTCAAAATAAATACGTATCCCGATTGTGGCTTCGAGTCATCCGGATCGGTGTTCCAATTAGCATCGGTGTAACCGTTTACAACAAGCTGTTCATCACCTCCATAAGAAAGAACCATATCCTTAGTCCTATTTAGGTACTTTAGGATATTCTTGACCGCTGTCCAGTGCTCCATTCCAGGATCACTTTGATATCTTCTAGTCAAACTAACAGCATGTGCTATATCCGGTCTTGTACACAACATAGCATACATGATAGAACCTATGGCTGAGGCATAGGGAATATTATTCATTTTCTTTCTATCTTCTGCCGTAGCTGGACTTTGAGTTTTACTCAAGGTCTTACCGGACAACATGGGCACGAACCCTTTCTTGCTATCTTCCATTCTAAACTTCTTTAGAACTTTGTCCAAGTATGTACTTTGTGAAAGCGCTATTAGGCGTCTTGATCTATCTCTATAAATCTTGATGCCTAGAATGTATGCCGCTTCGCCAAGATCCTTCATTGAAAAACTATTATTCAAATAGGTTTTGACGCTATTAAGAAGTTCTATATCATTCCCAATCAACAATATGTCATCTACATACAGTACTAGGAATGCTACAGAGCTCCCACTCACTTTCTTGTAAATACAAGCTTCTCCATAAGTTTGTATAAATCCAAAGTTTTTGATTACTTTATCAAAACGTTGATTCCAACTCTGGGATGCTTGCTTCAGTCCATAAATGGAGCGCTGAAGTTTGCATACCTTGTTAGCATCTTTAGGATCGACAAAACCCTTGGGTTGTACCATATACAACTCTTCCTCAATGTCACCATTAAGGAACGCCGTTTTGACATCCATCTGCCAAATCTCATAATCGAAATGTGCAGCAATTGCTAACAAAATCCTCACAGACTTTAGCTTCGCTACTGGTGAGAAAGTCTCATCCTAGTCAACTCCTTGAATTTGTCGGAACCCTTTCGCGACAAGTCGAGCTTTATAGACGGTAACATTACCATCAGCATCTGTTTTTCTCTTGAAAATCCATTTGTTCTCGACAGCCTTACGGCCATCCGGTAAGTCCACCAAAGTCCACACTTGGTTTTCGTACATGGATCCCATTTCGGATTTCATGGCTTCTAGCCATTTGTCGGAATCTGGGCTCACCATAGCTTCTTCATACGTCGCAGGGTCATCAGCGTTGTCCACCAACATGACGTTCAAGGAAGAGTCATACCAATCAGGAGTGGTACGAACCCTCGTTGACCTCCGAGGTTCTGTAGTAACTTCGTTTGAAGTTTCATGATCATTATCATTAGCTTCCTCTTCATTTGGTGCAGGTGGCACAAAAACATCTTCCGGTGCTGCGCTACCCTCAAATCCGAGAGAAGGTTCAATAACCTCATCGAGTTCTACTTTCCTTCCAGTCACCTCCTTCGAGAGAAACTCCTTCTCAAGAAAGGATCCATTCTTTTGCAACGAAAACTTTGCCTTCGGATCTATGATAGAAGGTATACCCAATTGTTTCTTTAGGGTATCCTATGAAGACGCATTTCTCCGCTTTGGGTTCTAGCTTATCAGGTTGTAACTTCTTTACATATGCCTCGCAACACCAAACTTTAAGGAACGACAACTTAGGTTTCTTACCAAACCACAATTCGTACGGTGTCGTTTCAACGGATTTAGATGGTGCCCTATTTAAAGTGAATGCGGCTGTCTCTAATGCATAGCCCCAAAATGATAATGGTAAATCTGTAAGAGACATCATAGATCGGACCATATCTAAGAGAGTTCGATTACGACGTTCGGACACACCATTATGCTGTGGTGTTCCTGGCGGTGTCAACTGTGAAAGTATTCCACATTTCTTTAAATGCATGGAAAACTCATAACTCAGATATTCACCTCCACGATCAGAACGCAGAAATTTAATCTTCTTGTTACGATGATTTTCCACTTCACTCTGAAATTCCTTAAACTTCTCGAAAGTTTCGGACTTATGTTTCATAAAGTAGACATACCCATATCTACTCAAGTCATCCGTGAAAGTGAGAACATAACGATATCCACCACGCGATGCTACACTCATTGGACCGCACACATCGGTATGTATTATTTCCAATAAGTCTGTAGCTCGCTCCATTATTCCAGAGAATGGAGTCTTAGTCATTTTTCCCATTAGACATGCTTCGCATCTTTCAAGTGATTCAAAATTAAGTGATTCAAGAAGTCCATCAGAATGGAGTTTCTTCATACGCTTCACTCCAATGTGACCAAGACGACAGTGCCACATGTATGTCGAATTATCATTCAATTTTATTCATTTAGCATCTATGTTGTGAACATGTGTATCACTACTATCGAGATTCAGTAAGAATAAACCATTCATCTCAGGTGCATTACCATAAAAGATATTACTCATATAAATCGAACAACCTTTATTCTCGGACTTAAAAGAGTAACCGTCTCGCAATAAACAGGATCCATATATAATGTTCATGCTTAACGCAGGCACCAAATAACAATTATTCAAATTTAAAACTAATCCCGAAGGTAGATGTAGAGGGAGCGTGCCGACGGCGATCACATCAACCTTGGAGCCATTTCCAACGCGCATCGTCACCTCGTCTCTTGCCAGTCTTCGCTTATTCCGTAGCTCCTGTTTCGAGTTACAAATATGAGCAACCGAACCAGTATCAAATACCCAGGCACTACTACGATTACTAGTAAGATACACATCTATAACACATATATCAAATATACCTTTCTTCTTGATGTTGCCGTTCTTCAGATCCGCCAGGTACTTGGGGCAGTTACGCTTCCAGTGACCAGCACCCTTGCAGTAGAAGCACTCAGTTTCAGGCTTAGGACCAGCCTTGGGCTTCTTAGCAGGTGCGACAGCTTTCTTGCTGTCCTTCTTGAAGTTGCCCTTGTTCCTAGGCTTGCCATTTCTCTTGAAATTGGTGGTCTTATTGACCATCAACACTTGGTGCTCCTTCTTGATCTCCACTTCAGCAGTTTTCAGCATGGACGATAGTTCAGACAACGTCTTGTTCATGCAGTGCATGTTGTAGTTCATCACAAAGTTCTTGTAACTTGGTGGCAGTGATTGAAGGAGACGGTGAATCCCCAATTCATTAGGAATCGATATTCCCAACTCTTGGAGCTTCTTTGCGTACCCAGACATGGTGAGCCCGTGCTCGCTAACGGAGCTTCCCTCTTCCATCTTACAGTTAAAGAACTTTTCGGAGGCCTCATAGCTCTCCATGGCCACACGAGTCTCAAAAATTAGCCTGTGCTCCTTAATGATCTCGAACGGGTCGTGGTGCTCAAAACGCTGTTGGAGCTCCGCTTCTAAACCGTATAGGATGGCACACTGAACTGTGGAGTAATGATTCTTCCGAGTGGCGAAAACATTCTTTTCGTCATCGGTGGCATTATCTGCAGGTGGGTCACCTAGCGGTGCATCGAGCACATAGGTCAACTGACCAGCCCTGAGGACGATCTTCAGTCCACGGAACCAGTCCGTGAAATTGCTTCCATTGTTTTTAAGCTTTTCTTTCTCTAGGAACGCATTGAAATTGATGGAGGGGGTCGCCATAATCTACAACAATTTGCAAGTAGTTTAGACTAAGTTTATGATAAATTGAGTTCAGATTTAATTCTCAAAACTAACTAGGTGAACTCCCCCTCAAAACAACATCCCTCACATTGTATTAGTGATTACACAAACCAAGTCCACTACACCAAGTCTGATCTTCACGAGAGAAGATGTAGTTTCATCGACGAACAATCTTCATGTTCATCATATCATTTATATGACTCATGCTCTACCTTTCGGTATTCCGTGTTCCGAGACCATGTCTGTACATGCTAGGCTCAACAAGATAACTTGAGTTTCCACATGTGCAAATCTGGCTTGCACCTGTTGTATGCACACGTAGAATCTATCACATCCGATCATCACGAGATGCTTCGAAACAACGAGTCTTAGAAACAATGCCAACTAAGGGTGAACACTTCATTACTTGATATTTAGTGAGAGGGATCATCTTATAATGCTACCGTCGCGATCTAAGCAATACAAGATGTATAAAGGATTAACATCACAGGAAATTCATAATTAGTGTGATATGATATGGCCTTTTATTCTTGCGCCTTTGATCTCCATCTTCAAAGCACGAACATGATCTCCATCATCACCAGCATTGCGTCAAGGTCAGTGGCGCCGCTTCATGGTTCTCCATCATCACCAGCAACTATTACAACTACTTGGAATAAAGCTATTACAAGATGAATAGACACGCAGGTCTTAACAGAATTAAAGACAACCATTAGGCTCCTACCGGTTGCCATATTACAACAAGGATCATTCCATACATCAAATACAATCACAATCACATGATGGCCATATCACATCACAAAACCCCTGCAAAAACAAGTTAGACACCTCTAATTTTCTTTGCATGTTTTACGTGGTTTGGGGCTTCCGCATAAGACCGATCTTACCTACGAACAAGGACCACAACGTTGATACAAGTGTTGTCAAGATGCTCATTGTAAATTGAATCTTAACTATGGTGGGAGAGACAAACACCCGCAAAGCCACTTGTGCAAAGCAAGTTGCACGTCAAGCGTGGAGCAAGTCTCATGTGCAATGACGTGTAATGTTAGCCCGAGCCGCTTCATCCCACCATGCCGCAAGATGCAAAGTACACGCTAAGACACCGACAACAAAAGCATCAACGCCCACAAAAACATTGTGTTCTACTCGTGCAACAGATCTACGCATAGATACGGCTCTGATACCACTGATGGGTTCGTAGCATGGAAAACAAAAAATTTCTACTAGAAGAACGAACAAAACCCAGATCTAATCTAGATAAAAGCCAAGATCTAATCTATTAGACATGAGCAACGAGATAGATAGGAACTAACCCTCATAGATCCGAAAGCGTTATCGAGATTAGATCTCGTGGTTGATGTAGTCGATCACTTGCCGATCTCAAGATCATGTGGACGATCCTTCCGGCGTCGCGTTCCGGCAGCGCTCCCGCAGTCGGTCAAGTTGACGAACCTTCCGGCGCCGCGTTTCGGCAGCGCTTCCGCAGTCGGTCACACGTGCGCAGTCGAAGCAGACCTTCCTCTCCCCGTTCCAGCGAGCAGCGGAGGTAGTAGATCTTCTCCACGGAATCCCAGCAGCACGACGACGTGGTGGTGGTGGTGGAGTAGAGAATTCTGCAGGGCTTCGCCTATGCTTGTGCAGAAGAAAGGAGGAGGAGAGAGGCGGCAGACATTGGAGTTATGGGAGCGGGCTAGGAGGGGGTGCCCCTGCCCTTCTATTTAAGGGGGAGGCGCGCCTGGGGAGGGGGAGTCCTAGTAGGACTCCCCTCCTATGGCCGGCGGTGGGAAGGGGGAGGAGTCCTCCTCCCCCACGAATCCGTGTCTTGCCCCACTAGGTTTCCTTTGACCCTTTCTTGGTTTTCAAGCAAACTCCAAGAAATCCTCTAGAACCTTCCAGAACATTCCGAAAATTTCTAGAATATCCATACAAACACTCTGGAACATTTCCTAACTTAGAAAATGATCCCCAATATATGAATCTTATTCTCCGGACCATTCCGGATCTCCTCGTGATGTCCCGGATCCATTCCGAGACTCCGAACAACATTCGGTCTCCAACGCACATTCCATATCTACTTAAAACAACTTCGAACCTTAAGTGTGTCACCCTACGGTTCGTGAATATGTAGACATGATAGAGACACATCTCCTATCAATAACCATCAGCGGGACCTGGAGATCCATAATGGCTCCCACATACTCAACGATGACTTCGTGATCGATTGAACGAGTTACATACTAAACCAATTCCCTTTGTCTCGCGATACTATACTTATCCGAGGTTTGATCATCGGTATCTCCATACCTAGTTCTACCTTGTTACTGATAAGTACTCTTTACTCGTTCCATGATATGTCATCCCTTGTGACCTAGTCACATGCTTGCAAGCTAACTAGATGACATTCCACCGAGAGGACCCAGAGCATATCTATCCGTCATATGGATGGACAAATCCCAATCTTGGTCCATGCACTTCAACACATACTTTCAGAATACCCAATGCCACCTTTATGACCACCCAGTTACGAAGCGGTTTTTGATGTCATCAAAGTACCCATTCGGTGATGGTGATTAACACAACCTCATGTTCGAAGGATTAGGTTACTATGCATTTAAAAGCTTACAGCAATACGAACTTAATGACTTGATCTTATTCTACGCTTACTATGGGTGTGTGTCCATCACATCATTCTCCTAATGATATAACCTTGTTATTAATCACATCCTTATGTCCATGATCAGGAAACCATGATCATCAATCAATCAACAAGCTAGTTCAACAAGAGGCTTACTAGGGACTCTCACATGTTTACAAAACACACAAGTATTAGTGTTTCCTAATAATACAATTATAGCATGGGATGTAAACATTCATCATAAACACAAAGATATAATAATAATCACTTTTATTATTGCCTCTTGGGCATATCTCCAACAAAACCTTACTAACTTTGACCAAATATTTAGAAAAAAATATCTACATCTATAATATTGAATGGACATATTAAGAAAATATACTTTATGGTGAATCTGTTGATATTAATTTAGTATTCTAAATTTTTATATCTTTGTGTATAATCATGGTCAAACTTAAAAAATGTTGACTTTTGACTAATCCTTAGACTCCTTATATTTTGGCGGAGGGAGTACTATTCAACACGAATCCAGTTGCTCTGAACCATTGGATCTAATAGCCCAACGGTCATGATTAGTGCTATGGATCCAATTCAAAACTGCTCCACTATAGTACTATATAAGTAGAGAGAATACAGTCTACTATGCTATGAAATTTTGGGGGTGGTGACATGATGGTTGTAGAACATGCATGGTGGAGTTTGCTCTAGGTACAATTCAACACGAATCCAGCTTCTCTGAACCATTGGATCCAGCAGCCCAACGGTCATGATTGGTGCTATGGATCCAATTCAAAACTACTCCACTATAGTAGTATAGATGTTGATCAAATTTATAACTTTTTGTGCTTTACCAATTATAATTTTATATAGTGATGATATGTCATACATTTACTATCTGAGCCTTATTAAGGTGTGCTTTTTTATACAATGCGGGATTAGTATATTTCTTTGCCTAGACATATGGTCACCTCTGTCCACGCGCTGTACATGCTGAGAGAATAAAACGTTGGCAGGGGAAGACGGCAGCAGCGAAGAGAAGTTGAAGGCGGTTCCATGTCAGAGCAAAGTTATGATGGGTTTATGACACGAGGTACTCCTGTGGCCTTACAATGTACACTCTACTAGTAGTAAATTTCAAGACCTATGCACGCAAAACAAATCGTGTGTTTTCTCTCTCCTTCCCTATGCTCCATCTCTCCTCCCCTTCCCCCTCGCGCACCGCTCCGGCTGATCTCTCTCTCCTCGTCCATAGCATGGCGCTGCACACGTGTGCCTTGGTATGGCGGCTCTGTGTATCTGTCGTGTTTGGCAGCCGCGCGTTGGTGTGGAGTAGGGCCGAGGAGTACATAGGAAGGAAACCAATTTGGTCCTTGGCGGCAAAAAAATTCAAACTTTTCCGATTTTCGAAATTCTCACTTGTTTCCTCATACGTCCATTTTGCATCACTATGCTATGTCATAATTCACTATTATTCATTGATATATTTCGTATTGAGAGGTGATACTTATGTTATTTCATCTGTTTTTGCATGGTTGATGACTTTTGGAGCATGGACCGCTGCAGCCAGGATTCTGATGGAAAAGGTGCTGTTTGGAGGCAAAATTCATGTAGATCAGAAAATCCGGGTAAATACACGAAAAATCCTATTTTTCCAGAAGACGAAGGAAGCCAGAAGAGGGGCTGGAGATGGGCCACAGGGGGCCCACACCACCCCCTGGCGCGGGCCAGCCTAGGCAGCGCCACCAGGTGGTGTGGCCACCCTGGTCCACCCCTGGCACTCCCCTCTGGCGTATATTATCCTCCTGAAACTGTAAGACTCGGGGAGCGACCACAGAAATATTCCGACGCCTCTGGAGGGCAGAAAACACCGAGGGAGAAAGATCTCTCCGGCAGACAGATTTCTGCCGGGGGAATTCCTTCCCGGAGAGGGGAGATCGTCGCCATAAACACCACCATCAAGCTGGACTTCACCGGGATAATCATCATCACCACCATCAGCACCCTCATCACCATCTCCATATAGCTGTAACAATTGCGTTGAATCTTTCATTAGTTCTTAGGGGAAACTTTCCTGGTGTTGATTACTCTTTGTAGTTGATGCTATTGAGTGAACCATTGAATTATTGTTTATGTTCAGATTGTTATACATCATTATTCCATATCTGATCATGATCCATATGATGTCTTGTGAGTATTTCTTTTTGTTCTTGAGGACATGGGAGAAGTCATGTTGTTAGTAGTGGAATTGTGTTGAGAAAGATTCAACAGTTTGATATTTAAGTTGCGGTGTACTTCTTCTAGTGGTGTCATGTGAACGTCGACTACATGACAATTCACCTATATGGGCCTAGGGGAATGCATTGTGTATTTGGCTACTAATCGTAGGGGTTGCCAGAGTGCAAGAAACCTGAACCCCCGTTAGGAAACCATTGCACAAGGGACATAAGGGTCTTAGAGTTTAAAGCTGTGGTTAGATTTCTACCTTAATTACTTTCTTGTACTTATGGATGTTTGCAAGGGGTATAATCACAAGTATGTATTAGTCCTAGGAAGGTCGGTACATTATCACAGGTTCAGCCACACAACACTTAGGAAGCTAAAGAATATTAATCAACTATATGAAGCGAAAGCACTTGGCAGTCTTCCCATGTGTCCTCGAGAACATTTGGTCATCTTAAGTAATACAACTGGCTTGTCCTTTGCTGCATAAAGGATTGGGCCACTTGCTGCATTTAGTCCTACTTTCTTTTATTTACTCGTACTTCGTTTACTTGCATTATAAAAAACCCCTAAAAATCCGTTTGCTAAGTATTTGCAGAGAATTCCTGATCCATACCACTAGCCAGCACCTTCTGCTCCTCGTTGGGTTCGACACTCTTACTTATCGGAAATACTGCGATACACCCCCTATACTTGTGGGTCATCAAGACTATTTTCTGGCACTATTGCCGGGGAGTGAACCGCTATTGGAGAGTGGAGCTGGTAAAGGAAACTTCTACTGTGAGTATTGTTTACTTCTGTTGGTTGCTTTATTTTTGTTATGGATAATTCGCTGAGTTTCTTATTTGGTAATGTTACTACCACTGCTAAGGTAGTAGATAAGCCACCACCTGCTGAGAATGATGTTTTCAAAATACCTACAAGAATTATTGGTCGTGTTATGGATAACTACTATGTTGGGGATGGAACTGTCCATTCCGGTTATCATTTACTCTTTATACACGAATTACGTGGGTTGTTCAAGTGTGCAGGTATTACTACAGATCAAGTTAAGAAGAAGTTATCCTCATTATCACTGAAAGGAAGAGCTGAGGACTGGTATAAGCTGCTGAAGAATGGTCAAGCTCTGGAATGGGAGGAAATAGTGCCTCTCTTTTACTCAAAGTTTTATCCTCCTAGTGAGATTCATAAAGATCGGAATCAAATATATAACTTTTGGCCTCTCGATGGAGAGAGTACAGCTCACGCTTGGGGGAGATTGAAGTTACTAATGCTCAAATGTCCCATTCATGAGCTCCCCAACAATATTATTATCAATAATTTTTATGCAAGGCTCCCTCTACATGACAAGGATTTATTGGAAGCTTCTCGTGCTGGATCATTCACTCGCATGGAAAAAGAAGCTAAATGGGATCTTTTGGACCGTATTCAAGATAATGCTGAAGCTTGGGAGAATGACAATGGTAGAAAGTCAAGTATAAATTATGATTATGAATGCATTGAATCTTTTATGGGAACTGATGACTTTCAAAATATTAAAAATGCTTATGGTCTAGACTCTCAAGGTATTACTTATTATTTTAAGGATTTTGCTTCCTACATTGAAGTGCCTAAAAAGAAGTGGAATAAGTATCATGAACCTTATAAAGATGTTGCTAAGAGTGTTCCTGCAAGAAATACTGAAGTTTATACTACTAATCATGTCCTACCTAAACCTTATATTGAGAAAATGCCTTTCCCAGTTAAATTAAAGGAACATTCTATGATAGCTAGTATGGTTAATGAAAGTACAAATAAAGCTGTTGAACCTGATAAACAAATGGTTGATGAACCTATAATAGCAAATGTGAAAGACTTTGTCACTAAATATGAGAAAGAGGGACACACTATCCTTTGTAAGGATCCCTCTAATATTGTTTCACAAAGTAGTGTTATGAGAGCTAGTATTCCTGTGTTTTCTGTTAGAATAAGTGATCATTGTTACGATGGTCCTTATGATAGCCATATTGTTAAGTTTATGCATGATACTAAAAGTTACTATGAGAGAGGTAAAAGTCTTCTTATGCATCTCAATAATATCAAGTTTCCTCGTTTTATGCTGAAAGTTTTTATGTTGCACTTGTTTTGCCTTCTTATGCAAGTATCCTCTAGTTTCAACAACTTGTTTGTTTACAAAATTCCCTTGCATAGGAAGTGGGTTAGACTTAAATGTGTATGTTTTTGCTTCTTAATGCTCTCTTTCGATTCAATTCGCATTCCTATTGGAGCAGCATCAAAATTATCATGCCCATCTTAATGGCTATAAAGAAAGAGCTTTTTGGGAGACAACCCAATTTGTTTTTCCTTTCAGTTTGTTTTTGTTTCTTTGAGTCTTGGAAGTTATTACTTCGGTAATAACCTCTCCTTATTCGTTTTGTTTGGTTTTTCGTCAAGATCAACCTCTAATGAGAGAGAAGTAAGATTTGGAGAAGTTGCTGTCCCGGAATAGATTTTTTGTGCTTCACTGTAAAACTTCGTGAGAGATCTCTGTATGTCTGATTGAGCTGTAATTGTTTGTGCTTCTGGCCCAGGTTGTTATTTAACTGTTGTTAGTTTTGCACTTTTTCATTTGAGCAACAGAAGATTTTAAAAAAAAAAGATCTTTACCTGCTGGTCTGTTTTGATAGATTTTGCCACTCTTGCATTTGCTTCTTTATTCGATTTCCTTTTTGTATTATTTTTGGGTCTTCGAAAGGAGTTGCTACAGTAGCTGATGTTTTGATGGTTTTCAGTTGAAGTTGGACTCAAAAGGTTTTATCACTTCACTTATACTAATGTTGCTAATGAGAACTGTGTGAAGTTTTGTGTGAAGGAAATTTCCAGGAAGTGGAGATAATGGTGTAATAAGGAAGAGAAGGGTTTTATGACTCAAGTTATATGTGTATGAAGATGAAGATATTGATGTTATTCAAGTGATGACTCCGGAAGAATCTACTAGATACCAAATTCAGAGACCTGCGAAGTCTGCTTTCAAATAGGTAACAGTTCTGGGAAGAAAAGTTTTGGGAAGAAAAGTTCTGTGAAAATACTATCCAACTA
Source organism: Avena eriantha (assembly GCA_910589775.1). NCBI lineage: Eukaryota > Viridiplantae > Streptophyta > Magnoliopsida > Poales > Poaceae > Avena > Avena eriantha. The sequence continues at coordinate 323,199,023 of OU342741.1, read as the reverse complement.
TATTTTTGCAGTTTTCAGTCAATAAGGGAAGCTACGAAGCGAAAAAGAGACGGAAACGGAGCCAGGGTGGCTCACACCATCCTGTGGCGTGGGCCCCCCTGGCCGCGCTAGCAGGTGGTGAGTCCACGCTGGACTCCGCCTCTGACTCGTTTTCGCCCAGTACCTTCCTTTTGATATGAAACTTCGTAATATATAACCCCTCGGATCCCCCGAGGTTCATATATCGTGTTCTCGTCGTGTTCTTGTTTTGATCTGTTTTTTGCCAGGACATACTCTTTGAAAGTTTAGAAGCACAACGGTGTCCGCCAAGGATAAAGGAAAGGAGCCTATGGAGGAAGATCTCCAAGACCCCGGGAAGGAGAAGGAGATCAAGAGTGAAGGTGAAGAGGAGCAAGGCCAACATCCGCACACCGACACTACCATTGCAAGCATTTGAGTGGTGACGAAACCTGCCAGGGTTAGAAGGACTGCACGGATGCAGACTGGAGGGAAGCCTCCTCGTCATAGTTTGGCTCCACGGTCACTTCCTCCAAACACCAAGAATCCTTTCCATACCCTTATCCATGAGCATCAATACCAGAATATGCCCAAGGGGAAATTACCCTCCAATTGGGATTTTCCTCGTTCTAGCCATGCAGGAAAAGAAGACTTCAAGGAGGAAGAGTGGGGAAAGAATAGCAAGAGCTGGAATTCTCAACCCGACATGATCATGAACCGCATTGAGCAAAACACACAGCTGATTCGTAATCTCACCTTCGAGATTGAGGACTTGGGGAAACTTATCAAAGAGCTCATCAAGAGGATACCACCACCACCGAAGGAGTAATTCGTCATCAGGTTTGGCATCCCCCTGGTTTGTTCCAAGCTTGGGGGAATGTCGCGGTATCATATCACTATCTTCTATCTTTTTACCCATATTAGTAGAGTCATATCATGAATAGATAAGTTATTATGTAGTATGGTTTGCATTATGGAAGTGTCCCCTCTCTCGTTAGATATGAATCCCTTGGTGTGAGTTGCCATTATGGAATATTAATGAGAAGTTCTATCATTCACTCTTTTGCATAGCTTATATTAGTTTTCAATTCGTGGTTATATGATCGATCTTGTAGTTAGTATTGGTATCACTTTGGGATCATTGAGTTAATTTAGTTGGTTTTGGCATACCTGGCTCGGTCAGTAGCAACACTATTTTTGAGAGTTAAATGAAATAGAGAGAAGTACTCTAAAGAAAAATAATTTCATCATCTTTCTTTCTTGATTTGCTCATAAGTTTAGTATTCTCTGGTTAAGATCTTTTGTGCTTCCGAGGAAGATCGCATGTTTGTCTTTATCACTTGTATGTTTGGTTGTTTCCTTCAACTCTTATACTTGCTACCCAGCCTTGCTAGCCAAAAACTTGTACTGAGAGGGAATTCTTCTCGTGCATCCACCTCCCTTAAACCAAAACCTTTTCCATTTGTGTCCACCATACCTACCTAGTAGCATTATTGCTATTCTAAGTAAATTCTTGTTTTATCTACCTCCCAAATTAAACTTGTTATGTGATAATTAGAGATTAAAGCTCTCACGAACTTGATGGCACACTTTACTTTCTTGCAATTAATAAACTTGAACCATTGGGTCATTCTTTGTTGCGTATATTCTTGCGCTTTATGATTTGAAGTTAGCAGAACCATCTATCATGGGGAACGCTTTCAACACTTGATTGGTACTTGTACCTAGTTGATATCATGTTCTTTTTCTTATGGATCCCGGTGGTGTGTAATAAAAGTGGAACTTGTAAGATCATGGAGTTTATATGTGTGTTAGAGAAACGCCTAGGCCGCTAGCCTAAGCCATGCCTAATCATGGTGGAAACTTGCAGCACAACTATAGTGAGCATTCTATGAAGCAACCTCAATAAAAACATATGCAAATAGCAAATAAAAAGATCGCTAAGATGCTCACTGTCTGCTTGCCTTGTCATTTTGATTATGGGATAGCTCCTGTGTCATGTGCAAGGGGGTACCCCGTTGGCGGTTCTCAATGATACACGTGTATTTACAATGACAAGAGCTTACTCGTGACTGAAGTTGAGTAGCATGAGGTTCGGTACTCATAAGTAAGGGGCATGGGACTCCAATTTATAACTTGTCAAGCATGTCCTCTTAGTTGTGTCACTTTAACCTTAACCACCAAAAGATGCCTATGATAGGGGCAATGAGAGCTGAAAGCTAGTAAGTATCATAATTTTTGGGAGCTCTTTATGAGACTTGCAATCCCTGCTTCCCTCTACGAAGGGCCTTTCTTTTACTTTGTACTTGAGTCAGTAAACCTACTCCCTTCTGTCTCAGCAAGTATTTTGAGTTGTTATGTTTCATTCATTCATATGATGATTTATTCAATCATGTTTCTTATGTTCCTTGTTTTGCACATTGCTCTTATCTTGATGTTTACCACGTTGAAAGCTATCATTGAAAACCAGCTATTTGTGAACTCCAGGAAATTATCAACTATTCTTTGACCAAGAGCTAAGTTTGCCATTACCAATTATGATTCACTTTATGTATCTTTACTGTGTTTCCTTTACTTATTGCAAGTAAGTTATATAATAGTGAGTTGTCTTCTATTATGAACTATGTATTGATGAATGTGATGCTTCTTGTCCGTATTCTTTTATTGACTCTTCACTCCATAAACCCGAGGCCATGTTTATTGAGCTCAATTTTGCTTGGGGACAAGCGAAGTCTAAGCTTGGGGGGAGTTGGTACGTCCATTTTGCATCACTATTCTATGTCATAATTCACTGTTATTCATTGATATATTTCATATTGAGAGGTGATACTTATGTTATTTCATCTGTTTTTTTGCATGGTTGATAACTTTTGGAGCATGGACCGCTGCCGTAAGGATTCTGATGGAAAAGGTGTTGTTTGGAGGCAAAATTCGCAAAGATCAGAAAATCCGGGAAAATACACAGAAAATCCTATTTATCTAGAAGACAAAGGAAGCCAGAAGAGGGGCTGGAGATGGGCCACAGGGGGCCCACACCACCCCCTGGCGCGGGCCAGCCTAGCCCGCGCCACCAGGTGATGTGGCCGCCCTGGTCCACCCCTGGCACTCCCCTCTGGCGTATATTATCCTCCTGAAACCCTAAGACTCGGGTAGCGACCACAGAAAGATTCCGCCGCCTCTGGAGGGCAGAAAACACCGAGGGAGAAAGATCTCTCTGGCAGACACATTTCTGCCAGGGGAATTCCTTCCTAGGGAGGGGAGATCGTCGCCATCAACACCACCATCAAGTTGGACTTCATCGGGATCATCATCATCATCAGCACCATCATCACCATCAGCACCCTCATCACCATCTCCATATTGTTGTAACAATTGCGTTGAATCTTGCATTAGTTCTTACTTTCCCGGTGTTGATTACTCTTTGTAGTTGATGCTATTGAGTGGACCATTGAATTATTGTTTATGATCAGATTGTTATACATCATTATTCCATCTCTGATCATGATCCATATGATGTCTTGTGAGTAGTTCGTTTTGTTCTTGAGGACATGGGAGAAGTCATGTTGTTAGTAGTGGAATTGTGTTGAGAAAGATTCAATAGTTTGATATTTAAGTTCTGGTGTACTTCTTCTAGTGGTGTCATGTGAACGTCGACTACATGACACTTTACCTATATGGGCCTAGGGGAATGCATTGTGTATTTAGCTACTAATCGTAGGGGTTGCCGGAGTGACAAAAACCTGAATCCCCGTTAGGAAACCATTGCACAAGGGACGTAAGGGTTTTAGAGTTTAAAGCTATGGTTAGGTTTCTACCTTAATTACTTTCTTGTACTTATGGATATTTGCAAGGGGTATAATCACAAGTATGTATTAGTCCTAGGAAGGTCGGTAAATTAGCATAGGTTCACCCACACAACACTTAGCAAGCTAAAGAAGGTTAATCAACTATATGAAGCGAAAGCACTTGGCAGTCTTCCCATGTGTCCTCGAGAACGTTTGGTCATCTTAAGTAATATAACCGGCTTGTCCTTTGCTGCATAAAGGATTGGGCCACTTGCTGCATTTAGTCCTACTGTCTTTTATTTACTCGTACTTTGTTTACTTGCATTATCAAAAGCCCCTAAAAATCCGTTTGCTAAGTATTTGCAGAGAATTCCTGATCCATACCACTAGCCAGCACCTTCTGCTCCTCGTTGGGTTCGACACTCTTACTTATCGAAAATACTGCGATACACCCCCTATACTTGTGGGTCATCACTTCCCAAACATCGGGAGGGAAGGTTATTCAAAAGATCGGCCAAACATTGGGAGGGAAGGCAATTTTGAACTAGTTTTGAACATTGACCGTTGGATCAAGACTGGCAAATCCAAACTTTGACCATTGACCATTGGATCAAGACTGGCCAATCCAAACTTTGCTAACCGCTGGATCTACTTTTCCATTATTAGCATCTAGAAAGATTCTACCGATAGTCTTTAGAACAATGGATGCTAGTATGCGCATACCTCAAAACACACACTTCATTGGTCAGTTTTAGGGTCCTTGTGCTAAATGCATGCATGGACTTGGATGCAATTTTCATTTTTATAAGGTCCTTGATCTAACTTGTACTTCCACTGACCGTCTTAACTCTCAAGCACCGCGCTCCTACGAGACCAACCATTAGATCGGCCATTCACGATACTTCTTATATTATCTTTATCTTGTCTTATCTCTTACAATAACATACCACCATTGTATAGTGTATGAATTGACTTCGAACATTGACCGTTGGATCAAGACTGCCAAATCTAAACATTGCTAACCGTTAGATCTTCTATTTTCCCTTAGCATCGAGAAAGATTCTATTGATAGTCTTTAGCACGATGAATGCTAGTATGCACAAACCACAAAACACACACACACTTCATTATTCAGTTTTAGGGTTATTGTGTTAAATGGATGGACTTGGGTGGAATTTTCATTTTTTATGAGGTCCTTGATGTAAGTTTTACTTCCATTGATCGTGTTAACTCTCAAGCACCTCTCTCCTATGATACCTACCATAGTTAAAAGAAAATGCAACCACCCCAATTATCACACAAATTGGACCAATGGTTTCTTATACGTAATGCCCAAGTTTTTAGTACTAGGATTTTTCAACATCGTCCTAGCAAACTTTGCACACTTCAGTGACTTTTTGTCGATTTAATGATATTAGATCAAACTTGAGCTAAAAGTAAGCGCGATAGATTTCTCTTGAATTAAATGTATTTTCGTAGGTAGATGGGTGCATCTTCTTCTAGTAAACAATGTCGTTGGTGTGAGTTTCTAACTATGAGGAAAGAAAATCCTCAGTTTTCCGAGTGATGACAAGATGGTTCTTTTATGTAAAGAAAGTCTGAAGAATATGGATCTCAATGCCATAAGCCAAGCTTTTAGACATATTAAGTGGACCAACGTGTTTTACTTACGATTCCCATGTTTTATGAGTTTTCGAACTCCCTATGTAGCTAATTAACTTTTCCCCACTTGATTGACTTCGTGCCTATATTTATCGAAATTTGGTCAAACTTGAACTACAACAACTAAATTATTGTAGGTTGCTTCTAAAGAATTACAAAAAAAATTTGGAGGTGTACTCATTGGGGGCTCAGTTAATATATCGGAAAACAACCGAGAGTTTTGACAATAGGTTTTTAACTCCTTTCTAATTAATATTTTGCATCTTGAGAATTTAACGAAAAATTAGCTCAAACTTGAGCTACAAGTAAGCACGATAGATTTTTATTTAATTAAATGCCTCTTTGGGGGTAGATGGATGCATGTTCTTGTAGTAATTAGTACCGCCGGTGTGAGTTTCCAACTCTCAGGAAAGAACATTCTCAATTTTCCGAGTGATGATGAGATTATTGTTCATTTTCGTAAACATAGTCCAAACCATATGGACCTGAACACCACAAGCCAAGCTTTCAGACATATATAGTGGACCATCATGTTGTACTTATGATTCCCGTGTTTTATGAGTTTTCAAACTTATTCTATAGCTAACTTTGCCCACTTGAAATTGTTTTTATGTCGATTTATTGAAATTAGTTCAATTTTGAACTACAAGTAAATTGTTTGTTGCATTAAAAGTTTTACGTTTTTGGGAGGTAAACCATTGGGGGCTGATTTAATATATAACAAACCATCACCGATAGTTTTTACAACAAGTTCAACTTCTTGCTAAGATTTTGCATCTTGACAATTTAATGAAATTATATCAAACTTGATCTACAAGTAAATGCGATAGATTGCTCTTGAATTAATTGTCTTTTCGGAGGTAGACGGGTACATCTTCTTGTAGTAAACAATGTCGTCGATTTGAGTTTCCAAATATCAGGAAATATCATTCTTAATTTTCCGAGTGACGACGAGATTGTTCCTTTCTGTAAAGATAGTCTGAAGAGTATGGATCTGAATGACACAAGCCATGTTTTTAGACATCTTATCTTACCACTATATAATGTACGAATAACTTTGAATATTGATCGTTGGATCAAGACTCGCGAATCTGAACATTTCCACCCATTGGATCTTCTTTTCCATTCTAGCATCTAGAAGATTCTATTGATAGTCTTGAACTCAATGAATGCACTATGCATAAACCTCTCAAAACACATGTCTCCATCATACTAGAATCTACTCCCTTATTTCTCTAGCCCATGTTACCAAAAATTTCAAGTGTTAGGTAGCTAATAATCTTTGACTTCTACACATGATGATACAAAGTAGAAGAACCAAATATACACCCATACTTTATAGATGTTGATCAAATTTATATTTTTTCCACTTTACCTAGTATAATTTTATATAGTGATGATATGCCATACGTCTATTATCTGAGCCTCACCTGCAGGGCACGTGCAACCTACTAGTATCTTATTTTATCTTATCTTATCTTACCATTATATAGTGTACGGATTTGAATGTTGACCGTTGGATATTCTTTTCCATTCTAGCATCTAGAAGATTCTATTGATAGTCTTCGGCATAATTAATACTATGCTCAAACCTTAAAGCACACTTCTCCATCATACTAGAATCTTCTCCCTTGTTTCTCTATACCATGTTATTAAAAATTTCATGTGTTAGCAGGTAGCTAATAATCTTTGACTTCTACACATGATGATACAAAGTACAAGGACCAAATATATACCCATACTTTATAGATGTTGATCAAATTTATAATTTTTTGTGCTTTACAAATTATAATTTTATATAATGATGATATGTCATATGTCTACTATCTGAGTCTCATGTGCAACTTACTAGTAGCTAATAATCGTTGACTTCTACAATATCTTACCACTATATATTGTACAAACAACTTTGAATATTGACCATTGGATCAAGACTCCCGAATCCCAACATTTCTAGTCATTGGATCTTCTTTTCCATTCTAGCATCTTGAATATTCGATTGATAGTCTTCTTTCCAAACCACTATATAGTGTACGGATAACTTTGAATTTTGACTCTAGCATTTCTAGCCACTGGATCTTCTTTTCCATTCTAGCATCTAGAAGATTCTATTGATAATCTTTGGCATAATGAATGCTACGCACAAACCTCAAAACACACTTCTCCACCATACTAGAATCGTCTCCCTTGTTTCTCTAGACCATGTTATCAAAAATTTCATGTGTTAGGTAGCTAATAATCTTTGACTTCTACATGATGATACAAAGTACAAGGATCAAATATACACCCATATACTTTATAGATGTTGATCAAATTTATAATGTTTTGTGCTTTACCAATTATATTTTTATCTAGTGATGATATGTCACATGTATACTATCTAAGTCTCCTGTGCAACTTACTAGTAGCTAATAATTGTTAAATTTACCACTATATATTGTACAAACAACTTACTGAATATTGATCGTTGGATCAAGAGTCGCGAATCCCAATATTTCCAGTCGTTGGATCCTCTTTTCCATTCTAGAATCTTGAAGATTCTATTGATAGTCTTCATTACAAACCACTATATAGTGTACGAATAACTTTGAATGTTGACCGTTGGATCAAGACTCGCGAATCCCATCATTTCTAGCTATTGGATCTTCTTTTCCATTCTAGCATCTAGAAGATTCTATTGATAGTCTTTGACATAATGAATGCTATGCACAAACAACAAAACACACTTCTCCATCATACTAGAATCTTCTTCCTTGTTTCTCTAAACCATGTTATCAAAAATTTCATGTGTTAGAAGGTAGCTAATAATCTTTGACTTCTACACATGATGATACAAAGTACAAGGACCAAATATACACCCATACTTTATAGATGTTTGTCGTGGTGGTGTCACTGCAGATGCCATGGATAGGCTAAAGGTGGGGACTAATACACGCTAGGAGAATCCAGGGAGGGATAGTGGAGTGATACTCCACACAGAAGTTTGTATTGATTTCCTTCCAAGATTACAAGTGCTCCTGGAGCTGTATTTGCGAGAGGAGGAAGAAGGAGCTCTCTTACTCTCACCCACGGATTACGTCCGAAACCCTAGCCCCAACAGAATAGTAGAAAGACCAGCCCCCTCTACAGAAGCCCTAGCCCCCCTTTTATAGGGGAGGCTCGGTTTCTGCCTAGGGCATACGTGGAGTCATATTCCTAAGAATATGCCTCCTCCCAAAGTGGTAAGCCGACCGGGGTGCTTTTCCCCCCGCGTCACACATGCTTTAGCTACGTGAGCCTCTGCGGCGCCCTCGTCAGCTGACACGGGCGTCGTCACGCTTGTCGGCCACGCCCCGGTGGTCATGTCCTTGCTTGCTTCGCTCAGGCAGTGCGTACCGGGGCTCCTTTTGACCAGCGAGATTCCTTCCTTCTCCTAGAAGCTTGCTGTGACCCGGATGACGGTTCATCCGGCCACACCTGTTCCTGCATACAAGTAAAACATGCACTTCCGACTCACTGCTTAAGTCGGATGAGACCTAGTTAGGCGAATGCCCCCAGGTCTGGATTACCCCGTGATTCGGCCTGCCTTGAGGTGACCCGGCCAGCACCCGCATTGACCTTGCCGAACCTCGGCTAACTTGGCCTTTATACCCCGGTGTGACCCTACCGGGGGGTATCCCCCCAACATTAGTCCCTGAAGATGGTGCGATCTTAGCTGCCTTGGCCGCTAAGGCCACACCAGGTTCAATTTCCAGCTTTGGTCGCTATTTCCGAGTTAGCTCTTTTACCTCGGATTTTATGGATTTCCATTCCCTTCGCGCATTCCAAGTTTTCACTTGCCGGCTGGGTTACCACTTTAACTCGGATCTCATGGTTTTACTTTCCCTTCGCACACGCCAAGTTTTTACTCGCTGGCCGGGTTACCATAGTTCCATCCGGGTCTCGTTTCCTTCTCTCGTAAGCCATCCCATGTGAAGGGTAATCATTTTGTCTTCTTATTTTAAGGGCCTGCACAGTAAGCGCCGCAGTAATTGTCAGTTATCACTGCGCGTGGGTCACGTCATGCCTGCCTCCTCGTTTTTCGCATCACACTATCACGTCATAGGATCCTCTCCGCTCTGTGGCCCTCCGTGTGGCTCGCCCCTGATTGGTCCGGACGGACGATACACGGCCATTGCGTGTGGCCGGTCCACAGGACGCGATCCCACTCACCCCTGGTTGGAGTGGTTAAATAGTGGAGGGGTGCGTCCCTTAGGATTTTTTCCCCCTCCGCACCCCTCTGCCCGTTGCTATTCCTCTTCGTCTTCCTCGCAACCGCGTCGCTGCCAGCATTGCCAAAAAGCAGTGTCGCCACCGCGCTTCTCCGCTGCACCTCTGCATCACCGTCACTGCGACACAAATCTCTCGCTACGGGTCCTCGTCAATCCAGGCCACTGTCCCTCGCCGCCTCTAGCGCCAGCGAGGGTCTCGAGGAGCAGATGACGGAAGAAGAACTCGCCATTGCTGAACAAGAGATGGAGGAGGACGCCGCGGCGGCGGACCACGGTGCGTGGGCTGGCTCCTGGGTCTGCCAGGACGACCTAGAATGGCTCTACCGGACCAGACGCATCCCCACCGGCGTCGCCGCTCGCCTCCGCCGAACTAGCTCCTTCACCCAATCCTGGGGAGTTCGTCGTGTTCTTGTCTCACTTTCAACGGGGCTTCGGACTACCGGTGAGCGATTTCTTCCAGGATTGGCTCAGTACCTACCATCTCCAGCCGCACCATCTTCCAGCCAACGCCATTACTTCTCTCTCTGCCTTTGCTTCTACGATCGAAGGCTACGCCGGACTGTGGCCCATGAAGGAACTGTGGATCCGTTTTTTCGGCCTTCGTCGCAACGTTATCCCTGACATCCACACTGATCCGGAGGACAAGCGGCTCACTCAGTTCGGAGCCGCCTCCATCTCTCCCCGGAGGTTTTCTGTTTTCCCCCGGGTCACTGGGTTAGAGTCCTGCAAAGGGTGGGCCCGGACGTTCTTTTACATCCAGAACACAGGCACCGAAGATTTGATCCGGTTGCTCCCCTATACACCGGGTCCACCTAACCCGGATCTGTGGGACACCGTTCCCAGGAAACCTACGGCCCTGGCCAACCAAGTGAACAAAAGGTTCGCGGAGCTGAAGGAGCTCGGGCTGCGCAACGAGGATGCAATGATCACTTTCGTGCGCAACCGAATCTCCCCCCTCCAGAAGCGCACCCACAAGGTGTGCCATATGAGCTTCGGCCGCGATCCCAACCGGACTTCATCCTTCGAACTGAGCAACACGGAGATTTATCGCCAGGTTAAGGCTCTCTTCACCACTCACAAGGACTTCTCCTCTGAGTGGAATTGGGGGATTGAGCATTTCTGCCGTGACCGGCTTCCTCCCATGGTAAGTTTTATGTTGCAAACTTACCCCGAACTAACTACATGTCAGTTATTGTTACATTTTTGACTCTTTTGTTCGTTCTTTTCCTCAGCTATTCCTTCAGCAGACCCTCGAGGACGGTACCGATCCGACCCTTAAGTGGGCATCGGACCGGGAGACTCCGGATGAGGAGGAGCCGGACCAAGAGATGTTTCTCCCCATGACCGACGCTACGAAACGACCCACGGGTAAATTCTCTTCTATTAGAGATTGGCCCGATGATGAAGATGACTCGGATATCGAGATAATTGAACCTATTGAGGCTGTTCCGCTTTCTTTTGCTTTTTCGCCATCAGCTCATCCGGTGGTCATATCCACGAGGATCCTCCCCTCGCTACGGGCGAGCCAGTTCCGGTGGCGTCGAAGAAGAAGCGCGGGGCTTCCTCAAGCTCTTCCTCCGGACCTTCCCAGCCTGTTAAAAGGCGAAAGAATTCCGGGGACAAGACCGCCTCCAAGCCAGCAGGCAAGGCCCCAGCACGAAGGGCTCGGAAACCCAAGGAGGCCGAAACCTCGGATGCGTAAGTCATTCTTTCTTCTGTAACCTGTTCTTCCTCACTTCGTCGTAATTTTTCTTTTGGCGTTGTTTGATTTTGCAGGGCTCCGGTGGAGGTCCCTCAAAGTGGGTCCAGCATCTCTTCACCTCTCCGGCCTAGCCCTTCCCCCCGTCGTGACGACGAGTCACGTCCGCTGAGCCCTATTCTAGAGGGCTCTACGGCCGCTCCGGGTCACCTTGGAACGGGGGGGACCGGCCCAGTTGGAGCAACGGCATCCACCACCTCGGCAACGCTGCAACCAGCAGCCACTGAGGCGACCTCGGCTCCCGCACCAGTTCCTGTACCAGCAACTAGACCAGCACCAACTCCAACTCCGGCATCAACACCAACTCCGGCTGCGAAAACATCAGCGCCGGCACCAAGTCCGGCAACGAGAGTACCAGCGCCCAGTTCCTTTGCATCTTCCGAACCTTCTCAACCTCGAAAAACCGCTGCTACGGCTTCCTCTTCCCAGCAAGTCAAGGGCAAGAAGGCTCCAGACGCTGCCAAGCCCACTGCCGTCGAGCCTGGGCAACGTACCCTCGTATCGATGCTGCCTAAGAAAACACCAGCGGCAAAGGACGCCCCTACCGAGCCAACCAATGCCCAGCAGTTGGTCCTGCATACCAGCCCCACCCTTGCCTTGGTAGAGAGGAAGGAAGCACATGTAAAGGGCTTGCTGACGCCCCATATGCCCACCGGTGAACGGTACCCCCCGAGCCTGATGGAATTTGTCATGAACTGGAATAAGGCAGAGGTAGTTCTGGATTCTGATCTCCCGGAAAGTTCGGCCCTGCCGAGTTTTCTGCTCAGATGAATACCGCCGCAAAGGCAATTAACCTCGCTGGACGAATGATGGAGGTACGTCGTTTCTCCTTTACAAATTGTAGATAATAACTATTAGTCCCCGAGCCTCCGAGGGAGTAACTTGTTACTTGGCCGGATGCTCTTTTATAGAACTAACGTAGCTCCATGATAACTTCGAATATGCACCCATCTAAAGCCGGGTTAAGTTCCACTTGGCCGGATCTTAGTATACTTCAAATATGCACACACCTAGAGCCGGGTTAAGTTCCACTTGGCCCAGATTTTAGTACACTTCGAATATGCACACACCTAGAGCCAGGTTAAGTTCCACTTGGCCTGGATTTTAGTACACTTCGAATATGCACACACCTAGAGCCGGGTTAAGTTCCACTTGGCCCGGATTTTAGTACACTTCGAATATGCACACACCTAGAGCCGGGTTAAGTTCCATTTGGCCCGGATTTTAGTACACTTCGAATATGCACTAGGCTGACTTAAGTTTCTGTATCTCTTTTAGGTGACCACCAACCGCCGGAGTGCTGAATTCTAACGCTTGCTGGATACGCACAAGAATCTTGGCGCAAAACAGGCTGCACTCATCGCGGAGTATGAGAAAAGGGGTAAATTTCTTCCTAATCCTTTCTCATTTTTCTTCAATTTCGTTTTCTGAATTAATTTGATTGTTCGGTTTCCACAGCTGGGGTGGAGGCTGAGAACAAGATAATGCGGAAGAACTTGGAGCAGATCAAGGGTACATCCTTTTTGTCTGCTTTCACCGTTCTTTTTGTCTGCTTTCTCCCTTGGTTCGGCAAACATTCATACCTCGGCTCTGCCGGGCCAACACACGATTTCAGCATTGCTTGAAGAAAGTGTGCACGTGCCTAACATGATGCTGCATTTTCTCGAACAAGCTGGACAGCACCAAGCTGAGCTGAAGAAGAAAGATGACGAGCTCGCCCTTCTCCGGACCAAGGATGATGAGATTGCCAGGCTGAAGGCTGAGATGGCAAAGATGAAGGCGCAGCATCAAATCGAGCTAAAAAAGGCTGGCCAGGACTACACCGAAGAGCGTGAGCTCCTCAACCTCCAAATTGCTAAGGACTGTGAGCTTCTTCAAGAGGCCGACGTCAAACTTGAGTTAGCTAACGCAGAGCTTGAGCAGCTTCGGAAGAGGCGTGATGATTGCACCAAGGAATTGACCCGGATTCACGGCCACATCTCACATAATTTGTTTTCCCTTATCAGCCTTATTTCTCCGGGTTAGTTCATACGTCTTGTTTTTCAACTTCGTCTTTTGCCTTGTTTCTCAGGCCACTTTCCAGAGGATACTGCTATTGCGAGTGCTGCTGTTGTCAATTTCCGCCGAGAGAGGGGTACTCCCGCTACTCCTGATGGTGCGATCATTCCCTTAGACATGGAGGACCTATTGGTCAGCCTGTCCTCTCGCGTGGAAATCATTAAAAACTACGGCAAAGATCTCCTTGACGTTTTAGTCCGAATCTTCAATGCGTTCTGGCCCGCTGATGACACTCGGGAGAGAGTTGCGCATCTCGCTGAAAAGCTTTCGGAAATCGAGACCCAGCTCGACCTCTGGAGAGAGTCCACCGGACGTGCCGCAGCTGATACTATCCTTCACCATATTCTTACGTGGTACGAGAAGATTGATCTCAGCCTCCTTACACGCATGCGCACAGGATCCAGATGGAACAATGACCCAGAGTGGGTGGCTCGGCGCCAGGCTTGCGCCCACAGTCTCATCGAATATGCTCCTATTCACGACTGGACTGAGGGTCCGAGCTTCCTGGAAGTCGCTGGCGAAGAAGAAGTTGAGAACGTTGAAGATGATTTGGGTGAGGACGAAGAGGACACTGCCTCGGATATCGAAGAGGGCGAAGATGATGCCAAACTTCCTCTCGCTGCTTCTAAGTAAAAAACACTTGAAAACCTATGAGATCCCCGGTATGCCGGGTGGAATTGTATTCCAAACATATGTGATATTTTGCTACTAAGTGCTTATGCCGAATTAACTTGGGCGTAGTCCCCGAGTATCTTTTCTTGTTCGTTCAATCTCTTGGCTCGGTTCGTGTCTACCTTGGTTCGGTTTTACAACTTACGAATCCGAGCTTGAAAAATTGTCTTAACAATACTGGGAAACTTTTAGGCTTAGCTCAAAAATAGAACAGCATAATAACTTGAAAATGAATACTGGGTTAGTCCGAAAAACAAACGTCGGCTCGAATAAATTCTTTTCCTTAGTCGTTTTTCATGTGCTACTCAATTCCAAACTTGTTCTCTTCCTTGCCATGAAGCCAATTCTTGTTGGACAGCAGCAAGTCGAAGAGTTGGGTTCTTGGTGCTCGCACATTACTAATCCGAGTTAAGTAGAATAACTTATTCCAGCTAACGAGCAAAAAACAACAAACAATATTAAGGCAGTCCCCGAGTCACTGCTCGAGGTACCAACATTTCATTGATAAGCTCATTGTCGACGTACATACCGACATATGAGAAGACTCGGATACATACGCTTCTTTTGCTAAGTGTAGAAAGGACGAAGTAGAGCTATATTCCTTGGTCGCTTAGATTCCTCTCCGGACCTGTCCGCCTTGTTCTTTTCATGTGGCTTTGCATCTATAAGATAGTAAGAATCATTGTGTAATGCTTTGCTCACGATAAACGGCCCTTCCCATGGGGGGGATAACTTATGCATGCCCGTAGTACGTTGTACCAACCAGAGCACCAGATCGCCTTCCCGAAAGACCCGGGGGCACACTTTTCGGCTGTGATAGCGTCGGAGATTTTGCTGATATATGGCGGATCTAGACAGTGCCAGTTCTCTCGCTTCTTCCATCAGATCAACATCATTTTGACGGGCTTCTTGCACTTCGGCTTATGTGTATTGGGTGACCCTAGGCGAATCATGCACTATGTCGGCTGGTAATACAGCTCCTGCCCCATATACTAGAAAGAACGGCGTATAGCCTGTCGATCGATTCGGAGTTGTTCTTAAACTCCACAGTATCGCTGGTAGTTCTTCTATCCAGCACCCCGCTGATCTTTGCAGCGGCTCAATGAGCTGGGGTTTTATCCCGGATAATACTAATCCGTTGGATCTTTCCACTTGTCCGTTCGATGCGGGGTGGGCTACCGAGGCTATGTCCAGCCGGATCTTCTTATCCCGGCAGAAACGCGCAAATGCTCCTTCCGCAAAGTTTGTGCCATTATCAATTATGATACTGTGGGGATAACCGTACCTCAAGATTATATCTTTGAGAAACATTACGGCCGTAGCTCCATCACATTTTCTTATAGGTTTTACCTCAATCCATTTCGTAAACTTGTCCACCATGACCAGAATGTGAGTCATGTTTTCCCTTGCTGGTTTGAACGGGCCAACCATATCCAAGCACCATACGGAAAATGGCCAAGTGATTGGTATGGTCTTGAGTTCCGACATTGGCATATGTGTCTTGGTGGCATACCTCTGACAACCATTACATTTTCTCACCAGATCTTCTGCTTGCTCTAACGCATTCGGCCAGTAGAATCCGTGCCAGAAAGCTTTTGTTACCAAGGCTCGGGATGAGGCATGATGCCCGCATTCCCCCTGATGTATATCTCGGATGATTTCAAGTCCTTCTTCCGGGTCAACACATCGATGGGGTACATTTGTCACACTTCTTTTGTATAGTTCAGAATTGATGATTGTGTAGGCCTTTGCCCTCCTCTGTGTTTGCCTGGACAGCACTTCCTCAGTGGGTAACATTCCGTCCCTCAGGAATTGAAATATAGGCAATGCCCAAGATGGTATTGCTCGCACAAGGAACACATCCTCATCAATCTCCATCTGATCCACCGGAATAACTTCAACCGGACCACGCTGAGCAGTCCCCGGGTCTTGCGAAGCAGTCCCCGGGTTTACTGAAGTAGTCCCCGGATTTGTCGAGGCAGTCCTCGGGTTCAGCGCTCCACTTCCCGTGTCCTCCGGGACGTAGATTGACTCGGATCCTGGGGATGGCCTGATGGATGGTTTCCTGAGGTGCTCTAATGCCACACCTGGTGGAATTGCTTGTCGGGTTGACCCAAGCTTCGACAGCATGTCGGTAGCCTCATTTTCCACCCGGGGTACATGGTGAAATTCATATCCCTCAAAGTAACCAGATATTTTCTGCACATGAAATCTGTACAGCGCCATGTTTGGATCCAAGGAGTCCCATACTCCGACACTTGCTGCACCACCAAATCCGAGTCGCCAAAGCATATGATCCGACGTATTCCAATTTCTTTTGCTACCTTAAGCCCATGCACAAGTGCTTCATACTCAGCGACATTGTTTGATGCGGTGAAATGGATCTGCAGCACATATCTCAACTGGTCCTTCTTCGGCGACGTGAGTACAAATCCGGCACCTAGCCCGGTTTTGGTCTTTGATCCGTCAAAGTGCATTCGCCAATAGTTCGGATCCGGAAGTGGTGGTTCGTATTGTACCTCGGCCCAATCCATGAAGAAGTCCGCCACAGCTTGAGATTTGATGGCCTCTCTTCTGTCATACTGCGGCGCATAAGATGCTAGCTCAATTGCCCATTTTGCAATTCTGCCACTCGCATCCTTGTTACTCATTATCTCGGATATGGGGGCCTCCCATATGACTCGGATAGGGTGCTCCTCAAAGTAGTGCTTCAGTTTCTTGGCGGCCATGTACACGCCATATGCCACCTTTTGGTAATGTGGATAGTTCTGCTTTGAGGCTGACAACACCTCGCTCAAGTAATACACTGGCCTTTGCACTGACTTGCCTTCCTCGTCGCGCTCCACCACTATCACTGCACTTACAACTCGGTTGGTTGCGGCTATATAGAGCAACATTGGCTCCTTCGATAGTGGTGAGGCTAGTACTGGTGCTGTGGCTAACATTTTCTTCAGGTGGGTAAAGGCTTCATCGGCCTGTGGCGTCCAAACGAACTTATCCGACTTTTTCATGAGTTGGTAAAGAGGCAATGCCTTCTCTCCCAACCGACATACAAACCGACTTAACGAGGCCAGGCAACCTGTGAACTTTTGGACATCGTTAAGACACTTCAGCAGTTCCATTTGCTCGATGGCCCGGATCTTAGTTGGATTAACCTCGATAACTCGGCTGGAACCCAGAAAACCACGCAGTTTTCCAACCGGGACACCGAAGGTGCATTTTTTCGGGTTAAGTTTCATCCGGAACCTCCTTAGGTTCGCAAACGTCTGCCTGATATCGTCAAGGAGCGTTTTGCTTTCCTTGGTCTTGATAACTACATCATCCACGTACACCTGTACATTTTGACCTATTTGGTCGTGCAAACATTTTTGCATACATCTTTGGTACGTTGCCCCTGCATTACGTAAACCAAATGGCATGGTGCGATAGCAATAAGCCCCATACAGGGTAATAAATGCAGTCTTTATTTGATCATCCAGATTCAGAGGTATCTGGTGGAAACCTGAATAGGCATCAATGAACGACAACAGTTCACATCCAGCAGTTGAGTCTATGACCTAGTCTATTCTTGGCAGCGGAAATGGATCTTTTGGACACTCCTTGTTCAGGTTCGTGTAATCGATACACATGCGCCAAACCACTGCCACGTTCGGGTCATCCTTCTTCTTTTCCACCAGCACCGGATTGGATAGCCAATCTGGGTAGAGAACCTCCATGATAAATCCTGCAACTAGCAACCGAGCTATCTCATCCCCAATGACTTTCCTCCTATCTTCGGCGAAGCGATGGAGAGGTTGCTTCACCGGCTTAGCTCCGGGTCTCACATTTAAAGAGTGCTCGGCCAACTCCCTCGGAACACCTTGCAAGTCCTGTGTGGACCAAGCAAAAATGTCCCGATTCTCACGGAGGAAGCTGACGAGCTTGGTTTCCTATTTATCATTTAACCCGGCACCAATCGTTACGGTGCGCTCTGGGAACATGTCATCAATAGGAACCTTCTTGGTATCTTTCGTGGCCTGGAAGGAGACACTTCCATGCAGGTTACTCAGTACCAGCATATACTGCTGCGCGGACTGAGCCAACGCAGCCACCTCTTGAATTTTTCTTTTTTCCTGCGTAATCACTAGCGACTCGGCTAATTTTGATCCAGCCGACGCACACTCCATCGAACGTCGGAAATCCCCTGCAATGGTTATCACCCCGTTTGGTCCGGGAAACTTCATCTTCAAGTAGCTAATGTGACAGCTTGCCATGAACTTGTTCAAGGCTGGCCATCCGAGTAATGCATGGTAAGCACTTTCCAAGTTCACCACCTCGAACTCCAAATTTTCGGTTCGGCAGTTATCCCTCGTGCCGAACAAGACGTCGACCCAGACTTTACCTATGGGCTCACAAGAAATGCCGGGCACAATGCCATGAAAATTTGTCCTCGTGACCTGCAGCATGTTCTCCGAGATACCCAACTTGCGCATTGTGTTCGCATACATGATGTTAATGCTGCTGCGATTGTCGATCAACACCTTTGAGAATCTTATGTTAATGCTAGGTCCAATGAATGTCGGATCTAGCACCAACGCATACGAACCAGGGCTTGGCATGAGCTTGGGATGATCCCTAATGCTCCAGGTGATTTCTTGATCGGACCAAGGCATGTACCTCATCACTGCAGGCATCACCGCATTCACCTCCATATGCCTACCCTGCAAGCTTTTTCTATATGTTTCCTCAGTGGTGAACACGCAGTACCTCTGATGGTTCTCCCTGTACTCGTTTCTCCCCTCATTTCCGGGGTACCTCTGATCCAGCGGATGCTGATTTTCCACTTGGTGCACCGCGTCCCTTCTCTCATTGTTATCATACCTCGGCGGAGGGGGAGGCAACATTAGCTATTGCGTGTTTGCTCCGGAGAGCAATTGCTGCCGAGGTAACTCCCTCCGAGGCTGATCATTTCGGGGTGCCTGAGCATTCCCCGAACCGCCCTGTTCAATCTTCCGCATCCACTCACATTGTATCGTGGTATGACCCGCTGGGTTATTTGGATTTCGCGTGTGAAACTTACACGGCTGGTCCAACATCGACTCATAAGTGTACCTCGGACGGTCTTTCCTTTCTTGCCACTGCTTCTTTTGCTCTGGTGTACATGTCTTCTTGCCATCGTTTCTTGGGGTCCACTGCCCTCCAGTTTTTTGGCGTTGACTGCCCCCTGCTTCGGGCTGATCTTGATTCACAGCTGCAACTTGGTGCGAACCATATCGATGACCCGGTCTATCATCTCTCCTTTTTCCTTTGTAGTCATTCCTTCGGGATGATCCGTCCCCATCTCTTTGATAGTACTCATTGTTTGACTCATTTGATACGAGCCTAGGTTGAGTCGGATCACCCAAAGCATACGAATCCGCAATCCGGATCATCTCTGATAACATAACTAGCATTTTCCTTTGCAACTTCATCCACAACTCGCTTCCATACCTGCACCCTTGTGCAAACCATGCTATGGCCTGCGATTCAATCACGCCCTCACACGAATTTCTCACAGTGCACCACCGGGTTAAAAACTCTCGATCCGTCTCATTTGGCCTTTGCTTGCACATAGCTAGGGTTTGTGGCATGTTCGGCCTTTGATACGTACTCGAAAAATTGCTGATGAACATCCCCTCAAAATCTATCCAGCAGTTGATGCTTCCTGGTGGCAAATTGTTCAACCACACCCTTGTCGGGCCTTCCAACATCTGGGGTACATACCGTACAGCCCATCTCAGGTTGCCAGTGGCAATTTTAACTGCCGTAGCATAATTTATTAGTCAATCCTCCGGCTTTGTACTGCCGTCGTATGTCTTCGTGCCCCTGGGTAACTGGAAGTTGGGTACTGGTGGCTCTTTCATGATCCGGGGTCCAAAACATGCTGGGGCCGGTGGACCTTGGCATTCAATTTGTTCCGACCAATACAGTCGATCCAGTTTTAACCTGGCATCATCCGACATCAAATCTCTACTTCCCAATCTTGATCCTATCACGTGATAGTCTTGCCTCGGGTATCCCGCGTTTGCCATTTACGAGTCTCCATCATTATACCTGTCTTGTTCTCGTGGAGCGCCTTTCTGTTGCATACCTCGGCCGGCACTTTGCTCTTGCCTTGGTATATTCCGCTGCTGCAGTTGTCCTGCTCCAGCCGAGTTTCGCTGTCCGGCATTGCCATTGACAATGTTCCCTTGACCGGCATTGCCTTGGTCGCGGTTACCTCGGCCAGCTTCACCTCGGCTTACACTCCGTCGATCATCATTTTTCTGCGCTTCTTTTCCTTTCCCTTCCCGCGTCGGGTCATACGGGACGATCTATTTGTTCTGTCGGGCCGAGGTTACTACCTCCTCTCTCCTAGGGCCGCCATGAGGGGATGATGCGGCTCCAGCGATTTCTCCGGGTTACCCACCACCGAATGGACGATCTTGGAGGCTCCAGCTCTCTCCAGGTTAGCTCTGAGTAGTTCCTCGTTTTGCCTGTTCGCAATCCGAACCACCTCGTTAACCCTATCTTGTTGTCTTTGCCGGGCTTCACCCGTTAGACCCTCCAACTCGGATGCTGCTGCATCCGCTGCTCTGAGCTTCTTTGCCGGGGTACTATACCTCGGCAGCCCCACGGACAAACAGTTTTCCGATACCTCAATTCTAGTATCACCCTCTCGGTTCATCTCGCTCATGAGATTTCTCCCCTTCACTTTTACTGCGTCCACTTTGTTCGCTTTTGCGTACTCACGAAGCGTCATATTCAATGACTGCTGAGCCCGGCTATTTTCTTTGCGCCCTCTAGGATTTTCTGCCTAGTTTCTTCCAGCTCGGCACGCGCTCGAGCTGGATCTACCGCTGCTACTACAGGGTTTGCCAAGCTATCCATTGCTTCCCTCAACACGTTCTCTGGCCTCTCTAGTGGAGGACCTCTACCTTTCCTCGGTGCTTTTGGTGTTACCTCCGGATCTGGCGCCGGATCCTTGCTCGCGCCCGCACCTGGCGCAGTCATCATCACCTCCACATGGTCCGGGGAGCGAGCGATACGCGTCCCGGGAACCACGGTGAGGGGTGGCTCCCCCGCATCGACGACGTGACGCGGATGAACACACGACACGTCCACAGCGATGTAGACCTTGTGTGTGCCGAGCTTGACGAAGAGGCCATTGCGTGGTAGAGGGCGCGTGCCGAAGCATCCAGCGTTGTCGCTGACGAAGTCCAGCGCTCCAAAGCGCTGAACGAGCCCGGAGACGATGCGCTCGCCGGTGCCGACGATGTTTCCCGTCTGGATTTTGACCCCTGCTAGCGCCGCTAGCCCCACGATGGGCGCCAACTGTCGTGGTGGTGTCACAGCAGATGACATGGATAGGCTAAAGGTGGGGACTAATACACGCAAGGAGAATCAAGGGAGGGATAGTGGAGTGATACTCCATACAGAAGTTTGTATTGATTTCCTTCCAAGATTACAAGTTCTCTTGGAGCTGTATTTGCGAGAGGAGGAAGAAGGAGCTCTCTTACTCTCACCCACGGATTACGTCCGAAAACCTAGCCCCAACAGAATAGTAGAAAGACCAGCCCCCTCTACAGAAGCCCTAGCCCCCCTTTTATAGGAGAGGCTCGGTTTCTGCCTAGGGCATACGTGGAGGCATATTCCTAAGAATATGCCTGCTCCCAAAGTGGTAAGCCGACCGGGGTGCTTTTTCCCCCGCGTCACACATGCTTTAGCTACGTGAGCCTCTGCGGCGCCCTCGTCAGCCGACACGGGCGTCGTCACGCTTGTAGGCCACGCCCCGGTAGTCCTGTCCTTGCTTGCTTCGCTCAGGCAGTGCGTACCAGGGCTCCTTTCGACCAGCGAGATTCCTTCCTTCTCATAGAAGCTTGCAGTGACCCGGATGACGGTTCATCCGGCCACACCTGTTCCTGCATACAAGTAAAACATGCACTTCCGACTCACTGCTTAAGTCGGATGGGACCTAGTTAGGCGAATGCCCCCAGGTCCGGATTACCCCATGATTCGGCCTGCCTTGAGGTGACCTGGCCAGCACCCGCTTTGACCTTGCCGAACCTCGGCTAACTTGGCCTTTATACCCCGGCGTGACCCTACCCGGGGGTATCCCCCCAACAATGTTGATCAAATTTATAATTTTTTGTGCTTTACAAATTATAATTTTTTTATAGTGATGATATGTCAGACGTCTACTATATGAGTCTGATGTGCAACTTACTTGTAGCTAATAATCGTTGCCTTCTACATGATCCTACCACTATATAGTGTACAAACAACTTTGAAAATTGACCGTTGCATCAAGACTGACGAATCCAAACATTTCTAGTCGTTGGATCTTCTTTTCCATTCTAGCATCTTGAAAAATTCTATTGATAGTCTTCATTACAAACCACTATATAGTGTATGAATAATTTTAAATGTTGACCGTTGGATCAACACTCGCAAATCCCAGCTTTTCTAGCCATTGGATCTTCTTTTCCATTCTAGCATCTGGAAGATTCTATTGATAGTCTTCGGCATAATGAATGCTATGCACAAACCTCAAAACATACTTCTCCATCATACTAGAATCTTCTCCCTTGTTTCTCTAGACCATGTTATAAAAACATTCTGTGTTAGGTAGCTAATAACCTTTGACTTCTACATGACCATACAAAGTACAAGGACCAAATATACACCCATACTTTATAGATGTTGATCGAATTTATATTTTTTGTGCTTTACAAATTATAATTGTATATAGTGATGATATGTCATACATCTACTATCTGAGTGTCACATGCAAGGCACGTGCAACTTAGTAATATATATAGTATAGTGGACCAACATGTTGTACTAACGATTCGTATGTTTTATGAGTTTTTAAACTTCCTAGCTAACTCTGCCACTTGAATGACTCTATGTAGATTCATCAAAATTAGGTCAAATTTAAACTAAAAGTAAATTGTAGGTTGCTTTGAAAGTTTTAAGAAAAAGCTTTTGGAGGCACCCATTGGACAGTCAATTAATATACTCTGTATCAGGAACCACATAGAGTTTTGACAAGAGGTTCAACTTCTTCCTAAGATTTTGCATCTTGACAAACTTGAACTACAAGTATGCGTAGATACTTGTCTCGAATTAAATGTCTTTTTAGAGTTCATTAATGAAAAAAGAAAGTGACGTAATAACTTAGCTAGCTACCATAACATCACACATACCAAGACTAGTAGTATATGATTCTACTCCATCCGTTTAGAAATATAAGGTGCTTTAGCTTTATGAGATGAATGTATCTAGACGCCTTTGAGTGTATAGGTTCACTCTTAACCTCTACGAACCCATACAATAAAATACATCTAGATACATTCGATTCACAAAGCTAAAGCGTCTTATATTTCGAAACGGAGGGAGTATAACCTAATTAATTAGGCCTTTGCGTGACACTACACACATGTTGTTACCCACTATGATGAAGGTACATGTGCAAGTTACTGGAGTAGTCTAAGTTATTTAGCACTATGTGACCATCCTAAATCAGAATGGAGGTGTACGTACGGTATGCCTTGAAGGCACCTGTTCGGCTGTGCTTTAAGATGTTCACTACTCGTGTCGGCTCTCACTGGTCAGACAGATAAAGCCACGCCTTGTTGATTGGGTAATGTATATCGTCAATCTTCTTCCGTCACTAACAAAGAATAAATTCTTCTGCCACTTCCAGGCGCATGCTTTCGTAGAGCTACAACCAGTAGCTCAGATGACTAGTACTCCCGCGTGACGCTCGAGCAATTGCGACCGTCCGTTCATAGTGGACGGGAAGCATTAGACAATGGATTTTGTTTTGGTGGATGGTTGATTTTTTTGAGAGATTGTCGACTTTTTTGTTTATTGAACTGATAGATGTTCGATTTTGGGTCCAGTAAGGCCGATAGGGGAGAGGAAATTGGCAGTGTGGTAGGCAAGCTTATTTGAGGTGACAGTGGGTGGGTGTAAAGATGGTACTGCCGTACTGGTAGCCCATTTTGTGAGCAGTTTGTTGTTGTACTACACAAGAGTTCAAGAGTAGTAGTATTCCAATTTTGGTTCCTTAATTACCGGTGGAACCTTTATGTGTTTATTAGTTATAGTATAGTAGTAGTACAGTAGTACTTGTTCCACATGTGACTGCACAAGATGATGAATGTTGAATATCAAAGGATTATTACGTTCGGTAAGAGGAGCTTTGAGTATACTCCACACCGTCTCTCTGCCATGCCCATTTATTTGAGAGGACAGTACAGCTCCATCCCGTGCTAGGATAGGCTGACCTATTTACTCGATAGGCACAAGGAAACACAGAGAAGAGAGAAAAACCACGCTCGGTAGGCGGTACGATTTCAATCAGTTTATTCTATTTTCTTTTGATCTCCGTCCTGTTCCTCTCCATCTTCTCGTTGATCCCCACTCGCCCCACCTCTAGCACACGCCAATGCCGCGATGCCACTTTCGGAGCATCTCCATAGCCTAGTTCGATAGGCACTGTAGATTTAGCAGAGAGAAAGAAGGCACGCTTGGTTTGATTTCATTCCTTATTTATCTTTGCCTCAATCTCCATCCTCACTTCACCTCCAGCGTCCCAGCGACGGCCATTACCACTGGCACACCAATACAGGCACGCGCCAACACCGCCATGCTAGTTTAGGATCAGCTCCGACGCCCAGTTTGATAGACTGTTTTCCGTCTTGCCCTGTCAGCTGTCGCTCGCTCTCTCCTCCAAAACCCCCAATCAAAACCAAACGCCATTTCCCCCACCTGCTCGAGCCCTTCCTTGGGATGGCCCAATTGATCGATGACAGTGACACTTCTAGGGTGTTTTCCGATGGCCCCCTTGAAGAAATATCTGCTAGATGCGACGTCATCACCGCCACGAGCCTCGCTGCCTGCTGCAAACATTATCTTTACTCAACAACACATAGTGCATCCCTGTCGAAATCTCAACCATTTGGTATCCCGTGTGTTCTTCACTCTCACTCCACTGAGGTACCGCGTGAGTACAATGTCTTCTACCGTGACAATCGCATGAAGCAGTTCTACAGGGGAAACTACTATTGCGGCAGGGGCAAGAAGAAGCCACAGAAGAAGTTCGGGTGGAACTTGTGTGAGCTGACGCCGCTAGACAGGTCCTCCTCTGATGCTGTGATGCCAGATTGTGAGGGTAAGAAGTGGATAGGCGCCCATGGAGCTTGTGAATGTGTTCACTCATTGCTGGATTCCTCTACCAGCAATCTTTGATTTTGAGGCCACACACGAGGTAGCTAAGTTTATCGCGGCTGGTCAGCCTACTAATCTACTGAAGATAGCCATTTGCTAAGTTCCCACAACTGTTGGGAACTATAAGGATTTCTCTGTCCTGGCCATCTTCGACACGGTAATTGCCTTCCTTGATGGTTCTCAGGGTATGTGGATGGTTCTTGAGAACCTGTTCAGCATGTTCAGCTACCGCGATGCAATTATCCACAATGGAGTTGTCTATGCTATAACTCAGATTGGGAATGTTTATGCATGGGATCCTCGGACATGGGGTAAAATTTCCATCCTTAAATTTTCAAGCTTCATCATTCAAATTTTGCTCAGCTGACCTCTGAATGTGCTTTCCTTGAAAGGTCTCGTGCATCTTCCAGGGCAACCTAAATTAGATGGTAATCATGAGTATAGTCCTGATCTATGGTCGTTAGCAAGATCTCCTGATGGTGGTAGCCTTATTATGATCAATATTGTGGGCGTTAGTGCTAGGCGGTATGACACTAGTTATCATGTGGCTGAAAATGTTGGTTATCATCACGGCCGCAATATTCACATCTATTCCACTGGGTTTTGCTGCCATGTGTTCTCGATTGACACTAGTAGGTTACTTCCACTGAGGCAATGGTGGAGGTTCTTAGACCTTGGAGCATTTTCTATCTTCCTTGGATTGAACTATCTTCCAGTTGGCACGGTAGGACTTGGCCCTGGAGATCTAACGAGGAGTAACTGTGGATTTAATATTTGTCCTAAAATATGCCGCATCAGTATGAATGCTCAAGACGTTGATGTTGGTTTCTCAACCAACATTTGCTGGAATTTCCCTCAAAAAAACATTGGCTAGAATTGGCGGCAGACTCCATTTTTGTTCATCCCAAGCTTGGCCAACACGGAGGATTGGAACTAGCATAATTAACGGTTCAAGGGAGATCATATGGAATAGGGATATGCGTATCTTGAATTATTTCCTTTGCCTTATTTGTATCATATGGCCTCAGCCATTAACTTGCTGTACTCTAACACTCATTTCGCTGCAATGTAGTGTAAGGCCTGCGATTTGATCAAACTCCTTATGTATGCAAGCCATAGTTTTAGTTAGTGCGGGTTGAATATTCTGCAACTCGTTGCGCCCGCACCCCTTTATTATTTGTTGAACTTTTGAGTTCTCAAAAAATGTGAAATAAATCCGGAACATTAGCTATGCTGTATCCTGTGCATCCACAATATTCAGTCCTACAATAAGATCTTATGTGACCTATGTCAATCAAAACTAAAAAACCTAATCGAACAATATCTTGTGTTCATTTGTTCATTTTTTGGTGGCCAGGCCATGTACTAGTAATATTTTTGGGATGGAAATTTATAGGTGAACTATATAAATATGATCTATGTTCATGATTTATTTCACATTTTCGAAAAACTTGGAAGTGCCATATGCAATAGCTTGTTGCCGGTGCAGCTAGTTGCAAATTGTAATTTCGTCGTGGATGTACCTAGTGGATCCAAGTGCTTGGTGCATGCAGATTCTCACTAGCAGGTGGAGCCGACCTTAACAGAGCCCACATGTCAGTGAATCAGAGCCACACAAAGTCATGCACGTTGCCTGACTTGAGCGAAATCTGGTGTCCTTGCATGTATCTCATTTTGCTGCGTGGTTGCATGTTGTACACGTGTAATTCCATGTACCTTGTACAAGAACATATATGAACACATGCAACCTGCCAAAAATACCACAGACACACCCGTACTATGCATTATATCCGGTGTATATATTTTCGGTTCTGTGCAACGAGTTCTGCATGTACGCGAACAAGATGAAAGTACATGTGTCCATGTCACAGCTACTGCTACTAGTAGTAGTTCGTCCTACTATTTTCTTTTGAAAATACTAGTACACTATGTTGAAATAAAAGCTGTAAAAAGAAAACCCTCTGGTCAAACTGATGTGACAAGACAATACTGCACCTCTGATACGTAGTAAGTAGGAGTATTGTAAAATTACTAGCTGTGTGGTGTTCTAGTCTAACATACAGTGAAGTCTAGGCGGCAGTGTCCTCGATGCTGCTGTTGACTAGACAAAGCAAGCAAGTATAATCTCCTCCCTCGTTTTTTTCTTTGCCTCTCCATCATCTTCCCCAGTTCCCACTCCGCCCACGATCTCCCCCACACTCTCTTCTAACGCTCCCCTCCTCCTACAGAAAACCCTAGCCGCACTTAGCATCCGCCTATATCCATCCGGCTGTGATGGCCGATTCGAAGCTCAGCGGGCGATGCAAGTGGGATAAACTCAGCACGGACGATGTCGACCTCATCGTTCAATGTCTGGACATTTCCAGCACAGTCAGGCTAGCCGCATACTGCAAGCTGCTGTACGATCGTATCGCCAACAACGAAGGTACGAAATGGACTGTTCACCATTGGAATGAACCCTACCTACTGATGCCTCCGCCTGCTTATTTGTTTGACGAGCACTATGACGATATGAGGGTACATCGTCTGCATGACATGGTGTATGACATGGTGCCCCTCGACCATCCTCGGCGCACCGCTATCCTGCCCTTCATGTACGAAAAATTCTGGATTGGCATGAATGGCGACTGGCTCGCCGTAGTGGACCAACATGGGGCCTGGTACCTAGCGAACATCTAGACCTATCGAGTAATTGACCTTCCATCGACGGATATTTTATGACATTGCAGCCGCCTCACATCCACAATATAACCTGTAATGCTACTAGCTAGCCAGGGTTCCCCCAGTAACATGTAGTCATTTCTGAACTCATTCACATTTCAAAAGTTTTTTTTGGAGAATCCGCAGGTATGGAGAAAAGTTCAAGAAATCGTGGGATGGATCTCTTGAGCTGTTGAAGATCGTAATCTACAGAGTGCCCGCAGAAGTTGGCGGTTACACGGACTATAAGCTCCTCGCGTTATTCGACGGTGAAATCGCCTACCTGGAAGGCGATAGCCAAGTTTGGAGATGTCTGGAGCATTTAGGTCTTGGAAGACGACAGTACTATGACGCCATTGAACACGGCGGCCTCATTTTTGCGGTCACAAGTCAAGGCTGCACCTACTGCTGGGATCCCACATCGGAAGGTAATTCTAGTTCCATGATGATACATTGCGAGTGATTCAGCGAAGTTGTTCTTTAACTACCTTATTTATGTTTTACCTTTCATATGACTGAATGAGCACACACTTTATGTCCTAAAAAAATGAATGAACCATTGCCAGTAATGAATTAGTACCAGTAATATGCCTTCCAAAAATATATTGTATGACGGTGTCCCTACACTACTAAGTTCAATCATTGTCAAAATATGAAAGGTATTATTAACCATCATCTCAATTGTGAGCGCAACACAGTGAAGCTGGGTTTCTTTATTTGTTTCTACTTTCAGGCCCTCCTTGGATTGTAGGAATCACATAGGATTTTTGTAGGATACCAATCTTTCATTTTTGGATTTTGCCTTCGGATTCAATGGAATTGTGTAGGATTTTTTTAGGATTTGGATCCTTAGAAAAAAATTCTATAAAATGTTGTTTGATTCGAAAGAATATAATCCTTAGGAATTCCTTCAAAGGATTCCTTTGCACTCTATTTTGGAGGAAAATTTCCATCCACTCCAACCTCTTCCTACAATTCCTTTGGTCTTCATGGGCAATCAAACACCACTTGATCCAAAATATTGCAGGCGTCTAATCCTATAGGATTCAAGTGGACATGCCTCTATATAAAAAAAGTGGAGCTTTCTCTTTTGAAACTTACAGCAACTAGGAAACTAAGATAAGCAAGAAATCCAATTGTTCAGAATAGCAGAGTAAGAAATGGAATTCCTAATGTTGTTAATTTATTGAGTAATATTATTATCAGGATTTGCCTATTCACACTGTTAGCATGAACAATGAAGAATGCTGGTGTTAGAATATGTATGCCAGTAATGCACTTTTTGTCTCGAATTCGGATGTTGCAGGAAACAAGGAGCTTCCGTTTGTAATCCCAGCACCTATTCTGAATGATCGTCCAGGCATGTGGTTCCTTGCTCGATCGATTGATGTTGAACGCTTGAAGATCGTAATTACAATGTATGGCATGGGGGTTGCCCATGGCGAAGATGGTGAAATCATTCATCATGCTCAAAATAGGACTAACCTACGCCTATATCCTTCCTCTCGTGTCTACATTTTTTAAGAGGATCCTAACTCTGCTGGACCTCCAGGGGTCATCGTTTGGAGGCAGTTAACAGCCTAGGGGACAACTCTCTGTTTCTTGGTCTCAATTATCCAATCATTGACAAGATGATGAAGAAACGCGGATGCAAGGCTGCTGATGACACATTGTTCCCATTCATGAGGAAAAAATATATGTACACAACATACAGGAGATTTCGCGGAATACAATTCCCTCAGATTAAACGCTACAACCTGCAGCCAACTGAAGATGAGCCTATGGCAGTTATCAGGTTTCCCAAAGATGGTTGGAACTCTATTCGACAGGCGGCAATTTGGTTTAGGCCTAGTTTAGGTTTGGTATGCTCGTTGTGCCGTCCCTAGACTGAGCTATGGATCTTTCTGGTGTATTGTTGTGTCATCTTGCAATACTCTCGAGAGGTTGTGCACTTTCCCCACAATCCACGATCAAGTCCTTTTACAGACAAGACCATGCCGAAGCCTTCCCTTAGTAGCCCCTGTACCAGCTGGATCCAACCGTGCCAAGAACCTCCATTTGTTGGTACCCCGGTGAGGTTTCCCACTAAGTACTAAGCCAAGACAGAGCCCATATGTATTGTGGTTGCACGGGAAGCTTCTGAATTCTGAACCATGGCAGACTTCTTTGATTCCTGGGCGGCTGTCCTCCACCAAAATCTCACTCGTTGTCCCGACAACCATTCCGCCCAGAAGAAAACTTAGTTTTATTTTGAAGGGGTTTTGGAGAAGAAAAGTTCGCTCGAGAGAGCTATCATACTTAGAAAATTCTTGAGTCTTTCGAACCCTCCCAACGGTATTTGATATATATAAGTATATAGCATAGCAAGCATAACTTAGAAAAACAGGATAACCTATTGGGATATAAAATCCTAAGCATAGAGCTACTCATGGCATACTACAAAACCGTACTTGCAAAATAATACTAAGAAATTCTACCAAAAACCTACGCATGCATACTATAGAATTTGAAGAGTAAAACATGCATAGTCAAAACTGGGACATAACATGAACAAGTGGTGTAACTTGCCTTATGTTTGTGTTATGGGTGATGATTGAATTCTTCTGCAGCAATCGCACTCTCCGAACAATCTAACGCGAGGACAAAACAATTCCAATCAACACAATTACAAACATAACAACCACAACAATGATGAACACAAGCATGCATGATGATTTAATATTAGTTCTTTGAATGGTATTAGATCATATGATGCATGTAGGAGATCATTTAATGCAATTGGGTATTTGTTATTAAATCTTGATGACCAACAAAAAAGCTTTAGTAGTCTGAAATAGTCTACTGCAAAAAATCGGATCTAGATATTAGGATTTGGATTCAATTTTTGGGAACTTTGCATGGATGCAAAGAAATGCTTATGAATGCTTCATGATTTTCATTTTTGCAAACATTCACACAAATCCTAAAACTAAAACTCAACTCACGCCTTTTTGCCTATATGGCTACTTAGGTATTATCAAAAGGATATAGGGTTTTATGCATTTGGCCTTATATGGCTACTATGCAATATTTTAATAGCTTCTTATGGTTTTATTTTAACCACTCAACCAAAACACACAATGCCACAAATGCCCAAAACAACAAGTTCAATCATGTAACATGAAGGAACACATTCTTAACATCCAATGAAAATGAAGATGTCATGTTATTTTCTCTCTTTTCAAGCAAGTGGTGAAAAGCATCTAGAATGGTTTCATAAATCGAAGTAGAGACTTTAAGGGTCAAATAGGGAAATTAGAATATCACTCCACCATAATTGGGAAAGTCATTTTATTCCCTCTCTTTAATCATCTAAGCATGGTTGGATATTTAAAGAATCAAATAGTTGAAAAGAAAATGAAAACAAGTTGGATAGTCATGTTAATCCAATCTCATACAAGTTTCTGAATTCAAGGAAGGAAAATCATAACTGAAAGTTTCTTTTCTTTGAGAAATTTCAACAAAGTCAAACAATTCAACCAAGTTATTTTATTAACTTTACATTCCAAAATTAGGAGAATTTTGGGATGTGACAGTGGCTCCCCCGCGTCGACGACGTGACGCGGATGAACACACGACACGTCCACAGCGACGTAGACCTTGTGCGTGCCGAGCTTGACGAAGAGGCCATTGCGCGGTAGAGGGCGCGTGCCGAAGCAGCCAGCGTTGTCGCTGACGAAGTCCAGCACTCCAAAGCGCTGAACGAGCCTGGAGACGATGCGCTCGCCGGTGCCGACGATGTTTCCCGTCTGGATTTTGACCCCTCCTAGCGCCGCTAGCCCCACGGTGGGCGCCAACTGTCGTGGTGGTGTCACGGCAGATGCCATGGATAGGCTAAAGGTGGGGACTAATACACGCTAGGAGAATCCAAGGAGGGATAGTGGAGTGATACTCCACACAGAAGTTTGTATTGATTTCCTTCCAAGATTACAAGTGCTCCTGGAGCTGTATTTGCGAGAGGAGGAAGAAGGAGCTCTCTTACTCTCACCCACGGATTACATCCGAAACCCTAGCCCCAACA
This sequence comes from Avena eriantha, assembly GCA_910589775.1. Classification (NCBI taxonomy): domain Eukaryota; kingdom Viridiplantae; phylum Streptophyta; class Magnoliopsida; order Poales; family Poaceae; genus Avena; species Avena eriantha. Next base: position 323,166,845 of record OU342741.1, on the reverse strand, counting down.
GAATAGTAGAAAGACCAGCTCCCTCTACAGAAGCCCTAGCCCCCCTTTTATAGGGGAGGCTCGGTTTCTGCCTAGGGCATACGTGGAGGCATATTCCTTAGAATATGCCTCCTCCCAAAGTGGTAAGCCGACCGGTGTGCTTTTTCCCCCGCGTCACACATGCTTTAGCTACGTGAGCCTCTGTGGCGCCCTCGTCAGCCGACACGGGCGTCGTCACGCTTGTCGGCCATGCCCCGGTGGTCCTGTCCTTGCTTGCATCGCTCAGGCAGTGCGTACCGGGGCTCCTTTTGACCAGCGAGATTCCTTCCTTCTCCTAGAAGCTTGTTGTGACCCAGATGACGGTTCATCTGGCCACACCTGTTCCTGCATACAAGTAAAATATGCACATCCGACTCACTGCTTAAGTCGGATGAGACCTAGTTAGGTGAATACCCCTAGGTCCGGATTACCCCGTGATTCGGCCTGCCTTGAGGTGACCCGGCCAGCACCCGCTTTGACCTTGCCGAACCTCGGCTAACATGGCCTTTATACCCCGGCGTGACCCTACCCGGGGGTATCCCCCCAACAATGTTGATCCAATTTATAATTTTTTGTGCTTTACAAATTATAATTTTTTTATAGTGATGATATGTCAGACGTCTACTATATGAGTCTGATGTGCAACTTACTTATAGCTAATAATCGTTGCCTTTACATGATCCTACCACTATATAGTGTACAAACAACTTTGAATATTGACCGTTGCATCAAGACTCACGAATCCAAACATTTCTAGTCGTTGGATCTTCTTTTCCATTCTAGCATCTTGAAAAATTCTATTGATAGTCTTCATTACAAACCACTATATAGTGTATGAATAATTTTAAATGTTGACCGTTGGATCAAGACTCGCGAATCCCAGCTTTTCTAGCCATTGGATCTTCTTTTCCATTCTAGCATCTGAAAGATTCTATTGATAGTCTTCGGCATAATGAATGCTATGAACAAACTTCAAAACATACTTCTCCATCATACTAGAATCTTCTCCCTTGTTTCTCTAGACCATGTTATAAAAAAATTATGTGTTAGGTAGCTAATAATCTTTGACTTCTACATGATGATACAGAGTGCAAGGACCAAATATACACCCATACTTTATAGATCTTGATCGAATTTATATTTTTTGTGCTTTACAAATTATAATTTTATATAGTGATGATATGTCATACATCTACTATCTGAGTGTCACATGCAAGGCACGTGCAACTTAGTAATATATATAGTGGACCAACATGTTGTACTAACGATTCCTATGTTTTATGAGTTTTTAAACTTCCTAGCTAACTCCGCCACTTGAATGACTCTATGTAGATTCATCAAAATTAGGTCAAATTTGAACTAAAGTAAATTGTTGGTTGCTTTGAAAGTTTTAAGAAAAAGCTTTTGGAGGCACCCATTGGACAATCAATTAATATACTCTGTATCAGAAACCACATAGAGTTTTGACAAGAGGTTCAACTTCTTCCTAAGATTTTGCATCTTGACAAACTTGAACTACAAGTATGCGTAGATACTTGTCTCGAATTAAATGTCTTTTCAGAGTTAATTAATGAAAAAAGAAAGTGACGTAATAACTTAGCTAGCTACCATAACATCACACATACCAAGACTAGTAGTATATGATTCTACTCCATCCGTTCAGAAATATAAGGTGTTTTAGCTTTATGAGATGAATGTATCTAGACGCCTTTGAGTGTATAGGTTCACTCTTAACCTCTACGAACCCATACAATAAAATACATCTAGATACATTCGATTCACAAAGCTAAAACGTCTTATATTTCGAAATGGAGGGAGTACAACCTAATTAATTAGGCATCTGCATGACACTACACACATGTTGTTACCCACTATGATGAAGGTACATGTGCAAGTTACTGGACTAGTCTAAGTTATTTAGCACTATGTGACCATCCTAAATCGGAACGGAGGTGTACGTACGGTATACCTTGAAGGCACATGTTCTGCTGTGCTTTAAGATGTTCACTAATCGTGTCAGCTCTCACTGGTCAGACAGATAAAGCCACACCTTGTTGATTTGGTAATGTATATCTACAATCTTCTTCCGTCACTGACAAAGAATAAATTCTTCTGCCACTTCCAGGCGCATGCTTTCGTAGAGCTACAACCAGTAGCTCAGATGACTAGTACTCCCGCGTGACGCTCGAGCAATTGCGACCGTCCGTTCATAGTGGACGGGAAGCATTAGACAATGGATTTTGTTTTGGTGGATGGTTGATTTTTTTGAGAGATTGTCGACTTTTTTCTTTATTGAACTGATAGATGTTCGGTTTTGGGTCCAGTAAGGCCGATAGGGGAGAGGAAATTGGCAGTGTGGTAGGAAAGCTTATTTGAGGTGACAGTGTGTGGGTGTAAAGATGGTACTGCTATACTGGTAGCCCATTTTGTGAGCATTTTGTTGTTGTACTACACAAGAGTTCGAGAGTAGTAGTATTCCAATTTTGGTTCCTTAATTACCGGTGGAACCTTTATGTGTTTATTAGTTATAGTATAGTAGTAGTACAGTAGTACATGTTCCAAATGTGACTGCACAAGATGATGAATATAGAATATCAAAGGATTATTACGTTCGGTAAGAGGAGCTTTGAGTATACTCCAAACCGTCTCTCTGCCATGCCCATTTATTTGAGAGGACAGTACAGCTCCATCCCGTGCTAGGATAGGCTGACCTATTTACTCGATAGGCACCAGGAAACACAGAGAAGAGAGAAAAACCACGCTCGGTAGGCGGTACGATTTCAATCAATTTATTCTATTTTCTTTTGATCTCCGTCCTGTTCCTCTCCATCTTCTCGTTGATCCCCACTCGCCCCACCTTTAGCACACGCCAATGCCGCGATGCCGCTTTCGGAGCATCTCCATAGCCCAGTTCGATAGGCACTGTAGATTTAGCAGAGAGAAAGAAGGAACGCTTGGTTTGATTTCATTCCATATTTATCTTTGCCTCAATCTCCATCCTCACTTCACCTCCAGTGTCCCAGCGACGGCCATTACCACTGGCACACCAATACAGGCACGCGCCAACACCGCCATGCTAGTTTAGGATCAGCTCCGACGCCCAGTTTGATAGACTGTTTTCTGTCTCGCCCTGCTAGCTGTCGCTCGCTCTCTCCTCTAAAACCCCTAATCAAAACCAAACGCCATTTCCCCCACCTGCTCGAGCCCTTCCTTGGGATGGCCCAATTGATCGATGATAGTGACACTTCTAGGGTGTTTTCCGTTGGCCCCCTTGAAGAAATCTCTGCTAGATGCGACGTCATCACCGCCGCGAGCCTCGCTGCCTGCTGCAAACGTTATCTTTACTCAGCAACACATAGTGCATCCCTGTCAAAATCTCAACCGTTTGGTCTCCCGTGTGTTCTTCACTCTCACTCCACTGAGGTACCACGTGAGTACAATGTCTTCTACCGTGACAATCGCATGAAGCAGTTCTACAGGGGAAACTACTATTGCGGCAGGGGCAAGAAGAAGCCACAGAAGAAGTTCGGGTGGAACTTTTGTGAGCTGACGCTGCTAGACAGGTCCTCCTCCGATGATGTGATGCCAGATTGTGAGGGCAAGAAGTGGATAGGCGCCCATGGAGATTGGATCACCACTGTTGGCCTCGCTAGAACTTGGAGCTTGTGAATGTGTTCACTCGTTGCTGGATTCCTCTACCAGCAATCTTTGATTTTGAGGCCACACACGAGGTAGCTAAGTTTATCGCGGCTGGTCCGCCTACTAATCTACTGAAGATAGCCATTTGCTAAGTTCCCACAACTGTTGGGAACTATAAGGATTTCTCTGTCCTAGCCATCTTCGACACGGTAATTGCCTTCCTTGATGGTTCTCATGGTATGTGGATGGTTCTTGAGAACCTGTTCAGCATGTTCAGCTACCGCGATGCAATTATCCACAATGGAGTTGTCTATGCTATAACTCAGATTGGGAATGTTTATGCATGGGATCCTCGGACATGGGGTAAAATTTCCATCCTTAAATTTTCAAGCTTCATCATTCAAATTTTGCTCAGCTGACCTCTGAATGCGCTTTCCTTGAAAGCTCCCGTGCATCTTCCAGGGCCACCCAAATTAGATGGTAATCATGAGTATAGTCCTGATCTGTGGTTGTTAGCAAGATCTCCTGATGGTGGTAGCCTTATTCTGATCAATACTGTGGGCGTTAGTGCTAGGCGGTATGACACTAGTTATCATGTGGCTGAAAATGTTGGTTATCATCACGACCGCAATATTCACATCTATTCCACTAGGTTTTGCTGCCATGTGTTCTCGATTGACACTAGTAGGTTACTTCCACTGAGGCAATGGTGGAGGGTCTTAGACCTTGGAGAATTTTCTATCTTCCTTGGATTGAACTATCTTCCAGTTAGCGCGGTAGGACTTGGCCCTGGAGATCTAACGAGGAGTAACTGTGGATTTAATATTTGTCCTAAAATATACCGCATCAGTATGAATGCTCAAGAGGCTGATGTTGGTTTCTCAAACAACATTGGCTGGAATTTCCCTCAAAAAAAACATTGGCTAGAATTGGCGGCAGATTCCATTGTGGTTCATCCCAAGCTTGGCCAACGCGAAGGATTGGAACTAGCATAATTAATGGTTCAAGGGAGATCATATGGAATAGGGATTTGCGTATCTTGAATTATTTCCTTCGCCTTATTTGTATCATATGGCCTCAGCCATTAACTTGCTATACTCTAACACTCATTTCGCCGCAATGTAGTGCAAGGCCTGCGATTTGATCAAACTCCTTATGTATGCAAGCCATAGTTTTAGTTAGTGCGGGTTGAATATTCTGCAACTCGTTGCGCCCGCACCCCTTTATTATTTGTTGCACTTTCGAGTTCTCAAAAAATGTGAAATAAATCCTGAACATTAGCTATGTTGTATCCTGTGCATCTACAATATTCAGTCCTACAATAAGATCTTATGTGGCCTATGTCAATCAAAAATAAAAACCTAAGCGAACTACATCTTGTGTTCATTTGTTCATTTTTGGTGGCCAGGCCATGTACTAGTAATATTTTTGGGATGGAAATTTATAGATGAACTATATAAATATGATCTATGTTCATGATTTATTTCACATTTTCGAAAAACTTGGAAGTGCCATATGCAATAGCTTGTTGCCGGTGCAGCTAGTTGCAAATTGTAATTTCCGTCGTGGACGTACCTAGTGGCTCCAAGTGCTTGGTGCATGCAGTGTCTCACTAGTAGGTGGAGCCGACCTTAACAAGGCCCACATGTTAGTGAATCAGAGCCACACAAAGTCATGCCCGTTGCCTGACTTGAGTGAAATCTGATGTCCTTGCATGTCTCTCATTTTGCTGCGCGGTTGCCTGCTGTACACGTGTAATTCCATGTACCTTGTACAAGAACATATATGAACACATGCAACATGCCAAAAATACCACAGACACACCCGTACTATGCATTATATCCGGTGTATATATTTTCGGTTCTGTGCTACGAGTTATGCATGTACGGGAACAAGATGAAAGTACATGTGTCCATGTCGCAGCTACTGCTACTAGTAGTAGTTCGTCCTACTATTTTCTTTTGAAAATACTAGTACAGTATGTTGAAATGAAAGCTGTAAAAAGAAAACCCTCTGGTCAAACTGATGTGACAAGACAATACTGCACGTCTGATACGTAGTAAGTAGGAGTATTGTAAAATTACTAGCTGTGTGGTGTTCTAGTCTAACATACAGTGAAGTCTAGGCGGCAGTGTCCTCGATGCTGTTGTTGACTAGACAGAGCAAGCAAGTATAATCTCCTCCCTCGTTTTTTTCTTTGCCTCTCCATCATCTTCCCTAGTCCCCACTCCGCCCACGATCTCCCCCACACTCTCTCTTCTAACGCTCCCCTCCTCCTGCAGAAAACCCTAGCCGCACTTAGCATCCGCCTAAATCCATCCGGCTGTGATGGCCGATTCGAAGCTCAGCGGGAGATGCAAGTGGGATCAACTCAGCACGGACGATGTCGACCTCATCGTTCAATGTCTGGACATTTCCAGCACAGTCAGGCTAGCCGCATACTGCAAGCTGTTGTACGATCGTATCGCCAACAACGAAGGTACGAAATGGACTGTTCACCATTGGAATGAACCCTACCTACTGATGCCTCAGTCTGCTTATTGGTTTGACGAGCACTATGACGATATGAGGGTACATCGTCTGCATGACATGGTGTATGACATGGTGCCCCTCGACCATCCTCGGCGCACCGCTATCCTGCCCTTCATGTACGAAAAATTCTGGATTGGCATGAATGGCGACTGGCTCGCCGCGGCGGACCAACATGGGGCCTGGTGCCTAGCGAACATCTACACCTATCGAGTAATTGACCTTCCATCGACGGATATTTTATGACATTGCAGCCGCCTCACATCCACAATATAACCTGTAATGCTACTAGCTAGCCAGGGTTCCCCCAGTAACATGTACTCATTTCTGAACTCATTCACATTTCAAAAGTTTTTTTTGGCGAATCCGCAGGTATGGAGAAAAGTTCAATAAGTCGTGGGATGGATCTCTTGAGCTGTTGAAGATCGTAATCTACAGAGTGCCCGCAGAAGTTGGCGGTTACACGGACTATAAGCTCCTCGCGTTATTCGACGGTGAAATCGCCTACCTGGAAGGTGATAGCCAAGTTTGGAGATGTCTGGAGCATTTAGGTCTTGGAAGACGACAGTACTATGACGCCATTGAACACGGCAGCCTCATTTTTGCGGTCACAAGTCAAGGCTGCACCTACTGCTGGGATCCCACATCGGAAGGTAATTCTAGTTCCATGATGATACATTGCGAGTGATTCAGCGAAGTTGTTCTTTAACTACCTTATTTATGTTTTACCTTTCATATGACTGAATGAGCACACACTTTATGTCCTAAAAAAATGAATGAACCATTGCCAGTAATGAATTAGTACCAGTAATATGCCTTCCAAAAAATAGTGTATGACGGTGTCCCTACACTACTAAGTTCAATCATTGTCAAAATATGAAAGGTATTATTAACCATCATCTCAATTGTGAGCGCAACATAGTGAAGCCGGGTTTCTTTATTTGTTTCTAATTTCAGGCCCTCCTTGGATTGTAGGAATCACATAGGATTTTTGTAGGATACCAATCTTTCATTTTTGGATTTTCCTTCGGATTCAGAGGAATTGTGTAGGATTTTTTTAGGATTTGGATCCTTAGAAAAAAATTCTATAAAATGTTGTTTGATTCGAAAGAGTATAATCCTTAGGAATTCCTTCAAAGGATTCCTTTGCACTCTATTTTGGAGGAAAATTTCCATCCACTCCAACCTCTTCCTACAATTCCTTTGGTCTTCATGGGCAATCAAACACCACTTGATCCAAAATATTGCAGGCGTCTAATCCTATAGGATTCAAGTGGACATGCCTCTATATAAAAAAAGTGGAGCTTTCTCTTTTGAAACTTACAGCAACTAGGAAACTAAGATAAGCAAGAAATCCAAATGTTCAGAATAGCAGAGTAAGAAATGGAATTCCTAATGTTGTTAATTTATTGAGTAATATTATTATCAGGATTTGCCTATTCACACTGTTAGCATGAACAATGAAGAATGCTGGTGTTAGAATATGTATGCCAGTAATGCACTTTTTGTCTCGAATTCGGATGTTGCAGGAAACAAGGAGCTTCCGTTTGTAATCCCAGCACCTATTCTGAATGATCGTCCAGGCATGTGGTTCCTTGCTCGATCGATTGATGTTGAACGCTTGAAGATCGTAATTACAACGTATGGCATGGGGGTTGCCCATGGCGAAGATGGTGAAATCATTCATCATGCTCAAAATAGGACTAACCTACGCCTATATCCTTCCTCTCGTGTCTACATTTTTTAAGAGGATCCTAACTCTGCTGGACCTCCAGGGGTCATCGTTTGGAGGCAGTTAACAGCCTAGGGGACAACTCTCTGTTTCTTGGTCTCAATTATCCAATCATTGACAAGATGATGAAGAAACGCGGATGCAAGGCTGCTGATGACACATTGTTCCCATTCATGAGGAAAAGATGTGTGTACACAACATAGAGGAGATTTCACGGAATACAATTCCCTCAGATTAAACGCTACAACCTGCAGCCAACTAAAGGCGAGCTTGTGGCAGTTATCAGCTTTCCCAAAGATGGTTGGAACTTTGTGCGACAGGCGGCAATTTGGTTTAGGCCTAGTTTAGGTTTGGTATGCTCGTTGTGCCGTTCACAATATTGGACCCAAGTTATTTTTTTATCGCCCAAAATCATCTTAATTTAGTATTTCTGTGCCATTCTGATAAAGTATAGGACATGATTCTCCTACCCATGTTGTATTTGTACAGAGAATTTAGCATTTTTTATGGCAAGTCGTTAGGGTTGCTGCCGTTTCATTTTAAGTGATTTCAACATTTCTAAATGTAATATTTTCCAGTAGTGGCATAGATGGTTCTGGCGTAGTGGAAGCACACGCGGTTCCCATTTTTTGAAGTATTGAGTTTCATTCCTAGTTTTTTCAATATAAATATATAATATATAGTATAATCTCTGTCGTTCTTTTACATTTTTTCTAGCATACACACGTTTCTTACACAGAGCAGGCTGACATCTGGGACCCAGCAATGTTGCCAAGGTCAAAACAGCGGAGTGCATCATACACACTTTGCATTTGCAGAGACGCTGCCATGTTGGGCCCAGCAGAGACCTTATATAGATGTTGCATCGAGCAATCATGTTTCATTTACAGAGAGGCTAATATGTGGGACCTAGCAGCGCGACCTTATACAGATGTTGCATCGGGCAACGTTGCCAGTTTGAAACAGGGAGGCGCGAGTGAGAAAAAAGTTCAGCATGCACACGTTTGTTGTAATGCGAGGCTGAAATGGGGGACCCAACAGCGTGAGCAAAGGGTAGATTCGTCGAGCAGCGCTATCTAGTTCGGAACAGGGTAGCGCTAGAGAAGAAAAAATTCCATCATACCGATGATTCTTCTAATGTGAGGCTGACATAAGGGACCCACCAGCCTAAATAAACGGCTGATGCAGTGATCAACGCTATCAAGTTCAGAACACGAAGGCACGACAGAGGGTAAAAAGTCCATCATACACACGTTTCTTCTAATGATAGGATAACATGTGGGGCCTAGCATCATGATTAAACGGTAGATGCATCGAACAGTGCTATCAAGTTTAGAATAGGGTAGCGTGAGCCAAGGAAAAAAATCCATCATGCACATGTTTCTTCTAATGAGAGGATGACATGTGGGGCTCAGGAGGTTGGTTAAATAGTAGATGCGTCGAGCAGCACTATCAACTCGGAACAGGGTAGCGCTAGTGAAGGAAAAAAATTCCATCATACATACGTTTCTTCTAATGAGAGGATGATATGTGGGTCCCAGGAGGTTTGTTAGACGGTAGATGCATCGAGCAGCGCTATCAACTTCGGAACAGGGTAGCGCGAGCGAAGGAAAAACGCAATCCTTCTAATGAGAGGCTGACATGTGGGAGCTAGCAGCCTGACTAAATGGCAGACGCCTCGAGCTACGTTATCGAGTTCAAATCAGGGAGGCGCGACCAAAAAGTATGGTCCGCTAGAGACACTGACGTCCGGGACCCACGCGCCTCAAAAGACTTCGGCGAGTCAACATCGTGCGAGGAAACAAAAATCTTGCTTCTGCCACGCGCTGGCTGAGCTTCCTCCATCTTTTTAGCAGATCCGTGGTAGTAGAGGGTGGCAAAACCGGATTTTTTTTGGGGAAAACGGCCAAGCCGAGAATTTCGTCGTAGAAGACGCGCCTTCTACGATGACTGTCGGGCCAATTTGTAGCGAAAGTAAACTTTTCTTGTAGTGAATGCAACATTGGAATGCAATGGAGCACCACTATGGTAGAGCTTGCATCACCACACCCACCTGAGTGTGCGTCGCCATGTGGGTCATTGTGGTTCTGAAAAGGACACATCCAATGACACTCCATGTGGCAAACATGGTTAGACATCCCTAGAACATGCTGGAATGCAATGGAGCACCAGTGTGGTAGAGGTTGCATCACCACACCCACCTAAGTGTGTGTGTGGCCATGTGGGTCATTGTGGTTTGGAAAAGAACACATGCAATGACACTCAATGTGTTGAACCATGGTCTGAAATCCCTAGAACATCCTAGAATGCAACATTGAAATGCAATGGAGCACTAGTGTGGTAGAGGTCGCATAACCACCCCCACCTGAGTGTATGTGGACATGTGGGTCATTGTGGTTTGGAGAAGAACATTTGCAATGACACTACATGTGCCAAATCATGGTCAAAAAGCCCTAAAACATGTTGGAATGCAACATTGGAATGCAATGGAGCACCAGAGTGGTAGAGGTTGCATCACCACACCCACCTGAGTGTATGTGGCCATGTGGGTCATTGTGGTTTCGAAAAGAACACATGCAATGACACTCCATGTGCCAATCCATGGTCAGAAAGCCCTAGAACATGTTGAATGCAACATTGGAATACAATGGAGCACCATTGTGGTAAAGGTTGCATCACTACACCCACCTGAGTGTGTGTGGCCATGTGGGTCATAGTGGTTTCGAAAATAACACATGCAATGACAATTTGTGTGCCAAACCATGGCCAGAAAGCCCTAGAACCTACCGAAATGTAACATTGGAATACAATGGAGCACCAGTGAGGCAGAGGTTTCATCACCACACCCACCTGAATGTATGTGGACATGTTGGCCACTGTGGTTTGGAAAAGAACACATGCAATGACACTCCATATGCCAAACCATTTTCAGAAAGCCGTAGAACATGCTGGAATGCAACATTGGAATGCAATGGAGCACTAGAATGGCAAAGGTTGCATCACCACACCCACTTGAGTGTGTGTGGCCATGTGTGTCATTGTGGTTTGGAAAACAAAACATGGAATGGGACTCCATGTGCCAAACCATGGTCAGAAATCCCTAGAACATGTTGGAATGCAATGGAGCACCAGTGTGGCAGAGGTTGCATCACCACACCCACCTAAGTGTGTGTGGCCATGTGAGTCATTGTGGTTTGGAAAAGAACACATGCACTGACACTCCATGTGTCAAACCATGGTCAGAAAGACCTAGAACATGCTGGAATGCAACATTGGAATACAATGGAGCACCAGTGTGGCAGAGGTTGCATCACCACACCTACTTTTTTTGTGGGGCATCAACACACCTACTACACTATGTGTGGCCATGTGGATCATTGTGGTTTGGAAAAGAACAAATGCAATGACACTCCATGTGCCAAACCATGGTCAAAAAGCCCTAGAACATGCTGGAATGCAACATTGAAATGCAATGGAGTACTAAGGTGGTAGAGGTTGCATCAACACACCCACCCGAGTGTGTGTGGCCATGTGGGTCATTGTATTTTTTAAAAGAACACATGCAATGACACTCTATGTGCCAAACCATGATCAGAAAGCCCTAGAACCTGCTGGAATGCAACATTGGAATATAATGGAGCACCAGTGTGGCAGAGGTTCCATCACCACACCCACTTGAGTGTGTGTGGCCATGTGGGTCATTGTGGTTTGGATAAGAAGACATGCAATGACACTCCATATGCCAAACCATTGTCAGATATCAGTAGAACATGCTAGAATGCAACATTGGAATGCAATGGAGCACCAGAATGGCAGAGGTTGCATCACCGCACCCACCTGAGTGTGTGTGGACATGTGTGTCATTGTGATTTGGAAAAGAACACATGGAATAAGAGTCCGTGTGCCAAACTATGGTCAGAAATCCCTAGAACATGCTGCATTGCGGTGGAGCACCAGTGTGTCAGAGGTAGCATCACCACACCCACCTAAGTGTGTGTGGCCATGTGGGTCGTTGTGGTTTGGAAAAGAATACATGCAATGACACTCCATGTGCCAAACTATGGTCAGAAAGCCCTAGAACATGCTAGAATGCAACATTGGAACACAATGGAGCACCAGTGTGGCAGAGGTTGCATCACCACACCTTTTTTTGCGGGGCATCACCACACCTACTTGATTGTGTGTGGCCATGCGGATCATTGTGGTTTGGAAAAGAACAAATGCAATGACACTCCATGTGCCAAACCATGGTCAAAAAGCCCTAGAATATGCTAGAATGCAACATTGAAATGCAATGGAGCACTAGTGTGGCAGAGGTTGCATCACCACACCCACCCGAGTGTGTGTGGCCATGTGGGTCATTGTGTTTTTGAAAAAACACATGCAATGACACTCCATATTCTAAACCATGGTCAGAAAGCCGTAGAACATGCTGTAATGCAACATTGGAATTTAATGGAGCACCAGTGTGGCAGAGGCTACATCACCACACCCACTTGAGTGTGTGTGGCCATGTGGGTCACAATGGTTTGGAAAAGAATAAATGCAATGACACTCCATGTGCCAAACCATGGTCAAAAAGCCCTAGAACATGCTGGAATGCAACATTGAAATGCAATGGAGCACTAGTGTGGCAGAAGTTGCATCACCACACCCACTCGAGTGTGTGTGGCCATGTGGATCATTGTGTTTTTGAAAAAACACATGCAATGACATTCCATGTGCCAAACCATGGTCAGAAAGCCCTAAAACATGCTGGAAAGCAACATTGGAATTTAATGGAGCACTAGTGTGGCAGAGGCTGCATCAACACACCCCCTTGAGTGTGTGTGACAATGTGGGTCACTATGGTTTCGAAATGAACACATTCAATGACACTCCATGTGCCAAACCATGGTCCGAAAGCCCTAGAACATGCTAGAATGCAACATTGGAAGGGAATGGAGCTGCAACATGGCAGGTGTTGCATCACCGCACCCACCTGAGTGTATGTGGCCATGTGGGTCATTATGGTTTGGAAAACAAGACATGTAATGCCACTCCATGTGCCAAACCATGGTCAAAAGCCCTAGAACATGTTGAATGCAACATTGGAATGCACTGGAGCATAGTGTGGTAAAGTTTGCACCACCACACCCACCTGAGTGTTTGTGGCCCTTTGGGACATTGTCGTTGGAAAAGAACACATGCAATGACACTCCATATGCCAAACCATTGTTAGAAAGTTGTAGAACATGCTGGAATGTAATGGAGCACCAGAATAGCAGAGGTTGCACAACCGCACCCACCTGAGTGTGTGTGGCCATGTGGGTCATTGTGGTTTTGAAAAGAACACATGCAATGAGACTCCATGTGCCAAACCATGGTCAGAAATCCCTAGAACATGCTAGAATGCCATGGAGCACCAGTGTGGCAGAGGTTGCATCACCACACCCACCTGAGTGTGTGCGGCCATGTGGGTCATTGTGGTTTGGAAGAGAACAGATGTAATGACACTCCATGTGCCAAACCATGGTCAGAAAGCCCTAGAACATGCTGAAATGCAACATTGGAATGCAATGGAGCACCCGTGTGGCAGAGGTTGCAGCACCACACGCACCAAACTGTGTGTGGCCATGTGGGTCATTGTGGTTTCGAAAACAACACATGGAATGACACTCCATGTGCCAAGCCATGGTCAAAAAGCCCTAGAAAATGCTGGAATGCAACATTGGAGCACAATGGAGCACCAGTGTGTTAGATGTTGCATCACCACACCTACTTTTTTTGCGAGGCATCACCACACCTACTTGAATGTGTGTGGCCATGTGGATCATTGTGGATTGGAAAAGAACAAATGCAATGACAGTCCATGTGCCAAACCATGGTCAAAAAGCCCTAGAACATGCTGGAATGCAACATTGAAATGCAATGGAGCACTAGTGTGGCGGAGGTTGCATCACCACACCCACCCGAGTGTGTGAGGCCATGTGGGTCATTGTGTTTTTGAAAAGAACACATCCAATGACACTCCATGTGCCAAACCATGGTCAAAAAGCCCTAGAACATGCTGGAATGCAACATTGAAATGCAATGGAGCACTAGTGTGGCGGAGGTTGCATCACCACACCCACCCGAGTGTGTGAGGCCATGTGGGTCATTGTGTTTTTGAAAAGAACACATGCAATGACACTCCATGTGCCAAACCATGGTTAGAAAGCCCTAGTACATCCTGGAATGCAACATTGGAATTTAATGGAGCACCAGTGTGATAGAGGCTGAATCACCACACCCACTTGAATGTGTGTGGCCATGTGGGTCACTATGGTTTCCAAATGAACACATTCAATGACACTCCATGTGCCAAACAATGGTCCGAAAGCCCTACAACATGATGGAATGTAACATTGGAATGTAATGGAGCAGCAGCGTGGTAGATGTTGCATCACCACACCCACCTGAGTGTATGTGGCCATGTGGGTCATTATGGTTTGGAAAAGAAGACATGTATGACACTCCATGTGCCAAACCATGGTTAAAATCCCTAGAACATGTTGAATGCAACATTGGAATGCACTGGAACACCAGTGTGGTAAAGTTTGCATCACCACACCCACCTAAGTGTTTGTGGCCATGTGGGTCATTGTGGTTTGGAAAATAACACATGCAATGACACTCCATATGCCAAACCATTGTCACAAAGTTGTAGAACATGCTGGAATGCAACATTGGAATGCAATGGAGCACCATAATGGCAGAGGTTGCATCACCACACCCACCTGAGTGTTGTGGCTATGTGGGTCATTGTGGTTTTGAAAAGGACACATGCAACAAGACTCGATGTGCCAAACCATGGTCAGAAATCCCTCTAACATGTTGGAATGCAATGGAGCACCAGTGTGGCAGAGGTTGCATCACCACACCCACCTGAGTGTGTGCGGCCATGTGGGTCATTGTGGTTTGGAAAAGAACACATGTAATGACACTCTGTGTGCCAAACCATGCTCAGAAAGCCCTAGAACATGCTGAAATGCAACATTGGAATGCAACAGAGCACCCGTGTGGCAGAGGTTGCATCACCACACCCACCGGAGTGTGTGTGGCCATGTGGGTCATTGTGGTTTGGAAAACAAAACATGAAATTACACTCCATGTGCCAAGCCATGGTCAGAAAGCCCTAGAAAATGCTGGAATGTAACATTGGAACGCAATGGAGCACTAGTGTGGTAGATGTTGCATCACCGCATGCACCTGAGTGTGTCTGGCCATGTGGGTCATTGTGGTTTGGAAAAGAACACATGTAATGACACTCCATGTGCCAAACCATGGTCAGAAATCCCTAGAACTTGATTAAATGCAACATTGGAATGCAATGGAGCACTAGTGTGGCAGAGGTTGCATCACCACACCCACCGGAGTGTGTGTGGCCATGTGGGTCATTGTGGTTTGGAAAAAAACATATGCAATGACACTCCATGTGCCAAGCCATGGTCAGAAAGCCCTAGAAAATGTTGGAATGCAACATTGGAATGCAATGGAGCACTAGTGAGGCAGAGGTTGCATCACCACACCTACCTGACTGTGTGTGGCCATGTGGATCATTGTAGTTTGGAAAAGAACACATGCAAACACTCCATGTGCCAAACCATGGTTAAAATGCCCTAAAACATGCTAGAATGCAACATTGGAATTTAATGGAGCACTAGTGTGGTAGAGGTTGCATCAGCACACCCACCTGAGTGTGTGTGGCCATGTGGGTCACTGGTTTGGAAAAAACACATTCAATGACACTCCATGTGCTAAACCATGGTCCGAAAGCCCTAGAAATGTTGGAATGCAACATTGGAATGCAATGGAGCACCAGAATGGTAAAGGTTGCATCACCACACCCACCTAAGTGTATGTGGCCATGTGGGTCTAATGTAGCCCGACCTTCGGTCGTTACCACAATCATGGTCTCCAACTTATGCCAAGTCGTCACAGACTCCAAAGGTGAATCTGTTCCTCTATGAGAGCCCAGTTCCTACCCCATTGAATGGTATACTACTTCATACTCCGTCCCATATCCATGATAGGTTCACACCAACAAGTACGGAGGCATGGGACGAAGCCAGGAGTACCAAGGCCGACAAGACGAAGGCTTGCAAGAGAAGACAGAAGAAGCAGCAACAGCTGGATCACCGAAGTCTCCTGCCTGCGCACACCGGAGTCTCCAGCCTGCATACCCTGGAGTCTCCGGCGCATCTCTAAACCAACCCCAGATCGAAATCGAGGATAGATAGAATATATGGGGTGGCCGAATCTTCTCAGCAAGCACTTGTCGGTGATGATGGTGGATGATAGATAACTAGTGTGTAGCTATGATCTCTCCCGCTTGAACCCTGATGCCAATGCAACAGCTCTCGAACCTTGTAGGATATTCACAACACCACACTCTTGCGCACGTAGCCGTCGACCACTAACGGTAGTTTGCAATCTACTACTTCCCAGTGGAACTACAGATCACAGTCAATTGCAGTTGGTAGAAATCGATCACAAGTAATTCCAGAGGTTCTATGAAAGAAACAACTCCAAAATAATTTTAACGTGGTCTGAACCTAACTATGTGTGATGCCCCAACTATTTAAGGACTAAGGGGCGGCGGCTAAAACTAGGAATAAAGGTTCGACTCAAACCTAGACTAGGGTACAACCGACCCAAGGTGGGGTGGCTCAAGGACCGCAGGCCTACTCTACCATGGCAGAGTTGGACTCGGTTTCTCTATCGCGGCAGCCTACCGTGACAGAGATTGGGCCGGTTTTCCTACCGCGGTAGAAAACAGTGTGGTTTCTCTTCCGCAGTAGAGAACTTCCTCCACTTGTTGATCTTCATCTTTGACAGCTCCTTGCTCTTCCTCCTTCTCCTCCCGCGCGCATTCTTCATTGATCAATACGCCATGTTTCATCAACTCCTAGCTTCGTGCTACGCCTTCTTCTCCCAAGTACCTGATCATGCAATAATTCAAAGACTTAGGTAGTATAAAATTCTCATTAACTAAAATATCAGGTTCATGAAGAAACAAATTCACCTGTTGTTCTAGTAGCTTAGCACGAGCTCTTGTAATTGGTCCAATCCTTATCTCATTGGATTGATCTTTCTTTGCATCAACTAGAACATCATCAGTAGCAATTGGGGTAGGTGTAACTGTAGGGATGTCCTCATCATATCCCCACCTTCAAAAGGCGTCGAACTCGACGCTCCAAGGTCTTCTACAACATGTGGTGATAAATCAACAACATTGAAGCTATTGCTAACTCCACCAAACTCCTCAATAGGTATATCAACCGAGTAGGCATTACCATTAATTTTGGCTAACACCTTGTAGGGACCAGCACCACGTGGCTTCAACTAGGAATTGCTAAGTAGTGGAAAGCTATCCTTGCATAGATGCACCCATACCATGTCACCAGGCTTGAACAAAAGTTCCTTCCTTGCTTGATTCCTTGCAGAAGCAATGTTCTTGCCTTTATTCTCAATAGCCTCTCGAGTCATCTCATGAATCTTCTTCACATATTCAGCATGTTTTGATGCCTCCATATCAACTCTCTCATGTAATGGCAAAGGCAACAAATCAAGTGGCATCAATGGCTTGAAGCCATACCCCACCTCAAAAAGACAAAGATGAGTAGTCGAATGCACATCCCTGTTGTATGCAAACTCAACATGTGGCAAACACTCTTCCCACTCCCAAAAATTCTTCTTTATCATAGTCCTTAGCAGCCGTGACAATGTTCGAGTCACCACCTCCGTTTCACCATCTGTTTGGGGATGACATGTAGTGTTGAATAATAGCTTCGTTCATCTTCCCCCATAAGGTCTTCCAAAAGTAGCTCATGAACTTCACATCACGGTCAGAAACAATCATCTTAGGTACTCCATGTAATCTCACGATGTCCCTAAAAAACATGTTAGCAACATGCGACACATCGTTGCTTTTGTGGCAGGCAATAAAAGGAGCCATCAGAGAACCTATCCACTACCACAAATATAGAATCATGACCTCTCTTAGTTTTAGGTAGACCTAGCACAAAATCCATACTAATGTCTTCCCATGGAGTAGTAGGTGCAGAGAGAGGTGTATACAAACCGTGAGGCTTTAGCTTGGATTTCGACTTGTGGCATGTAATACATCGACTCTCAAATCTGTACACATCACGCCTCATCTTGGGCCAATAAAAATGATCAGCAAGCATGAGAAATGTCTTCTCATGCCCAAAGTGACCCATTAAACCACCAGCATGTGATTCCTGCACTAAAAACAAGCGCAACGACGATTCTAGAAAACATAGTTTGTTAGCTCGAAACAAATATCCAGTATGTATATGATACTTATCCCATGCGTTTCTAAGAGCACACAAACAATATAGTTCAGCAAAATCATGGTCAATTGCATAAAGTG
Organism: Avena eriantha; assembly: GCA_910589775.1. NCBI lineage: Eukaryota > Viridiplantae > Streptophyta > Magnoliopsida > Poales > Poaceae > Avena > Avena eriantha. The sequence continues at coordinate 323,148,510 of OU342741.1, read as the reverse complement.
CACAAATACTCTCTAATCCAGGAATTTTAACATCAAGATTGGTTAACAACATGTTCTTCCTAGACAAAGCATCACCAACAACATTTCCCTTCTTATATTTAATGATGTAAGGAAAAGACTCAATGAATTCAACCCATTTAGCTAATCATCTATGCAAGTTTGATTGAGCTTTCAAATATTTCAATGCTTCATGGTCAGAATGTATGATAAATTCTTTTGGCCACAAATAATGTTGCCAAACTTCAAGAACTCTAACAAGTGCATACAATTCTTTGTCATAAAAAGGATAATTCAAGCGAGCACCAGTAAGTTTCTCAGAAAAATATGCTATAGGGCAACCCTATTGCATCAAAATGCCACCAATGCCTATACCACTAGCATCACATTCAAATTCAAATTTCTTCGAAAAATCAGGTAATGCAAGTAATGGTGCAGAAGTAAGCAAACGTTTCAATGTATCAAAAGCAATATCTTGGGTCGTGACCCATACAAAAGGAACACCTTTCTTTGTCAAATCATTCAATGGTGCAACAATGGTGCTAAAATCCTTCACAAAGCGCCCATAGAAACTAGCTAAGCCGTGGAAACTACGCACTTGACTTACATTCATGGGAGTAGTCCAATTCTAAATTGATTCAATTTTAGATTGATCTACCTCTACCCCATTCTTAGACACATCAAATCCTAGAAATATGACCTTATCTTTTGCAAATGTGCACTTCTCAAGATTAGCATACAGTTTATTATCACGCAACACTTGCAAAACTTGTCCGATATGATTACAATGTTCAGTTTCGTTGTGGGTATAGATTAGTATATCATCAAAGTAAACAACCACAAAATTACCAATAAAATCTCTCAAAACATTATTCATTTATCGCATGAATATACTAGGTGCATTAGTAAGACCAAACGACATAACTAGCCACTCATACAAACCAAATATTGTTTTGAAAGCATTTTTCCACTCATACCCTTCTTTCATCCTAATTTGATGATAGCCACTATGCAAATCAATCTTAGAGAAAATAGCAGCACCACTCAATTCATCTAGCATATCCTCTAAGTGTGGAATAGGATGACGATATCGAATAGTGATGTTATTAATAGCTCTACAATCTACACACATGCGCCATGTACCATCTTTCTTAGTCACTAAAATAACATGAACAACACAAGGGCTAAGAGAGACATGAATGTACCCTTTATCCAGCAATGCATGTACATATTTCTGTATCTCCTTTGTTTCTTCGGGGTTAGTCCTATAAGGTGCACGATTGGTAAGTGTGGCGCCAGGGATCAAGTCAATTTGGTGTTCAATACCATGCAATGGAGGGAAGCCTATAGGTACATCTTCTGGAAACACATCCCCAAAATCTTGCAAAACAGAAGAGACACCAAGAGAAATAGGGGTCATGTCGTTAGAAACTAATACCTCGCCCTTATACATGAGCATAAGCGGCATGGCTGTAGGATCCTCACGAAATTCTCTCATATCCTCCTTGGTGGCTAATATCAATATATTAGGCACTCTCTCACTTTTCGTTATATCACTCGATTTAGGCTGAATTACATCATGAATAGCTGTCACATTATCTCGACGAGCTATAGGATTATCCTTCAAATTCACTTCTATTTTCTGACGAGAATCATTCACAATATCTTGTGGTGTCATCGGCCGCATAGTAATCTTCTTTCCTTTGAATTCCAAGTGATATGTATTTGCTCGGCCATTGTGTTGCACATGGCGATAATAGAGCCAAGGCCGACCAAATAGAAGATGGCAAATAGTCATAGGAACCACATCAAAGTCAATATAATCCTTGTATGGCCCTATTTGAAAATTCACATGTACCATATGATTTACCTTCATCTCACCATTGTTTCTCAACCATTGTATGTAGTATGGCTTGGGATGAGGCAAATAAGTCAAATTCAGCTTGGCACATAACTCCTTACTTACAAGATTTCTGCAGCTACCTCCATCAATAATGACCTTGTAAGCTTTGTTAGGTCCAACTAGAGCTTTTGTTTGGAACAAGTTACAACGCTGAGATTCATCAATAGGTTGCACACTAAGTATGCGAGGAGACACAATGCTCTTACTTGTGATGATGAACAATGCTCTTGATTTGAAGCTTCAAATTGTTGGGAAAATGCTGCATTGTCATCTCAAGGGATTCACGAACTCTAGCGTGTTGCATAAGCATCTCCATCTCCATGTAGTACTCATCAACTGACATGGTTTCTTGCCTCAACTGTGTCAACTTGTCAAAAACTGATCGCAAGTAATTGGTGGGTACAAAACGATCCTTCATAATGCTCTTCATCTCGCGCCAATCCATCACAAGAAGTTGATTGTTGTCCCTTCTATTCTGCACAATAGCATCCCACCAACGCAAAGCGTATCCATCGAATTCTGACGCTGCAAGCTTGACCTTCTTGTCTTCCGGATAATCAAACAAATGCCAGAGCCTCTTAATCTTCAACTCCCAAGTAAGATAATCTTCGGGATCAAGTGAGCCATTGAAAGAGGGAATTGAAAACTTGGTCTTGCCCAAACCATCATCAGGTTGGTTCGGAACACATTGAGCATGTCCCAAAGGGGCATATCTACGGCCATAAAGAGGATCAGCAACAGGTGCAGGGGATTGACACGTCCTGATGCAACCCATCGTACGGATGCTCCTACATCTACACCAACAAGTCCCCCAAGTTGACCCATGACTCGTGCTTGAGCCAAACTCCTACAAGCTAAGGTGAACTCGCTCCTCTCCTCGTGCCAATTTGATACATCCTTGGATGGTGTGTTACTTCATGCAACTACTCTATGCACCATCAGGTACGAAGCTCCAATACAGCACCCAAGGATGGAGGACAAGGAGCAGGGCGTGAAGTAGAAGCCGCTGGAGCTGCTCAGACCGGAGTCTCCGGTCTGCGCACACCGGAGTCTCCGGTCCACCAAAGTCTCCAGCCTGAAAACCCCGGAGACTCCGGCCAACCTCCGGTCTGACCCCCGAGTCGAGCCCAAGGACAGCCAGTTGACCACTCTAGAGATGGACCAGAGACCGACCGGAATCTCCAGCCCCGACCGGAGTCTCCGGTGCGCCACACCGGAGTCTCCAGACCAAGCATCGTTAGGCATGTAAATGCCCTTCGGGCCTTCAGACCATGTACCCCTTAGTCCGTCCAGAACTTATCTATTATCCCTAAAGTACCCCTGACTTTGTGGCTGTCCTATATATAGTCCCCCACCGCTATTGTAAACCCTAGGCTGGATATATGGAATTAGTGGAAACCCCTTGTGGATCTATCTAATTCTTGCCTCATGCTCCTTGACCATGGAGCAACAAATATCCCAAATGTTGTTGGAGTTTTCATCGTTTCCTAGGCATCGAAGTTCCTTTGCCTAGACGTCAAGATCTCACCGAGTCTCCCTACTCACCGTGCCAATTCGAGAGAGAGAGTCCTCCGCCCAACACCGATCCTAGGGATTGCGCTGGACCGGTCACCGCTGGCGTGAGATATTGTTGTGTATTGGGGTTTTGCGTGTGTGTGTTCATCGTGTTCTTCGTGCGTGCATTCGTCGTGTTCATCCGCCTCTCCTTACCCCACACTCCACCCTCGATTTGAACGGGATTCGTGAAATATTGGGCCACCCTCGAGGCTTGCCGTCAACATATTGGTATCAAGATCTTCGTTGCTCACGAATTCCCCGCAATTTTTTCTTCTATCCACCAAAAATTCGAGAAACCCCAAAAAATAGCTCAAATTTGCCTTTGGATCAATCTCTTGATTTGGAGTGTTATTTGTGGTTTTGATCCGACCAAATCTTGTCTAAGGTGTTGGTCCAGCTTAATCCTGTGTTTTCCTAGCCCAATTTGGCCAATATTTCATGGATTTGAGGACCCAAGTCGTGAATTTCCGCTCAAGAACATGAGCAGTTCGCGATCTAACTCTAGACCGGAGTTTCTAGACCTGTAGACCGGAGTCTCCGGCCCACACCGGAGTCTCCAGCCTGGACCGGAGTTTCTGGCCCGAGACCCCGGAGTCTCTGGCCCTGACGCTTGACTTTGACAATTTGGCCTCTTATCTTGCATTGGCTAATTTCATCTTATTTGTTTGTGCTCGTGTGCGTGTCTTCAACTAACAACAAGCTTCCGCATCGACAAGTCCTGCGCTCATCGACACCACGACCCACGAACATCATCCTGCACCACCGATGGCAAGTTCATCATCACCAACCAAGGTATAACTTGCGTCACCTTGTGAACCCCTATCTTCCTTTGTGTGTACCTATCCCACGAGAGTGGCTCATCTTGTGTTTGCTTGCGAATTGTGCACTTGTCCTTGGATAGTGAGAGTGTAAAAGCAATAGCAAGAGTGACTTGATAGCATCAAGGGAGAGCAAAAAAAGATACAAAAGAAATAAAAATATACAAAGCAAAAGAAAAAAAAATAGTCCCCCATATCAAAAGAGAGTCTCAAAGCTTGTAAGCAAGAGAGAAAGAAGAGCGCCCATGGCAAGTGCACAAATCCGTTGCTCATTTTTCTTCTTTGCAAATGAGCCACGGTCTCTCCTTGCATTGGCATGAAAATGAGCTTAGTCTTCGTTAGGACATTTTGTTTGCTCATTTCCATAGTCGTGTCAATCCCAACAATCTCCACGTGTGTGTATATAGTCGAAGGTTGTCGTCACCCTTTTGAGTTGTTGACCTTCTCCTTTGACTTGAGTTTTGTTTGGATTTTACCCACTTTTGACTATCCATTTTCTTTTGGTTGGTTATTTGGCATTCCACAACCCTAACCTACCACCAACAAGCTTTTGAGAGTTATTTCTTTCTTTAGTGTGAGTTTTCTTTGCAATTCCACTTTGCACGCTTATAGCTCTCACTTGTGGTTTGTATTTTGGTGCAATCTCCAAGGTGAGGTACAAGGCTAACACCACCATATTCCACTTCCATATACAATACTTGTGTGTTTTGCATGATGGATAGGCACGGTGAGTCGAGCCAACCACCTTCACAAGAAGAACAGCATGGACCGTACATGACGTGCGCAAGTCACTTCATCGTCCGACAAGAGTTCCATGAACATTGTCAAGCCCTTGAGACGTGTCAAGATGAACAATTTGGCGACACGCAAGACGAGTTCGAGAACATCGACAACCGCTTCGATGGCCTCGAACGATAAATGCATGCAATGCATCACAAGTTTGGCCACCAAAATGAAGCGCTCCAACACTCCGTCGCCGAAACAAATGACGAGCTTCGTGTCCTCATCGACGGAATGGCAAGACCACGTTCACGTGCATCAAGCTCTTCAAGTTCTTTGCGTTGGCATGCACCTCTTCAACGAGATCTACATCCAAGTGCTCCAAGACGCAATGACGCCCCCGTGGTTGAAGATGGAACCTCTTCGAACTATGTACCTTCCCCACGGCACACTGCAACGTCAAGCTATGATGGTGATTTCTCTTCAAGACCACAAGCAAGGCAAGAATCACCCCATCATCACACAAGGGAACTAGTGGTCCAACAAGCACAACCACAAGAAGAACCACGAGTGCAATCACAAGTCCACCACCATAGCCCGTGACACATACTTGACACAACAAGTAATGACTCCAATTTGGAGAATCAAGATCGCCATCAACGTGAAGCTCTCCATGATCCTTCTCTTCGTCATCACCGTCATGAACGTCCGCACCAACAACATGGTCATCACGAGGAGCCTCCTCCACCACACCAAAACATGGAGCATCAAGTGGTACAAGTTGAGCGACTCCCACCATGTAAAGAGGCTCAACACCATGATCTTCGTTGTGAGGCCCATGTGCCTAATCATCATCACCAACCGCGGAACGAGCCTCCTCTTCATCATCAACCGCATCATGAGGCTCCACATCCTCAACACCCTCATGAGGCCCAAGTGCCTCAACATCGTCAACAACCACGCCAAGAGAAAGAGAAAGCTCCACAACAACAATATCAAGAGCAAGCACCTCAACAAGGTCGTGAGAACCAAGTTCCACCTCCCCAACCACAAGATCATCAACAAGGTCACAAAGCTCTTCGCAATGACCGCAACAATGAAAAAACTTTCGGAAAGCTCAAGTTCACAATGCCCAAGTTTACCGGATCCAATGACCCTGAAGAATACCTCTCATGGGCACTCAAAGTCGACTAGATCTTCCGCATGCACAATTATAGCAACGATAAGATGGTCGACATGGCTTCACTTGAGTTTGATGATTACGCCAACCTTTCGTAGGAACAAGTTCAAGTTTCTCATGATGCAAGGAAAGAGCCACCAATGACAACTTGGCATAACATGAAGGCTCACATGAGATCCCATTTTGTCCCTGCACACTACACATGTGACCTATTCAACAACCTTCAATCGCTTCGTTAAGGGACAAAGATCGCGGAAGAGTAATTCAAGGAAATGCAACTCAACTTGATCCACGCCAACATTGGAGCAAACTATGGCACGCTTCCTTATTGGGTTAAACCACCCAATCAAGTGCATTGTCGAGTTCCAAACATAAAACAACATGGTTGAGATTGTGACATCGCAACAAAGGCCGAACGTCAAGTGCAAGAGGACATCAAGTACAACAATCCCAAGATGTATTTCACCTACAAGCTAGCTTCAACCGCTACGCCAACAACCTTCAATGGAAGCTCCTAAATTACCTCCAAGCCTTCCTTCAAGCACACACTTCCTCAAGGAAAACTGCCCCAAGTGGCAAATAAGCAAAGAGTGATACACCTTTCAACGGTGAATGCTACAAGTGTGGAGGCAAAGGACACAAGTCGCCAAGTGTGGAAACAAGAAAGTATTGTTCATCCACGACAACAGCGACGGACAGTCCTCGAGTTAAGATGAATTTGATCCCCGAGTCAAGGAAGCAATGGCAATGCAACGAGAGGAAGATGACCAAGAACTCCTCATGTGTGAACATGATGCAAGTCCATCGCTTGTCGTCACAAGGATCTTCACCACTCAAGCGCAAGAGCATGAAAACCAACACTCAAATATCTTCCAAACACGAGCCGACATTAATGGAAAATCTATCAAAGTGATCATCGATGGAGGGAGTTGCCACAATCTTGCTAGCACCGAGTTGTGTGAGAAGCTCAACTTCTCCCTCCATCCGCATAAGCACCCCTACCATGCTTCTTGGTCGACCATGGCAATTTGACAAGGCTGCTCAACATGATGGTCGCACCAATATATACACCTTCAAATGGCTCAACAAAACATGTGTTTTGCAACCAATGACTCCTAGCCAAATAATTGTGGACAATGCAAAGGCTTTAGCGAGGGCGCAAACCACAACACCTACTTGTGAGAAGAGCGGTGAGCGAGAGAACCACCTCATAGTGAGTGAGAGCCACAAGCCAAACTCGAGTGGAAAAACTAAGAGTGCTATCCTTGCCGCCAAAAGTGAGATGAGAGATGTGCGAAACAACCCATCCATCTTGCACTATGTCCTCCTTTGCAAGGTACTAGCGCAAGGAACTAATGAATTAACCAATGTTCCTCCATCTTTGATGATTGTTTTGTAGAAATTCAAGGATGTGTTCCCCGAAGTACTTCCACACAGACTACCTCCTCTTCGCGGAATTGAGCATCGCATTGATCTCATCCCCGGCGCACCCCTTCCAAACCGTGCCGCTTACCGCATGACCCTAGAGGAGACAAAGGAGATTTAATGTCAAATCAACCAACTCGTCTCCAAAGGTTTGATCCAAGTTAGCACTAGTCCAAGTGTCGTACCCGTGATTCTTGTTCCAAAAATGGATGATACGTTATGGTTATGCATGGTCTGCCGTCCAATCAATGCTATCACCGTATGTTATCGATATCCCATACCACGTCTCGATGACATGCTTGATGAGTTGTGTGGAGCCACTATTTTTTCGAAAATTGATCTTCGTAGTGGTTACCATCAAATACGCATGGCTTAAGGTGATGAGTGGAAAACCGCCTTCAAGACCAAACTTGGTCTTTATGAATGGTTGGGTATGCCCTTTGGTTTATCTAATGCCCCATCCACCTTTGTGGGCCTTATGAATCATATATTGCGTTCTCTCATTGGAAAAAGTGTTGTTGTCTATTTTGGTGATATACTTGTTTAAAGCAAGTCACTTGAGGACCATATTAAACAGGTCAAGGAAGTTTTGCAAGTCCTTCGACATGAAAAGATTTATGCTAATCTTCCTAGTGCACTTTTGCTAAAGACAAGTTGATTTTTCTTGGATTTGTCGTTTCTTCGAATGGCATTGAAGTTGATGTGTCCAAGGTAAAGGACATACGAGATTGGCCCATCCGAACAAATGTGAGTGAACTCCGAAGTTTTCAAGGGTTGGAAGGTTTTTATCGTCACTTTGTGAAATACTTTTCGACCATTGCTTGTCCTCTCAACGAATTGACCAAAAAGAATGGCACCTTCGTGTGGGGCAAAGCTCAATAAACAACTTTTGACGAACTTAAAAAGAGGCTCACCGAAGCACCTCTACTTGTGTTATCGGATTTCACAAAAACTTTTGAGATAGAGTGTGATGCTAGTGGTATTGGCATTGGAGGAGTCCTTATGCAAAATGGATGTCCTATAGCCTACCATAGCGAGAAACTTGATGGTGCTCGCTTTAAGTATCCGATTTATGACAAAGAGCTTTTTGCCTGAGTTCGTGTTCTTCAAGTTTGGCAACACTACCTATGGACTAAAGAATTTATCATATATTCCGACCATGAGTCATTGACGTATCTCAAGGGCCAAGATGCTAGTGGGTTGAGTTTATGGAGTCTTTTCCATACATTGTCAAGTATAAGAAGGGCAAAGATAAAGTAGTTGCGGATGCTTTGTCTCGCAAGCAAACAAGCCTTCTTACGAGACTTGAAATCAACATGTTGGGTCTTGAGGAAATAAAAACTTTGTATGCTTCCGACCCATTCTTTGAAACAATTTTCGCAAAGTGCTCCATTGAAAAAGGAGTTGATGATTTAAATTTGCATAAGAGCTTTCTCTTTAAACAAAACAAGCTTTGCATTCCGAAGTCATCCCTCCATCTCTTGCTTCTCCAAGAATCTCATGGTAGAGGCCTAATGGGTCACTTTGGCCATGCCAAGACATTGGACATGCTCTCCACTCACTACTTTTGGCCCAAGATGAAGCGCGACGTGGAGCGCTACGTTCAATGATGCACAACATGTGTTCAAGCTAAGTCGCAAGCTAACCCTTATGGTCTTTATATGCCATTGCTTATTCCTCATTCACCTTGGTCTAACATTAGCATGGATTTTGTGTTAGGATTACATAGGTCTAAGCATGGTCATGATTCTATATTTGTTGTCGTGGATCTCTATTCCAAAATGGCACACGTCATACCATGCCATAAGACCGATGATGCTTCACATGTTGCAAATCTGTTTTTCAAGGAAATCGTCCGTCTTCACGGTGTGCCAAGAACAATCGTCTCCGACCGCGATGTCAAATTCATGAGCTACTTATGGAAGACCCTCATGGCTAAGCTCGGCATCAAGCTACTATTTTCATCCGCATCGCATCCCTAAACCGATGGCCAAACCAAAATTGTCAACCGAAGCCTCAGGACTCTCCTTCGTGTGTTGATCAAGAAAAACCTCAAGAATTGGGAGGAATGTATTCCACACGCCGAGTTCACCTACAACTATGCCAAGCACTCAACAACCAAGATGAGTCCCTTCATGATCATCTATGGTTTCGAGCCCCTCACCGCGCTCGACATCCTACCACTACCTCTCCATGAGCGAACCAACATGAATGTTGAGAAGCGCGCACATAGCTATGAAGAAGCTTCATGAAGAAACTAGAGCTACTATCGAGCAACAAGTCCTTTGCCAAGCTTCAAGTTTAAACAAGGACAAGAAGGAGATGATTTTTGAAGAAGGTGTTCTTGTATGGATACACTTGAGCAAGGACCGTTTCCCCAAAGAACGTGATTCCAAGCTCAAACCAAGAGGAGATGGTCCCTTCATGTTTCTCAAAAGAATCAACAACAACGCCTAAATCATCGACAGACCGACCTCCAAGTACCTTGCAAGCAATACATTCAATGTCAAGGACCTCTCACCCTACCATGGAGATGTCCAAGATGATACCCATGAATAGTCGAGGACGACTCTTTCCCAAGGGTGGGAGCTGATGCAGCCCGTCCTACGGACGCTCCTACATCTAAACCAACAAGTCCCCCAAGTGGACCCATGACTCGTGCCCGAGCCAAGCTCCTACAATCTAAGGTCAACTCGCTCCTCTACTCATGCCAATTTGATACATCCTTGGATGGTGTGCTACTTCATGCAACTACTCTATGCACCATCAGGTATGAAGCTCCAACACAGCACCCAAGGATGGAGGACAAGGAGCAGGGCGTGAAGCACAAGCCTATAGAGCTGCTTAGACTGGTGTCTCCGGTCTGCGCACATCGGAGTCTTCGGTCCACCAAAGTCTCCGGCCTGAAGACCCCGCAGACTATGGCCCACCTCCGGTTTGACCCCCGAGTCAAGCCCAAGGACAGCTAGATGACCACTCCGGAGACCGACCGGAGTCTCCCGTCCACCGCATCGGAATCTCCAGACCGAGCGTCGCCAGGAATGTAAAAGGCCTTTGGTCCTTCAGCCCATGTAACCCCTGACTTTGTGGCTGGCCTATATATAGTCCCCCACCTCTATTGTAAACCCTAGGCATGATATTTGGAATTAGTGGAAACCCCTTGTCGATCTATCTAATTCTTGCCTCATGCTCCTTGACCAAGGAGCACCAAATATCCCAAACCTCGTTGTAGTTTGCATCATGCCTCTACGTTGTACAAGGCCTAGGCATCGGAGTTCCTTTGCCTAGATGTCAAGATCTCACCGAGTCTCCCTACTCGCCGTGTCGGTTCAAGAGAGAGAGTCCTCCGCCCGACGCTGATCCTAGGGATTGCGCCAAACCGATCATCGCCGGTGTGAGCTATTGGTGTGTATCGGTGTTTTGCGTGTGTGTGTTCATCGTGTTCTTCATGCATGCATTCGTCGTGTTCATCCGCCTCTCCTTACCCCGCACTCCACCCTCGATTTGAACGGGATTCGTGAAAGATCGGGCCACCCTCGAGGCTTGCCCTCAACATGTCCCCTGCCACGATGTGGAGCAGCATCAGCCGCACTACCCTCATCATGATCCTCAAACACATCATTGGGATGGTAATCCTGTCTTTGCCGAATTACTGTTGTAAGAGCCTCAATCAAACACTACAAGGTGGCAACATTGACATTGATTGCTGTCACTTGAGTTTGAATATTATTGACGGCTCCAGTATTCTGATCCACTGCCTCTTGCATGTCCTTGATATTCCCATCAATAGACTCGCGCCAAGTAGCAAGCTCCTCATCTTTCTATTATTGCGACACAACATCAACATCCCTCAAAGACATGATTGGTGGAAACACTCACAACTCACTCAGAACTGACAAGAAAGGAGATCTTGCCGTTCCAAAGTGAATAGATATGCTTTACCAAACGTAATCAAAGACTTATGCATTGATGTGATGAAGTGAATATTAAAGGTATAGAGAACGATCACAGGGCACACAGGTTATTTATGGTGGAGCACTAGGTATGGTATCATAAGTACACTGCAAACAAGTCCTAGTGCTAATCGTATAAAAACCCAAGAAACACACACATGGAGAAAAACGTGGCAATGCAACTATGAAGGGTGTTGCACTACTCTCGAGAGACACTAGTAAAGCTCAAAGTAAACAGGCACAAGATTGCTCACTCTACCGGTGCACAAAGATATCACTAAGCCTCTTGCTCAAATTCTCTTTTTCTCTTTTTCTTTTGTATAGGTTCTTTCACTTTTTCTTTTTGTTTTGCTATTTTGCCTTTTCTCTTTTTTTTTGAATATATATCACACATGGCCAAATTACAAAGCACAGCACCAAAATCCTAGGAGCATCCTGTAGGAGCGGAAACTAGTCTCAATGGGCAAGTTCCTACACCTATGAAATAGAATGGTTGTGGCTAAGGTTCTGGAAAAGTGCAATTTTTCACACTTTGTATGTCTGCCTGTTGTGGCAGAAAAACTGCTCAAAATCGTGCCATAGCAGAAAAATTCCTACCGCGGTAGAGAAACAGGGCAAAATCCTATCGTGATACAGCGGCGGCAGAGCACAGACGCGCGGCAGAAAAAATGCACATAATCGTGCCGCGGCAGAACGGCGGCAGAGAGATGGTGCGCGATAGAAGAAATCATGTCGCGACAGAGTTCTGATCTAGGACAAACACGGTTTTGCGGCAGGAAAAAGGGGTGATTCCGTGCTGTGGCAGAGTCGGTAAGAATTTTTTAAAGCAAACCGACTCGGCCAAGAGTAAAGGACTAGAACTCCTAGCTAAGATCGGATCTGGCTATGGTGGCGGAAAACTAAGGTGTATTAGACTAGAACAATAAGGAAAATGATGAACAGATCTAGATCTAGACTAATAGAGGAATACGACCAGCAACTATTACTCAAATACGATGTAATCTAAGCTATGGCAACTCTTTTTGTGGGGATTTTTCTGTATAGGACAAAAATAACAAACTAATCTATGGATGGATTGTGGATTGCTTACCGAGTAAACGAGGAAATCTGATACCAAGATGATATGGAGTGGCCCGATCTTCTCAGCAAGCACTTGTTGATAATGATGGTGTATGATAGATAACTAGTGCGTAGCTATGATCTCTCCCGCTCGACCCCTGATGCCAATGCAACAGCTCTCGAACCTTGTAGGATATTCACAACACCACACTCTTGCGCACGTAGTCGTCGACCACAAATGGTAGTTTGCAATCTACTAATTCCAAGTGGAACAACAAATCACAGTCAATTGCAGTTGGAATAAATCAATCACAAGTAATCCCAGAGGTTCTGTGAAAGAAACAACTCCAAAATAATTTTAACGTGGTCTCAACCTAACTATGTGTGGTGCACCAACTATTTAAGGACTAAGGGTGGCGGCTAAGACTAGTAATAAAGGTTCGACTCAACTTAGACTAGGGTACAACCGACCCAAGGTGGGGCGGCACAAGATGCGCAGGCCTACTCTGCCGTGGCAGAGTTGGGCTCGGTTTCTCTGTTGCAACAGCCTGTCGTGGCAGATTTTGGGCCAGTTTTCCTGCTACGGCAGCCTGCCATGGCAGAAAACTACGTGATTTCTCTACTACGGTAGAGAACTTCCTCCACTTGTTGATCTTCATCTTTGACATCTCCTTGCGCTTCCTCCCTCTCCTCCCTCGCGCATTCTTCATTGATCAACACGCCATGTTTCATTAAGTCCTTGCTCTGTGCTACGCCTTCTTCTCCCAAGTACATGATCATGCAATAATTCAAACACTTAGGTAGTTAAAAATTCTCATTAACTAAAATATCATGTTCATTAAGAAACAAATTGTAACATCCCAAAAGTTAATCCAAGGTTAATCAAGATCAAATCTACCCAATGTAAGGTTAACAAAAACTTTTTCATTTAAAAATCATTAAGCATTCATATGTGTGTGCATATAATTTAGGAGTTGTTTTGAATTGCCATGTTTGAGTGGTCCATTGGTTGTAAAATTATTCTAAGGTGAATTAAACATCATCTAGATCATTCCCAAGAAAATCCCAAAGAAAAACAAATCAAAAAGAATAAAATAAGCATTCCCTAGAAAATCCCAAAGAAAAACAAATCAAAAAGAATAAAATAAGCAAATGGTCACTTTTGCCATTTTAATCACCTAGCCTACTTTGGCTATTCCTAGAACTCAAATCTTAACAGAAAAAATTGTGGATCTTTGCACCCCTTGCTAGTACAAGTAGTGATGTACCAAGGCCCATTTTGTTTCATCCCAAAAACATTCAAACACTAAATTTAAATGACAATTGAAAATGGAATGTAGTTCATATGTATAGATCACACTTATTCAAAAACCACTCAAATGAACTCCATTTTTAAATCCCAAGCACACCTAGATGCCTAAGCATAAGTTACATCACTCCACCAAAAATCAGCCCAAAATTCAAACAAAAGTTTCTTGCGGCCATTTGATCGAACACCTTGTTAGCAGAATCATTATGGCCTAACTATTACTGTTTTGGGGTTAATCTTGTCGAGCCATTTGGTGTGCATTGATCATCCTTGTCTCCCCCAAGTCCAAACAGACCAAAACCAACCCTATCTCTAGCCCCTGGCGCCAGTGCCATGCCGCCGCAATGCCATGCTCGCCGGCCAAGTTTGCACAGGGCGCAGGAGACCGCTAGCCCCTCTCCGCCGCTCTAGGAAGCACGGCGTGACCTCACCGCCGCCCACGGTCCACCCCTCGATCAACCCCAACCCCTGGACCACTCCCCAACAGCGCCACCCTTTCTCTCTGCGAGCATCCAGAGCGCTCTAGAGAGCGATCGCCGCTAGCACGCAGCAGACCGCGCCTTGACGCCGTACCACGCACACCGCAACCCACCAGACACGGCCGTGCACCGCCACGCGACCCACAGTCTTCGGGAGCCGCATCGAGCACCGCCTCTGTCCCTCAGAGCGTGAGACGCTCCCGACTACAATCCACCGGCCCTAGTCGCGCCATTGCACCGTTGCTGACTACCAGGGAACCGTCTTCCTACGTCACCCATGCTGATAGCCCCCTGTGCCATCGTCACCCACGAGCTCCGCCCATACCTCTCGGTCTCACCGTCGAGCCTATATAAGGAGGCCACCCCCAGCCTCATTCTGCACACCATTCCACTCCCCTCTCTCCCCTGAACATTTCCACTCTCTCGCCAGAGCTGCTCGAGCCACCGTTTGCCGGAATTGCACCGGAGGACGCCGCTGTAGAGGAGGAGACGCTGCCGTTGATTCCGTCCACCGAAGCCCCTGCCGCTACTTCGCCTAAGTTCGCCGTCATCGTCCTGTTCGATCGCACGCCTCGCCGCACTAGCTAGAGCCCTAGTACGTCCCTAGTAGACCCCCACCATCCGTTTAGGGTTCGGTATTGCTAGCGACGAGTACATCATCGACGATGACTGTGAGCCGTTGATCCACGTTATAATCGTGTGGCCCAAATCGCTAGATACTGTTTCGGGTTTTAAGTCTCGCTGACAAGCGGGACCAACCTGCCAGCCGCCCTCTGTGCCGTTGAGCGTCATTGGGCCGGCCCATTTCCTTTCCCGCGCAACCCAGTTAATTCAAATATTGGTTTTTCTATGTAAGTTTAAATTCAATTCGGTCCCTTAGTTCAAAAATCAATTCAGAGAATTGTCCAAGTCCAAATTGAGTGATTCAAATTTTGTTGGAAAGCGTTTGGAAAGATATATCCAATCCCGTTGGATTTAATTCATTTAGAGTTAGAGATCTCTCCTAGTAAAAATAACAAGACAGAAGCATTTGCACATTCAAATATTTTTATAAAATCAACCTAAATAGCTTTTGAGTTGATTCCAACTCTCAAAAATCACATTTAACCATACTTATTTGAATATGTAATAATATTAAGGTTTACATGCAGTGACTTTGGACTAGTACCAAATTAGTGCTATATAGGCATTTCTAGTCACTTTAAATCATTAAATATTAAACTTAAACTTATTAAAAGGTGATCCAACCTTTAAATCACATTCCCATATGTTAGAATATGTGGTGATGACATGTTTCCACATGATCCCATATTTTAATTGGATAATTTTAAATCTTAGTTATTTTCAATGAGTAGAAATTACTTTTCTTAAATAAAAAGAATGAAGCTAGTTAATAGAACCTTGTGATGCTTGTGATGATAGTAGATCATCAAATGTGTACCTTAGAGTGCTAAGTAGACTATTTAAGTATTGTTTGGTGATTGTGTATTCCGTATGTATTTATAGACGATAGTACCGACCAAGCTTTCGAGGAGGAGGAGTTCTACCAAGAGGAGGAGGAAGAAAACTTCAACCACTGCACCAACCAAAGCAAGCTATTGTTAGCAAGATAGAATTAAGCTAGATAACCTAAGCAAGATGCATTAGGAATGCTTTGGTTAAACCCTTTGACTTATACCTACTCCAAATGTTATTCCCAAGCTTTTACTTTCTTTACTTTATTAAAGTTCTCTACTTGTTTGAAGGTAGCATCAAAAGTATAAAACTTCAACTATCTAGTAAGCCTTAGATGTCATTCTATGGCATGAGATTGAGATTAGCATCCCACCTTAGTGAACACTCTTAACTTAGTAGTTTAGAGCTAAACTAAAACTTGAGTCACTTTAGATGGGAATACTTGGTGAAAATGAATTGTGAAAACCTTGGAATGATGAGTCATTCTATTGAGATGTTTTGACATGTGTTGAGAAACAAAAATGGTTTATGATGATGAAAATGTTGAGGCATGAGCCTTAGCCCTTTTTACAAAACTGATGGTTGGGTTCGGATGCGATACCATTCCAATTTTACTGTACAACCACAATACCTGAATTGGGTAAGGCTTAGCCGGAAGTTTATATGCATTAGTATTAGTTCCCTCGCGGGAGAGGTTTGAGATGAGGCTACCTCTCAATGTTGTCCACCTATGCAGTGCCCAAGATGACGGATGGTCATGGTTGGGAGGCCATACTCATAGGAGAGGTTCTTATACTAGGGTGTGTAAAGGAAATGTTATGGTTGATTATCTGCATACTAATTATGATGATTCAGGGTTATCCCTGACAGATGTATCAAATCTTGTGCTGAAAGTGTACCACCTCTGTAGAGTGTCAAACTATTCGAATAGCCTCGTCTGTGGATATAGACAGTTGGAGTGGCCATACTGTTCTGTTGTCAGATGTTTTCAAAATAACTTATGAAATGAACTGTGACATGACTTGAGCACAACAGAGTTGTGACTATGACAATTAAGTTCCCACTTAGGTGATTTCAAACTTTATTTTATCTTTCTTTGTTTCTGAACTCAGCTTAGGTTTCAAACTTAACATTATAATTAAACCTAGAGTTAGCTTTTCCCACTAGAACTACCTTACTTGTTAGTGATAGTTGACGAGTACTTAAGGAGTACTCATGGCGTTTGTCCCTGGCTATTCCTATGGCTAGACTATGAAGGAGACTACCAAGATGAAGGATAGCAGGACAGCTATGATAACTAGGACTATCTTCCATCGTCAGCATTGCATGTGCCCCTAAAGATGGACTCCATCGTTAAGCTTATTATTTATTCCGCTACTTGTTGTCTTAAGACTGGATCATGAGATCCTCTATTCGTGTAAGACCTTATTATGGTTTGTAATGGATGATGTACTGTGATATCCAATCTGTTGTGTTTCCCAAAAATGGTAATCCTGGGATTGCGATGTATGACATAACAGGCATATGGGATTAATAATCCGGGTGTTGACACAAATTCACCTGTTGTTCTAGTAGCTTAGCACGAGCTCTTGTAATTGGTCCAATCCTTATCTCATTGCATTGATCTTTCTTTGCAGCAGCGGGAACATCATGAGTAGCAATTGGGATAGTTGTAACTGTATGGATGTCCTCATCATAGAAGGCCACTCCGGAGATGGACCAGAATCTCCGGTCCACATCGGAGTCTCCTAACCACCATACTGGAGTCTCCGGCCTGAGCATATGGGCCTTTGCGCCGCCAGCTAGGCCTTTGGCGCATGTACCCCTCAGTCTGCCCAGACTTTCCCCTTTTATTCCTAAAGTACGCTTGAACTAGTGGCTGGCCTATATATAGTGCCCCGACCCCCTCATGTAACCCTAGGCATAGATGATGGACTAAAGATAACCCCCTTTGTGGAATCTCTAGTTTTGCCTCATCCCCTTCTACCAAGGGGGGTCGACTATCATCACCACCTCGTTGGAGTTTGTATCGTGCCTCCCTCGTTGTACAAGGCCTTGGTATTGGTGTCCCTTTGCTAGCCTGGACCGGAGTTTGACGCTTGATTTTGAAAATTTTGCCTCTTATATTGCAATGGCTAATTTCCTCTTGTTTGTTTGTTCCCGTGTGTGTGTCTTCAACTAACAACAAGCTTCCGCATCGACAGCTCCCACGCTCATCGACACCACGACCCACGAACATCATCCCGCACCATCGACATCAAGTTCATCATCACCAACGAAGGTATAACTTGTGTCACCTTGTGAATCCCTATCTTCCTTTGTGTGTACCTATCCCACGAGAGTGGCTCATCTTGTGTTTACTTGAGCATTGTGCACTTGTCCTTGGATAGTGAGAGTGTAAAAGCAATAGCAAGAGTGACTTGATACCATCAAGGGAGAGCAACAAAAGATACAAAAGAAATAAAAAGATACAAAGCAAAATAAAAATAAAAATAGTAGCCCATATCAAAAGAGAGTCTCAAAGCTTGTAAGGAGAGAAAGAAGAGCGCCCAAGGCAAGTGCACAAATCCGTTGCTCATTTTTCTTCTTTGCAAATGAGCCATGGTCTCTCCTTGCATTGGCACGACAACGAGCTTAGTCTTTGTTAGGACATTTTGTTTGCTCATTTTCATAGTCGTGTCAATCCCAACAATCTCCACGTGTGTGTATATAGTCGTAGGTTTGTCTTCACCCTTTTGAGTTGTTGAACTTTGCCTTTGACTTGAGTTTTGTTTGGATTTTACCCACTTTTGTCTATCCCTTTTCTTTTGGTTGGTTCTTTGGCATTCCACAACACTAACCTACCACCAACAAGCTTTTGAGAGTTAGTTCTTTCTTTAGTGTGAGTTTTCTTTGCAATTCCACTTTGCACACTTATAGCTCTCACTTGTGGTTTCTATTTTGGTGCAATCTCCAAGGTGAGGTACAAGGCTAACACCACCATATTCCACTTCCATATACAATACTTGTGTGTTTTGCATGATGGATAGGCACGGTTAGTCGAGCCAACCACCTTCACAAGAAGAAGAACATGGACCGTACATGACGCGTGCAAGTCACTTCATTGTCCGACAAGAGTTCCATGAATGTTGTCAAGCCCTTGAGACGCGTCAAGATGAACAATTTGGTGAGACGCAAGAGGAGTTCAAGAACATTGACAACCGCTTTGATGGCCTCGAATGACAAATGCATGCAATGCATCACAACTTTGGCCACCAAAATGAAGCGCTCCAACACTCCGTCGCCGAAATAAATGACAAGCTTCGTGTCCTCATCGACGGAATGGCAAGACCATGTTCATGTGCTTCAAGATCTTCAAGTTCTTTTTGTCGGCATGCACCTGTTCAACGAGATCTACATCCAAGTGCTCCTAGATGCAATGATGCCCCCATGGTTGAAGATGGAACCTCTTCGAACTATGTACCTTCCCCAAGGCACACCGCAACGTCAAGCTATGATGGTGATTTCTCTTCAAGACCACAAGCAAGGCAAGAATCACACCATCATCACGCAAGGGCACTAGTAGTCCAACAAGCATAACCACAAGAAGAACCATGTGTGCAACCGCAAGTCCACCACCATCGCCCGCGACACATACATGACACAACAAGTGATGACTCCAATTTGGAGAATCAAGCTCGTCAACGACGTGAAGCTCTCCATGATCCTACTCTTCGTCATTACCGTCATGAACGTTTGGACCGACAACATGGTCATAACGAGGCACCTCCTCCACCACACCAAAACATGGAGGATCGAGTGGTACAAGTTGAGCGACTCCCACCATGTCAATAGGCTCAACACCATGATCTTCGCTGTGAGGCCCATGTGCCTAATCATCATCACCAACCGAGGAACGAGCCTCCTCTTCATTGTAGCACCCCAATTGTCTAACAATTGTAATGCTACTTGTCCTAGTAAGATTAGCTACTTCATATATATTATTATTGCATCATAACTATACCATGCTCATGTCATCATGCCACCTTGCATTTGAGCATCATATAAAACCCTTTTTCTTTTGGCTCTCCTCTCACATGCATTATTAATTGTATTTGCCTCTTGATATTGTATTTGGCTTTTGATATATTGTTCAATGCCCAAGTTGAATTGGGGGCATATCTTTTATTTCCATTGCACCACATTTCTTTTCCACCACTTTATAATTCCACCATCCTACTAGATCATGAGCTTGTTTGTTTTATTTGGGGTTTTATTAGCTCATGGGCAATAGGGTGGATCTAGTCCTTTAAGAATTCTTTTGCTTGGCTTTATTCCATTTCTTGGAAATGCATATTAATAATGCCATCATATTATTAGTGTTGTCACAAAATAAATAATGGTATTATTATTCTTGCATGGGCCATGCAAGCTCCTCCACCACCTTTTTCATCCATTGGTTTTTCTTGGAATTAGTGGATCCTATCTTGGGAAAACATCTACCACAACTACACCATCCCCATAAACTCATCCATCTCATTTTCCTCTTATTTCTAATCCTCCATGCATGGTCACATGGGACTGATGCCACCATTTTCTTTCTTCCCCTTTCTTTCTAGTTTCTCTTCCACATTAGCTTATGCAAGTTCATGCACTAGGGTTCTTCTTGATATGATCTCTTAAACCAAATTAAATTCAAAATATCTAAAACCAACTAACCTAGCTATTATCTCTCTCTCTCTCTAAATCCTACTAAACCCTAACCTACTCCCCTTACCTCTCTCTCTCACTCCCCTCTCTCTCTACCATGGGCACCACCTGGCCACCTCTCCCTGGCCCACACCCAGCCATCTAACCCCTCCCTAACCCTAGCTAAACCCTAACCCAAGCCATGCCCTAACTAACACTAGCCGAGCTACCCCTCCCTCTCTTCTCTCTTCCTGACCCGAGGGCCCCTCCCCTCCAGCCTTCTCCCTGGCCTCTCTCCTCCAGCCCCACCTGCAGCCTCAGGTCCCCCTCCAGCCGGCCGAGCACGTGCTCGAGGAGGAGAAGGAAAAAGGTGGCCCAAGACCACCTTATCCCTGCCGTGCCCCAGCTGCCCTCCTTCCTCTCTCCCTTCTTTTCCCTTCCTCCCCACGCCTCTCTGGCCTCCCCAGATCTGGCCGAGTCGCCCCTCCTCTCCTCCTTCCTCTCCGACCACCAGCAGCCGACGCCGGTCGCTGCCAGCAACTACCCCGCCCCGACGCTCCAGCCGACGAGCTTGACCTGGAGGTGGCCTGGGAGGCCGAGGACGCTCCACTACGACGCCCCGCAACCGCCGACGTGCACGAAGCGCTCCCCAGCACTGCCTGTACATCGCCGCCGATGCCAAAACCTAGTCGCCGGAGCGCCTGCATCCCCGACAATCCGCCGCGTCCCCGTCCGATCCGAGCCCGCCGTCGAGCCCACGGTGAGCCTCCCCTCCTCCCTGACATGTTCCGCCTCGCCGTACCGCCCTAACGCCGCCGTGCGTTTCGTCGAACACCCACCGCGCGCCAGAGCTCGCCGGCATCTACAGGAATCCCGCACCGCACAGCCCTTATCTAGCTCGCGTCCACCTCCCTGACAGCTCCCCTAGCCCTACCGCACCGGCTAGCACCCTCAGCGCGCACTCCCGCGGCCCGGGATCGAATCCCTGATCTGCGCCGCGCACGCACCTGCCGCCAGACGCGAGAGGAAGAAAAACAGTACCGGGTCATGATCGATTTGCAAAAAACCCCTCACCTTTTTGATTCCTACGACCCGCGCTCTAAACGACCCCACCTGTCAGCCGCGCTAGCTCTTTTGCAGAAAACCCCTCCGCCTTTCTCAGCCGCAACCCGCGCTCCAGCCCAGCCCCACCTGTCAGCCTCTGTCTCGCCCACCGCTGACACGCGGGCCTGCGCCAGTTGGCCCACCCCGCAGTCATTGTGGCTAGGCGAGCCCGCGGTGACAAAAGTTTTTCCCGCGCGTGGTCCAGTCAGCACAAAGGCCCACCTGTCAGTGTCTGGGGTTAGTTTCGCCGGAGTGAGAAAAGTTTTTCCCTGTGTCTGTTTTTATTCAAATCTTTTTCAAATTAATTTAAATTCAAATTCTTTTCAGATTCAAATAATTTTTAAAATACAAATCCAAATAATACATGTAATATATGTTTTGGAATCAGAAACATGTGAGGAATTCAAATATGCCCTTCAAAATATATTTTGAACACTCTAATATTTCGAGATGATTAAAATTACAAGAAAATGCCCTTTCCCTTAACTATTTAATAACTTTTGTTTTATAACTCCAAATCTGACAAATAATATATCTAAATCGATCAGCGCGACGAGCCCGTTCTATTTATGCAGTCCTTGTTCTGAATTGAAGCATGCATCATGTTGTAATTTAAAATCTGAACTGTTTATGGCAATAAAACTTGGTCAAATGAATAATAAAATGTTTTATTTCTTGTATCCACACCTCACCTTTGCCATGCTACTTTAAGGCCATGTAATTGAGCATCATTCATCATGGCATGCTTGGTTGCTTGTTGCATTTCAATTCATATGCTTGCGCACTTTATTTATGTTGGCCCTTGTTTGTTTGGTTCTTCTTCGAATAGACGCCCAGCAGGAGAATTACCAGGAATCACAGGAGTATTACCCAGATCCATCTCTCGCTTCAACTGAGCTGCCAGGCAAGCACTACCACATGCTTGCATACATACAGTACCTATTGCCTCTATCTTATTCTTGCATCATTGAGTCACGAATGCATTAAATTGAATCCCAAGTACTGCATAGCCTTTACTTTTAAACCACATCAAGCCTGTTCCGGTCCCATGAGCCATTACTACAGGAGTTGTTTGAGCCATGCGAGTCGTAGAAAAGCATGAGTAGGGTATGTGAGTGTCTGATGAATAATGAGGTACCTAAACAACATAACCTGAGTAGTAATGGGATAACTAATGAAAGAGGCACCGGTGAGCAATATCTGCTATTTGGTTTTTCATGCTCACTTGTGTCCCGTAGGACCCCGAGTACTTGATTCCTGTTCCTTGACTATTCGCACTATCCACATCCGAGAGGCCTTATGGACCCCCCTGAGCCAGAGCTTGATTCATTCTTATTTCTTGGGGCCACAATTAGTTTGGGGCTTTATTACTATTCTGTACTTATGCCATGTTACTGCTTTATTTAAGATTGTGCGAGGAGCACCTGTACTGTTTTGGATCGTGACACGTTTTCGTTGTATCGACAAGCCCATTCATATTTTCGGGTTCCCAGTCGTTTACCGCCGTCCACACAAACCTTGGGTCCGCCTCGGAGCCGGCCAACTTCGTTGCGGGTAGCTTAATGGGGTGGCCCCCTGAAATGTTTCTGAATCCTGTGATTGCTTTGTCGTGAATGCCTCGTTGGGTTTTGATTTGGTTTTTCCGAGGTTGATCGAGTGTGTGTTGCTATTCGTGCACCCCTCCAGGGTAAATCTTTCTGAAAGCCGTGTCCGTGGTTATGGATGGCTTGGAGCACAGTTTCTCGATCATAGACAAGTATAATTAAAGTACCGCTTTTAAATTGACTAAGTACTTGACTAGTAAATAGTGCAATACTCATGGAATGGTTAATAAAACTACCAACGGATGATGGGGGTTGTTCGTCCGCTTCCTCGTTGGTAAGCGAGGAGGAGGATGGATCTGTTAATTATACTGTTATAACTGTTGTTCTTAGTTCACGGACTTCCGTCTATCCGTGGTTAGGCGGAAGGTTAGCGGGTATCTGTAGAATTGTTAGGTATTATCTTTTGCTGGAATTGCGTCACCCCAGGTTGTGTCCCCTTTAGTGGCATAAAGACTTGCTGAGTACCCCTAGGGTCTCACACGATAAATTGTTTGATTCAGATGAACAGGTGTACCCGCAAGATGGATACTGGGTGGAAGAGACAGATGATGTTGGCAACGATCATTCGGTGTAGAGATTCCGGGAGCGGGGATCCGTGTGATCTGTGGGCGGGATGTGCTTATTTAATGGGCATCTTATGCCAATTTGCTTCTTATCCGTACTCGGATCTTGTTTTCGCTTCCGCCTGATACTCTGATGTGTGATGTATGAGGAGCTATCCTAAATTATTATATCTATCTAGGACATTTGGATCTTGCCGTATGGCGTTGCAATATTTCTATTTCTTTTAGATGGAATGGCTCTGAGGACTGTTGTATGTGGCTTGCATACATACTCACTTGTGTATGTAGTTGATCCCTTCGCCTGCCGATTACGCCGCTCGTTCTTGTCCCGTTGTTTGAAAGTGGTTAGGACGGCCGAAAGGTCTACCGTGAGTGGCCTGGGCCCCGCCGTACTATTTTAACCACTTTCGTTCATCCAGGCATTAACTAAGAGCGTAATTCACCGAGGTAGTTACATTCATCATCAACCGCATCATGAGGCTCCACATCCTCAACACTCTCATGAGGCCAAGTGCCTCAACATCGTCTACAACCGCGCCAAGAGAAAGAGAAAGCTCCACAACAACAATATCAAGAGCAAGCACCTCAACAAGGTCGTGAGAACCAAGTTCCACCTCCCCAACCACAAGATCATCAACAAGGTCACAAAGCTCTTCGCAATGACCGCAACGATGAAGAAAGTTTCGGAAAGCTCAAGTTCACAATGCCCAAGTTTACCGGATCCAATGATCCCAAAGAATACCTCTCATGGGCACTCAAAGTCGACAAGATCTTCCACATGCACAATTATAGCAACGATAAGATGGTCGCCATGGCTTTGCTTGAGTTTGATGATTACGCCAACCTTTCGTAGGAACAAGTTCAAGTTGCTCGTGACGCAAGGGAAGAGCCACCAATCACAACTTGGCATGACATGAAGGCTCACATGAGATCCTGTTTTGTCCCCGCGAACTACACGCGTGACCTCTTCAACAACCTCCAATCGCTTCGTTAAGGGACAAAGACCGCGGAAGAGTACTTCTAGGAAATGGAACTCAACTTGATCCATTCCAACATTGAAGAGCACATGGAGCAAACTATGGAACGCTTCCTTATTGGGTTGAACCACCCAATCAAGCGCATCGTCGAGTTCCAAACATACAACAACATGGTTGAGTTTGTGCAAATCGCAACAAAGGCCGAACGTCAAGTGCAAGAGGACATCAAGTACAACAAGCCCAAGACGTATTTGACCTACAAGCAAGCTTCAACCGCTACGCCAACAACCTTCAATGGAAGCTCCTCAAGCCCACACTTCCTCAAGGAAAACTGCACCCAAGTGGCAAACAAGCAAAGAGTAATACATCTTTCAACGGTGAATGCTACAAGTGTGGACGCAAAGGACACAAGTCGCCGAGTGTGGAAACAAGAAAGTATTGTTCATAGACGACAACAACGATGGAGAGTACTTGAGTGAAGATGAATTTGATGCCCGAGTCAAGGAAGCAATGGCAATGCAACGAGTGAAAGATGACCAAGAACTCCTCATGTGTGCACATGATGCAACTCCATCACTTGTCGTCACAAGGATCTTCACCACTCAAGCGCAAGAGCATGAAAACCAACACTCAAATATCTTCCAAACACGAGCCGACATTAATGGAAAATCTATCAAAGTGATCATTGATGGAGGGAGTTGCCACAACCTTGCTAGCACCGAGTTGTGTGAGAAGCTCACCTTATCCCTCCATCCTCATAAGCACCCCTACCACGTGCAATGGCTAAGTGACCAAGGGTCTGTGAAGATCAAGCATACTATATCAGTCTCCTTCGCCATTGGTCCTTACAAAGACACGGTGGAGTGCGATGTGGTTCCTATGACAGTTTGCCACATGCTCCTTGGTCGACCATGGCAATTCGACAAGGCTGCTATACATGATGGTCGCACCAATGTGTACACCTTCAAATGGCTCAACAAAACATGTGTTTTGCAACCAATGACTCCTAGCCAAATAATTGTGGACAATGCAAAGGCTTTAGCGAGGGCGTAAACCACAACACCTACTTGTGAGAAGAGCGGTGAGCAAGAGAACCACCTCATAGTGAGTGAGAGCCACAAGCCAAACTCGAGTGAAACAACTAAGAGTGTTCTGCTTGCCACCAAAAGTGAGATGAGAGATGTGTGGAACAACCCATCCATCTTGCACTATGTCCTCCTTTGCAAGGTACTAGCGCAAGGAACTAATAATTTAACCAATGTTCCTCCATCT
Source organism: Avena eriantha (assembly GCA_910589775.1). Taxonomy (NCBI): domain Eukaryota; kingdom Viridiplantae; phylum Streptophyta; class Magnoliopsida; order Poales; family Poaceae; genus Avena; species Avena eriantha. The sequence goes on along the minus strand of OU342741.1, from coordinate 323,122,467 downwards.
TTGATGATTGTTTTGCAGGAATTCAAGGATGTGTTCCCTGAAGTACTTCCACATGGACTACCTCCTCTTCGCGGAATTGAGCATCGCATTAATCTCATCCCTGGCGCACCCCTTCCAGACTGTGCCGCTTACCGCATGAACCTAGAGGAGACAAAGGAGATTGAACGTCAAATCAACCAACTCGTCTCCAAAGGTTTAATCCAAGTTAGCACTAGTCCAAGTGCCGTACCTGTGATTCTTGTTCCAAAAACGGATGATATTATATGGTTATGCATGGACTGCCGTCCAATCAATGCTATCACTGTACGTTATCGACATCCCATACCACGTCTCGATGACATGCTTGATGAGTTGTGTGGACCCACTATGTTTTTCGAAAATTGATCTTCGTAGTGGTTACCATCAAATACGCATGGCTGAAGGTGATGAGTGGAAAACCGCCTTCAAGACCAAACTTGGTCTTTATGAATAGTTGGTTATGCCCTTTGGTTTATCTAATGCCCCATCCACCTTCATGTGCCTTATGAATCATATATTGCGCTCTCTCATTTGAAAAAGTGTTGTTGTCTATTTTGGTGATATACTTGTTTAAAGCAAGTCACTTGAGGACCATATTAAACAGGTCAAGGAAGTTTTGAAAGTCCTTCAACATGAAAAGCTTTATGCTAATCTTCCCAGTGCACTTTTGCTAAAGACAAGTTGATTTTTCTTGGATTTGTCGTTTCTTCGAATGGCATTGAAGTTGATGTGTCCAAGGTAAAGGACATACGAGATTGGCCCATCCGAACAAATGTGAGTGAACTCCGAAGTTTTCATGGGTTGGCAGGTTTCTATCGTTGCTTTGTGAAAGACTTTTCGACCATTGCTTGTCCTCTCAACGAATTGACCCAAAAGAATGTCACCTTCGTGTGGGGCAAAGCTCAACAAAAAGCTTATAACGAACTTAAAAAGAGGCTCACTGAAGCACCTCTCCTTGCGTTACCGGATTTCACAAAAACATTTGAGATAGAGTGTGATTCTAGTGGTATTGGCATTGGAGGAGTCCTTATGCAAAACGGACGTCCTATAGCCTACTATAGCGAGAAACTTGATGGTGCTCGCCTTAATTACCCGATTTATGACAAAGAGCTTTTGGCTTAGTTCATGTTCTTCAAGTTTGGCAACACTACCTATGGACTAAAGAATTTATCATACATTCCGACCATGAGTCGTTGAAATATCTCAAGGGCAAAGCTAACTTGAGTAAGAGACACGCTAAGTGGGTTGAGTTTATGCAGTCTTTTCCATACATTGTCAAGTATAAGAAGGGCAAAGATAATGTAATTGCGGACGCTTTGTCTCGCAAGCACACAAGCCTTCTTACGAGACTTGAAATCAACATGTTGGGTCTTGAGGAAATAAAAACTTTGTATGCTTCCGACCCATTCTTTGAAACAATATTCGCAAAGGGCTCCATTGAAAAAGGAGTTGATGATTTCTATTTGCATAAGAGCTTTCTCTTTAAACAAAACAAGCTTTGCATTCTAAAGTTATCCCTCCAACTCTTGCTTCTCCGAGAATCTCATGGTGGAGGCCTCATGGGTCACTTTGGCCATGCCAAGTCATTGGACATGCTCTCCACTCACTACTTTTGGTCTAAGATGAAGCATGACATGGAGAGCTATGTTCAACGTTGCACGACATGCATTCAAGCTAAGTCGCAAGCTAACCCTTATGGTCTTTATATGCCATTGCCTTTTCCTCAGTCACCTTCGTCCGACATCAGCATGGATTTTGTGTTAGGATTACCTAGGTCTAAGCATGGTCATGATTCTATATTTGTTATCGTGGATCGCTTTTCCAAAATGGCATAGTTCATACCATGCCATAAGACCGACGATGCTTCACATGTTGCAAATATGTTTTCAGGGAAATCGTCCGTCTTCACGGTGTGCCAAGAACATTCGTCCCCGACCGTGATGTCAAATTCATGAGCTACTTATGGAAGACCCTCATTGCCAAGCTCGGCGTCAAGCTACTCTTTTCATCCGCATTGCATCCCCAAACCGATGGCAAACCGAAGTTGTCAACCGAAACCTCAGGACTCTCCTTCGTGTGTTGATCAAGAAAAACCTCAAGGATTGGGAGGAATGTATTCCACACGCCGAGTTCTCCTATAACTGTGCCAAGCAATCAACAACCAAGATGAGTCCCTTCATTATCGTCTATGGTTTCGAGCCCCTCACCGCGCTCGACATCCTACCACTACCTCTCCATGAGCGAACCAACATGAATGTTGAGAAGCGCGCACAAGCTATGAAGAAGCTTCATGAAGAAACTAGAGCTACTATCGAGCAACAAGTACTTCGCCAAGCTTCAAGTTTAAACAAGGACAAGAAGGAGATGATCTTTGAAGTAGGTGATCTTGTATGGATACACTTGAGCAAGGACCATTTCCCCAAAGAACGTGATTCCAAGCTCAAACCAAGAGGAGATGGTCCCTTCAAGTTTCTCAAAAGAATCAACAACAACGCCTACATCATCGACATACCGAACTCCAAGTACCTTGCAAGCAATACATTCAATGTCAAGGACCTCTCACCCTACCATGGAGAAGTCCAAGATGATACCCATGAAGAGTCGAGGACGACTCTTTCCCAAGGGGGAGCTGATGCAGCCCATCCTACGGACGCTCCTACATCTAAACCAACAAGTCCCCCAAGTGGACCCATGACTCGTGTCCGAGCCAAGCTCCTACAATCTAAGGTGAACTCGCTCCTCTCCTCGTGCCAATTTGATACATCCTTGGATGGTGTGCTACTTAATGCAACTACTCTATGCATCACCAGGTACGAAGCTCCAACACAACACCCAAGGATGGAGGACAAGGAGCAGGGCATGAAGCAGAAGCCTATGGAGCTGCTCAGACTGGAGTCTCTGGTCTGTGCACATCGGAGTCTCCGGTCCACCAAAGTCTCCGGCCTGAAGACCCCTGAGACTCCGGCTCACCTCCTGTTTGACCCCCTGAGTCGAGCCCAAGGACAACCAGATGACCACTCCGGAGATGGACCGGAGACCGACCGGAGTCTCTGGTCCACCACACCGGAGTCTCCAGACTGAGCGTCACCAAGCATGTAAAAGTCCTTTGGGGCTTCGGCCCATGTACCCCTTAGTCCGTCCAGAACTTATCTATTATCCCTAAAGTACCCTTGAATTTGTGGCTGGCCTATATATAGTCCTCCACCTCTATTGTAAACCCTAGGCATGATATTTGGAACTAGTGGAAACCCCTTGTGGATCTATCTAATTCTTGCCTCATGCTCCTTGACCAAGGAGCACAAATATCCCAAACCTCGTTGGAGTTTGCATCGTGCCCCTGCGTTGTATAAGGCGTAGGCATCGGAGTTCCTTTGGCTAGACATTAAGATCTCACCGAGACTCCCTACTCTCCGTGCCGGTTCGAGAGAGAGAGTCCTCCACCCGACGTCGATCCTAGGGATTGCGCCGGACCGATCACCGCCGACGTGAGCTATTGGTGTGTATCTGGGTTTTGCGTGTGTGTGTTCATCGTGTTCTCCATGCATGTGTTCGTCGTGTTCATCCGCCTCTCCTTACCCCGCACTCCACCCTCAATTTTAACGGGATTCGCGAAAGATCTGGCCACCCTCGAGGCTTGCCCTCAACACGTCCCCTACCATGATGTGGAGCAACATCAGCCGCACTACCCTCATCATGATCCTCAAACACATCATTAGGTTGGTAATCCTGTCTTTGCTAAATTACCGTTGTAAGAGCCTCAATCGAACGCTGCAAGGTGGCAACATTGACATTGATTGATGTTAATTGAGTTTGAATATTATTGATGGCTCCAGTATTCTGATCCACTGCCTCTTGCATGTCCTTGATATTCCCATCAATAGACTCGCGCTAAGTAGCAAGCTCCTCATAATTCTATTGCTGTGACACAACATCAACATCACTCAAAGACATGATTAGTAGGTTAGTGCAAAAATCAAAATCTGTTTGGTGGAAACACTCACAACTCACTCAGAACTGACAAGAAAGGAGATCTTGCCGTTCCAAAGTAAACAGATATGCTTTACCAAACGTAATCAAAGACTTATGCATTGATGTGATGAAGTGAATATTAAAGGTATAGAGAACGATCATAGGGCACACAGGTTATTTATGGTGGAGCTCTAGGTATGATATCCTAAGTACACTGCAAACAAGTCCTAGTGCTGATCGTACAAAAACCCAAGAAACACACATACGGAGAAAAATGTGGCAATGCAACTATGAAGGGTGTTGCACTACTCTCGAGAGACACTAGCAAAGCTTAAAGTAAATAGGCACAAGGTTGCTCAATCTACCGGTGCACAAAGATATCACTAGGCCTCTTGCTCAAATTGTCTTTTTCTCTTTTTATTTTGTATAGCTTCTTTCTCTTTTTGCTTTTTCTTTTGCTATTTTGCTTTTTCTCCTTTTTTTTGAATATATATCACACACGGCCAAATTACTAAGCACAACACCAAAATCCTAGGAGCATCCTATAGGAGCGGAAACTAGTCTCAATGGGCAAGTTCCTACATGTATGAAATAGAATGGTTGTGGCTAAGGTTCTGGAAAAGTGCAATTTTTCACACTTTGTATGTCTGCCTGTCATGGCAGAAAAACTGCTCAAAATCGTGCTGTGGCAGAAAAATTCCTACCGTGGCAGAGAAACAGGGCAAAATCCTGTCGTGACAAAACTGCGGCAGAGCACAGACGCATGGCAGAAAAAATGCACAAAATCGTGTCGCGGCAGAGCGGTGGCAGAGAGATGGTACGCGATAGAAGAAATCGTGCCGCGGCAGAGTTCCGATCTGGGACAGACACGGTTTCGCGGCAGGAAAAATGGATGATTCCATGCCGCGGCAGAGTCGGTATGAATTTTTTTAAAGCAAACCGAGTCAGCCAAGAGTAAAGGACTAGAACTCATAGCTAAGATCGGATCTAGCTATGCCGGTGGAAAACTAAGGTGGATTCGACTAGAACAATTAGGAAAACGATGAACAGATCTAGATCTAGACTAATAGAGGAATACGACCAGCAACTATTACTAGAATACGATGTAATCTAAGCTATGGCAACTCTTTTTGTGGGGCTTTTTCTGTATAGGACAAAAATCACAAACTAATCTATGGATGGATTGTGGACTTCTTACCGAGCAAACAAGAAAATCTGATACCAAGATGATATGGAGTGGCCCGATCTTCTCAGCAAGCACTTGTCGATGATGATGGTGGATGATAGATAACTAGTGTGTAGCTATGATCTCTCCTGCTCGACCCCTAATGCCAATGCAACAGCTCTCGAACCTTGTAGGATAATCACAACACCACACTCTTGCGCACGTAGGCGTCGACCACAAACGGTAGTTTGTAATCTACTAATTCCAAGTGGAACAACAGATCACACTCAATTGCAGTTGGTAGAAATCGATCACAAGTAATCCCAGACGTTCTATGAAAGAAACAACTCCAAAATAATTTTAACATGGTCTCAACCTAACTATCTTTGGCGCCCCAAGTATTTAAGGACTAAGGGGTGGCGGCTAAGACTAGGAATAAAGGTTCGACTCAACCTAGACTAGGGTACAACCGACCCAAGGTGGGGCGGTGATACATTGCAAATGTATCTGTAATTTTTGATGTTCCATGCTTGGTTTTATCCACTTTCTTGTGTTTTGTCCACACTTTTTAGTACTTTTCATAGGATTTCTTGGACTAACCTATTAACAAGAGCCATAGTGCCAGCTGCCTGTTTTCAGCTGTTTTTGGTTCCAGGAAAGTCAGAAAATGAATATTCTCGGAATTGGACGGGACAAAAGCCAAAGTGCCTCTTTTTCCGAAAGTCACCAAATGCCATAATACAAGACGGAGAGGGGCCACAGGCCGGCCACATCACCTGGCCGCGTGGCCAGGCTTGGCCTGCGCCAGGGGGTGGTGTGGTGGCCCCTAGCACCCCCTCGGCCTCCCCTTCCGCCTATAAGATGCCCTCGGGACGAAAACCCTAGGTACCCGAACAAAAATCCACGAAAGAGTTTGTAGCCGCCGTCATCTCCATCCCTAGATTGGGAGGGATCTGAAGCTCTTCTTGGCACCCTGTCGGAGAGGGGAATTCACCCTAGAGGCCTTCTTCATCACCATGCAAGCCTCCGGTGTGATGCGTGAGTAGTTCAGCCTTGGACTACGGATCCATGTAGTAGCTAGATGGCTGGTTCTCCTCCTTTGTGCTTTCATGTTTAGATCTTGTGAGCTCCGTTCATGATCAAGATCATCTATTTGTAATTCTACATGTTGTGTTTGCGGGGATCCAATGGATATTGAGATGCTATTTCAGATTGATTATTGATTATATCATGTCTTTGTTATTTGTGATCTTGCATGCTTTCCGTTGTTAGTAGCTATCTTGGCCAAGTAGATGCTAGCAACTCCAAGAGTTAGTATTTATGCTCGATAGTGGGTTCATGCCTCTGGTAATCTGGGGAAGTGACAGAAATCTCTAAGGTACTAGATGTGCTGTTGCTACTAGGGAGAAAACAACAATCCTTTGTTCATAGAACAATCGTATTGTTTACTTTACACGCAGTTCGTAAAGCAATAATCCGTTGCTTGCAACTTAATACTGGAGGGGGTTCGGATGATAACCTGAAGGTGGATTATTAGTCATAGATGCAGTTGGATGGCGGTCTATGTATAATGTTGTAATGCCCAATCAAGTTCCAAAGGAGTCAAGATGATTAGTATATGCATGTATTGCTTTCTTGATGTTTGTCAATTGCCCCGCTGTAATTCGTTCACCCAGCATGTTATCTATCTTAAGGAGACCCACCTCTAGTGAACTATGGATCCCGGTCCTTTCTTTTACATACAATCTATAAACTGTTTTCTGCTTTGTGTTTACTTTCTGCAATCTATTACTTTCTTCCATTCGATACGTTTAATCCTTTTTTTTCAGCAAAACACGGTGAGATGGACAACCTCATCGCAAGTTGGGGACAAAGTCCTGTGGTTGTGTTGTGCAGGTCTCCACATTGCTACTAGCACCGGTAGTGCGCCATGCCAAGGCTCAGCTAGCAACACCTTTGGGGTGTTTCCTTGCTCCTACTGGTTCAATTAAACCTTGGTTTCATAACTGAGGAAAACTTGCTGCTGTGCTCATGATACCTTCCTCTTGGGGTTCCCAACGAGCTCTACATCAACATCACACCAGCATTTTTTGGCGCTGACACTGAGCCATCAAGCATTTTTCTGGTGCCGTTGCTAGGGAGTGAAGGACATCTTCACAAGGGGAGTCCCTCATAACCAATCTCTTTACTTTATTATTTTTGTTTTGCTTAGTTTCTTTTTGTTTTGTTTGCTTGTTTCTTTATAAAAAACACAAAAAAAATTAGTTTTACTAGTTTGCTTTCTTATTTGAAAACCCAAAAAAAATGACTACTCTTGAAAACACTAAGTTGTGTGACTTCACTACGCCAACAACAATGATTTTATGAGCACACCCATTGCTCCACTTGTGCCTGAAGATACTTTCTTTGAAATAAAACCTGCTTTACTCAATCTTGTTATGAGAGAACAATTTTATGGTATTGGTAATGAAGATGATGCTTCCCATCTAAATAACTTTGTTGAACTTTGTGAGATGCAAAAGCATAGGGATATAGATGGTGATATTATTAAACTGAAATTGTTTCCTTTCTCTTTGAGAGGAAAAGCTAAAGAATGGTTGAATTCCTTAACTAGGAATAGTATTGATTCTTGGACTAAGTGCAAAGATGCTTTCATTGGAAAATACTATCCTCCTGCTAAGATTATATCTATGAGAAGTGCAATAATGAAGTTTAAACAACTTGATAATGAGCATGTTGCTCAAGCTTGGAATGTTGGAGATATGCCCAAGAGACAATAATAAAAGTGATTATTATTATATCTTTGTGTTTATGATGAATGTTTACATCCCATGCTATAATTGTATTATTAGGAAACACTAATACATGTGTGTTTTGTAAACATAAGAGAGTCCCTAGTAAGCCTCTTGTTGAACTAGCTTGTTGATTAATTGATGATCATGGTTTCCTGATCATGGAAATTAGGATGTGATTAATAACAAGGTTGTATCATTAGGAGAATGATGTGATGGACGCACACCCATAGTAAGCGTAGCATAAGGTCAAGGCATTAAGTTCGTATTGCTGTAAGCTTTCAAATACATAGTAACCTAATCCTTCGACCATGAGGTTATGTTAATCACCATCACCGGATGGATACTTTGATGACATCAAACGCCGCTTCGTAACTGGGTGGTTATAAAAGTGTCATTAGGTATTCTGAAAGTATGTGTTGAAGCGCATGAACCAAGATTGGGATTTGTCCATCCATATGACGGATAGATATGCTCTGGGCCCTCTCGGTGGAATGTCATCTAGTTAGCTTGCAAGCATGTGACTGGGTCACAAGGGATGATATATCACGGAACGAGTAAACAGTACTTATCAGTAACGAGGTAGAACTAGGTATGGAGATACCGACGATCAAACCTCGGATAAGTATAGTATCACGAGACAAAGGGAATTGGTTTCGTATGTAAGTGGTTCAATCGATCGCGAAGTCATCGTTGAGTATGTGGGAGCCATTATGGATCTCCAGGTCCCGCTGATGGTTATTGATAGGAGATGTGTCTGTATCATGTCTGCATATTCACGAACCGTAGGGTGACACACTTAAGGTTGGAAGTTGTTTTAAGTAGATATGGAATATGCGTTGGAGACCGAATGTTGTTCGGAGTCTCGGATTGGATTCGGGACATCACGAGGAGATCCAGAATGGTCCGGAGAATAAGATTCATATATAGGGGATCATTTTCTAAGTTAGAAAATGTTCCGGAGTGTTTGTATGAGGATTCTAGAAGGTTTCGGAATGTTCTGGAAGGTTCTAGAAGATATCTTGTAGTTTGCTTGAAAATGAAGATAGGGATCAAGGAGTCCTGGTGGGTCAAGACAAGGAGTCGTGGGGGAGGAGGACTCCTCCCCCCACTCCCCAATCCGCCGGCCTAGAGGAGGGGAGTCCTACAAGGACTCCCCCTCCCCAAGGCGCCCTCCCCCCCTTAAATAGAAGGGCAGGGGCGCCCCCTCCTCCCCTGCTCTTATAACTCCAATCTCTGCCACCTCTCTCCTCCACCCTTCTTCTGCACAGGCATAGGCGAAGCCCTGCATAATTCTCTACTCCACCACCACCACCACACCGTCGTGCTGCTGGGATTCCGTGGAGAAGATCTACTACCTCCGCTGCTCGCTAGAACGGGGAGAGGAAGGTCTGCTTCGACTCCGCACGTGTGATCAACTGCGGGAGCACTGCCGAAACGCGGCGCCAGAAGGATCGTCCACTTGACCGACTGCGGAAGCGCTGCTGGAACGCGACGCCGGAAGGATCGTCCACACGATCTTGAGATCGGCAAGTGATCGACTACATCAACCATGAGATCTAATCTCGTTAACGCTTTCGGATCTACGAGGGTTAGTTCCTATCTATCTCGTTGCTCATGTCTAATAGATTAGATCTTGGCTTTTATCTAGATTAGATCTAGGTTTTGTTCGTTCTTGCGGTAGAATTTTTTTGTTTTCCATGCTACGAACCCATCAGTGGTATCAGAGCCGTATCTATGCGTAGATCTATTGCACGAGTAGAACACAATGTTTTTGTCGGCGTTGATACTTTTGTTGTCGGTGTCTTAGCGTGTACTTTGCATCTTGCGGCATGGTGGGATGAAGCGGCTCGGGCTAACATTACATGTCATCGCACATGAGACTTGCTCCACGCTTGACGTGCAACTTGCTTTGCACAAGTGGCTTTGCGGCTGTCTGTCTCTCCCACCATAGTTAATATTCAATTTACAATGAGCATCTTGACAACACTTGTATCAATGTTGTGGTCCTTGTTCATAGGTAAGATCGGTCTTATGCGAAAGCCCCAAACCACGTAAAACTTGCAAAGAAAATTAGAGGCGTCTAACTTGTTTTTGCAGGGGTTTTGTGATGTGATATGGCCATCATGTGATTGTGATTGTATTTGATGTATGCAATGATCCTTGTTGTAATATGGCAACCGGCAGGAGCCTAATGGTTGTCTTTAATTCTGTTAAGGCTTGCGTGTCTATTCATCTTGTAATAGCTTTATTCCAAGTAGTTATAATAGTTGCTGGTGATGATGGACAACCATGAAGCGGCGCCACTGACCTTGACGCAATGCTGGTGATGATGGAGATCATGTTCATGCTTTGGAGATGGAGATCAAAGGCGCAAGAAGAAAAGGCCATATCATATCACACTAATTATGAATTGCCTGTGATGTTAATCCTTTATGCATCGTGTATTGCTTAGATCAGGATGGTAGCATTATAAGATGATCCCTCTCACTAAATATCAAGTAATAAAGTGTTCACCCTTAGTTGGCACCGTTGCTAAGACTCGTCGTTTCGAAGCATCTCGTGATGATCGGATGTGATAGATTCTACGTGTGCATACAACGGGTGCAAGCCAGATTTGCACATGCGGAAACTAAGGTTATCTTGACGAGCCTAGCATGTACAGACATGGTCTCGGAACACGGAATACCAAAAGGTAGAGCATGAGTCATATAAATGATATGATGAACATGAAGATTGTTCGCCGATGAAACTACATCTTCTCTCGTGAAGATCGGACTTGGTGTAGTGGACTTGGTTCGTGTAATCACCAAGACAATGTGAGGGATGTTGTTTTGAGTGGGAGTTCACCTAGTTAATTTAAGTATTAAATTTGAACTCAATTTGTCATAAACTTAGTCTAAACTACTTCAAATTGTTGTAGATTATGGCGACCCCCTCCATCTATTTCAATGCGTTCCTAGAGAAAGAAAAGCTTAAAAACAATGGAAGCAATTTCACGGACTGGTTCCGTGGACTAAAGATTGTCCTCAGGGCTGGTCAGTTGACCTATGTGCTCGATGCACCGCTAGGTGACCCACCTGCAGATAATGCCACCGATGACGAAAAGAATGTTTTCGCCACTCGGAAAAATCATTACTCCACAGTTCAGTGTGCCATCCTGTAGGGTTTAGAAGCGGAGCTCCAACAGCGTTTTGAGCACCACGACCCGTTCGAGATCATTAAGGAGCTCAGGCTAATTTTTGAGACTCACACGGCCATGGAGAGCTATGAGGCCTCCGAAAAGTTCTTTAACTGTAAGATGGAAGAAGGAAGCTCCGTTAGCGAGCACGTGCTCACCATGTCTGGGTACGCAAAAAAATCTCCAAGAGTTGGGAATATCGATTCCTAATGAATTGGGGATTCACCGTCTCCTTCAATCATTGCCACCAAGTTACAAGAACTTTGTGATGAACTACAACATGCACTGCATGAACAAGACGTTGCCTGAACTGTCGTCCATGCTGAAAACTGCTGAAGTGGAGATCAAGAAGGAGCACCAAGTGTTGATGGTCAATAAGACCACCAATTTCAAGAAAAAGGGCAAGCCTAGGAACAAGGGCAACTTCAAGAAGGACGGCAAGAAAGCTGCCGCACCTGCTAAGAAGCCCAAGGCTGGTCCTATGAAACTGAGTGCTTCTGCTGCAAGGGTGCTGGTCACTGGAAGCGTAACTACCCCAAGTACCTGGCGGATCTGAAGAACGGCAACATCAAGAAGAAAGGTATATTTGATATATGTGTTATAGATGTGTATCTTACTAGTAATCGTAGTAGTGCCTGGGTATTTGATACTGGTTTGGTTGCTCATATTTGTAACTCGAAACAGGAGCTACGGAATAAACGAAGACTGGCAAGAGACGAGGTGACGATGCGCGTTGGAAATGGCTCCAAGGTTGATGTGATCGCTGTCGGCACGCTCCCTCTACATCTACCTTCGGGATTAGTTTTAAATTTAAATAATTGTTATTTGGTGCCTGCGTTAAGCATGAACATTATATCTGGATCCTGTTTATTGCGAGACGGTTACTCTTTTAAGTCCGAGAATAAAGGTTGTTCGATTTATATGAGTAATATCTTATATGGTAATGCACCTGAGATGAATGGTTTATTCTTACTGAATCTCGATAGTAGTGATACACATGTTCACAACATAGATGCTAAACGAATAAAATTGAATGATAATTCTACATACATGTGGCACTGTCGTCTTGGTCACATTAGAGTGAAGCGTATGAAGAAACTCCACTCTGATGGACTTCTTGAATCACTTGATTTTGAATCACTTGAAAGATGCGAAGCATGTCTAATGGGAAAAATGACTAAGACTCCATTCTCTGGAATAATGGAGCGAGCTACAGACTTATTGGAAATAATACATACCGATGTGTGTGGTCCAATGAGTGTGGCATCGCGTGGTGGATATCGTTATGTTCTCACTTTCATGGATGACTTGAGTAGATATGGGTATGTCTACTTTATGAAACATAAGTCCGAAACTTTCGAGAAGTTTAAGGAATTTCAGAGTGAAGTGGAAAATCATCATAACAAGAAGATTAAGTTTCTGCGTTCTGACCGCGGAGGTGAATATCTGAGTTATGAGTTTGGCATGCATTTAAAGAAATGTGGAATACTTTCGCAGTTGACACCGCCGGGAACACCACAACATAATGGTGTGTCCGAACATCGTAATAGAACTCTCTTAGATATGGTTCGGTTTGTGATGTCTCTTACAGATTTACCGGTATCATTTTGGGGCTATGCATTAGAGACAGCCGCATTCACTTTAAATAGGGCACCATCTAAATCCATTGAAACGACACCATACAAATTGTGGTTTGGTAAGAAACCTAAGTTGTCGTTCCTTAAAGTTTGGGGTTGCGAGGCATATGTAAAGAAGTTACAACCTGATAAGCTAGAACCCAAAGCGGAGAAATGCGTCTTCATAGGATACCCTAAAGAAACAATTGGGTATACCTTCTATCATAGATCTGAAGGCAAAGTTTTCGTTGCAAAGAATGGATCCTTTCTTGAGAAGGAGTTTCTCTCGAAAGAGGTGACTGGAAGGAAAGTAGAACTCGATGAGGTTATTGAACCGTCTCTCGGATTTGAGAGTAGCACAGCACCGGAAGATGTTTTTGTGCCGCCTGCACCAATTGGAGAGGAAGCTAATGATAATGATCATGAAACTTCAAATGAAGTTACTTCTGAACCTCGCAGGTCAACGAGGGTTCGTACCACTCCGGATTGGTATGACTCTGCCTTGAACGTCATGTTGGTAGACAACGCTGATGACCCTGCGACGTATGAAGAAGCTATGGTGAGCCTAGATTCCGACAAATGGCTAGAGGCCATGAAATCCGAAATGGGATCCATGTACGAAAACCAAGTATGGACTTTGGTGGACTTACGGGATGGCCGTAAGGCTGTCGAGAACAAATGGATTTTCAAGAGGAAAACAGATGCTGATGGTAATGTTTCCGCCTATAAAGCTCGACTTGTCGCGAAAGGGTTCCGACAAATTCAAGGAGTTGACTATGATGAGACTTTCTCACCAGTAGCGAAGCTAAAGTCTGTGAGGATTTTGTTAGCAATTGCTGCACATTTCGATTATGAGATTTGGCAGATGGATGTCAAAACGGCGTTCCTTAATGGTGAAATTGAGGAAGAGTTGTATATGGTACAACCCAAGGGTTTTGGCGATCCTAAAGATGCTGACAAGGTATGCAAGCTTCAGCGCTCCATTTATGGACTGAAGCAAGCATCCCGGAGTTGGAATCAACGTTTTGATAAAGTAATCAAAAACTTTGGATTTATACAAACTTATGGAGAAGCTTGTATTTACAAGAAAGTGAGTGGGAGCTCTATAGCATTCCTAGTACTATATGTAGATGACATATTGTTGATTGGGAATGATATAGAACTTCTTAATAGCGTCAAAACCTATTTGAATAATAGTTTTTCAATGAAGGATCTTGGCGAAGCGGCATATATTGTAGGCATCAAGATTTATAGAGATAGATCAAGACGCCTAATAGCGCTTTCACAAAGTTAATACTTAGACAAAGTTATAAAGAAGTTTAGAATGGAAGATAGCAAGAAAGGGTTCGTGCCCATGTTGTTAGGTAAGACCTTGAGTAAAACTCAAAGTCCAGCTACGGCAGAAGATAGAGAGAAAATGAATAATATTCCCTATGCCTCGGCCATAGGTTCTATCATGTATGCCATGCTGTGTACAAGACCGGATATAGCACATGCTGTTAGTTTGACTAGCAGATATCAAAGTGATCCTGGAATGGAGCACTGGACAACGGTCAAAAATATCCTAAAGTACCTAAATAGGACTAAGGATATGGTTCTTTCTTATGGAGGTGATGAACAGCTTGTTGTAAACGGTTACACCGATGCTAGTTGGAACACCGATCCGGATGACTCATAGCTGTAGTGAGCTGGAGCTGTAGTGAGTCGGGATACGTATTTATTTTGAATGGTGCTGCAGTGAGCTGGAGGAGTGCGAAGCAAAGCGTTGTGGCAAAATCTTCAACTGAATCGGAATACATAGCTGCTTCGGAGGCTGCACAAGAAGTCGTTTGGATGAAGTAATTCATTACTGAACTTGACGTGGTTCCCAGTGCGTTGGACCCGATGGCTATCTACTGTGACAACACAGGTGCCATAGCTAATGCACAGGAGCCAAGGTCACATAGCAAGCTGAAGCACATCAAGCTACGTTTCCACGCTATTCGCGAGTATGTCAGAGATGGTGACATAAAGATTTGCAAAGTACACACTGATCTGAATGTGGCAGATCCGTTGACTAAACCTCTCCCTAGGGCAAAGCATGACCAACACTAGAACGCCATGGGTGTTCGGTATATTACCATGTAATCTGGATTATTGACTCTAGTGCAAGTGGGAGACTGTTGGAGATATGCCCAAGAGGCAATAATAAAAGTGATTATTATTATATCTTTGTGTTTATGATGAATGTTTACATCCCATGCTATAATTGTATTATTAGGAAACACTAATACATGTGTGTTTTGTAAACATAAGAGAGTCCCTAGTAAGCCTCTTGTTGAACTAGCTTGTTGATTAATTGATGATCATGGTTTCCTGATCATGGACATTAGGATGTGATTAATAACAAGGTTGTATCATTAGGAGAATGATGTGATGGACGCACACCCATAGTAAGCGTAGCATAAGGTCAAGCCATTAAGTTCGTATTGTTGTAAGATTTCAAATACATAGTAACCTAATCCTTCGACCATGAGGTTATGTTAATCACCATCACCGGATGGATACTTTGATGACATCAAACGCCGCTTCGTAACTGGGTGGTTATAAAAGTGTCATTAGGTATTCTGAAAGTATGTGTTGAAGCGCATGAACCAAGATTGGGATTTGTCCATCCATATGACGGATAGATATGCTCTGGGCCCTCTCGGTGGAATGTCATCTAGTTAGCTTGCAAGCATGTGACTAGGTCACAAGGGATGACATATCACGGAACGAGTAAAGAGTACTTATCAGTAACGAGGTAGAACTAGGTATGGAGATACCAACGATCAAACCTCGGATAAGTATAGTATCGCGAGACAAAGGGAATTGGTTTCGTATGTAAGTGGTTCAATCGATCGCGAAGTCATCGTTGAGTATGTGGGAGCCATTATGGATCTCCAGGTCCCGCTGATGGTTATTGATAGGAGATGTGTCTCTATCATGTCTGCATATTCACGAACCGTAGGGTGACACACTTAAGGTTCGAAGATGTTTTAAGTAGATATGGAATATGCGTTGGAGACCGAATGTTGTTCGGAGTCTCGGATTGGATTCGGGACATCACGAGGAGATCCGGAATGGTCCGGAGAATAAGATTCATATATAGGGGATCATTTTCTGAGTTAGAAAATGTTCCGGAGTGTTTGTATGAGGATTCTAGAAGGTTTCAGAATGTTCCGGAAGGTTCTAGAAGATATCTTGGAGTTTGCTTGAAAATCAAGATAGGGATCAAGGAGTCCTGGTGGGTCAAGACAAGGAGTCGTGGGGGAGGAGGACTCCTCCCCCCACTCCCCAATCCGCCGGCCTAGAGGAGGGGAGTCCTACAAGGACTCCCCCTCCCCAAGGCGCCCTCCCCCCCTTAAATAGAAGGGCAGGGGCGCCCCCTCCTCCCTGCTCTTATAACTCCAATCTCTGCCACCTCTCTCCTCCACCCTTCTTCTGCACAGGCATAGACGAAGCCCTGCAGAATTCTCTACTCCACCACCACCACCACACCGTCGTGCTGCTGGGATTCCGTGGAGAAGATCTACTACCTCCGCTGTTCACTGGAACAGGGAGAGGAAGGTCTGCTTCGACTCCGCACGTGTGACCGACTGCGGGAGCGCTGCCGAAACGCGGTGCCGGAAGGATCATCCACTTGACCGACTGCGGAAGCACTGCTGGAACGCGACGCCGGAAGGATCGTCCACACGATCTTGAGATCGGTAAGTGGTCGACTACATCAACCACGAGATCTAATCTCGTTAACGCTTTCAGATCTACGAGGGTTAGTTCCTATCTATCTCGTTGCTCATGTCTAATAGATTAGATCTTGGCTTTTATCTAGATTAGATCTAGGTTTTGTTCGTTCTTGCGGTAGAATTTTTTTGTTTTCCATGCTACGAACCCATCATGGAAAAGAATGAAATCTTTGGTAAAGAATTGTCCCACTCATGGACTGACTGCTTTGATGACCATCCAAACTTTTTATGCAGGATTGAACTATTCTTCAAGGAACCTATTGGATTCTGCTGCTGGAGGTACCTTTATGACCATCACTTTGGGTGCTGCAACAAAGCTTCTGGATAATATGATGGTTAACTATTCTGAATGGCATACTGAGAGAGCTCCACAAGGTAGGAAGGTAAATTCTGTTGAGGAAACTTCCTTGTTGAGTGATAAAATTGATATTATTATGTCTATGCTTGTTAATGGGAAAGCCCATATTGATCCAAATAATGTCCCTTTAGCCTCTTTGGTTGCTCAAGAAGAGCAAGTTGATGTGAACTTCATAAGAAATAATAATTTTGGCAACAATGCTTATGGTAATAACAATTATAGGCCCTACCCTCCTAATAATACTTATGGTTACAATGGTAAACCTGGATTACCTAGTGAAGGAAGAATTTTAGAAGTTGAAAGAGCCACTAAAAACTTCATGCAAATGCAATATGAACAAAATAAACTATTCACTAAAACTATGGAGGAACAATCTATCATTTTGAAGAACATTAGCCATCAACTTGAGAGTCTAAATAAGGAAATTCCTAGTTTACAATTGAAACTCTCTAATGCTGAAAGAAATATATCATCTTTGTCTGAAGCTCAATCTTCATTGATTAATAAAATGGCTGCTAAACCTGAAACTAATGATAATCCCGTTGCAGCTACTAATGCTATACAAGTAAGAATTGATGAAAATATTAGACTATTAGCTGAATTACATGCTAAGTGGGAAATAGAAGATGAAATTGCTAGAAACATTAGTGTTTCTACTATTACCACCACTAGTGTTGAGGCTAGTAATAGTTCTACTACTTTAGATGATAAATTTGATTTTGATCTTGATGGTTGCAATATCTCTGAAGTTATTAAGTTCCTACAAAAGGTTGCTAAAAGTCCTAGTGCTAGTGCTATGAACATGGCCTTTACAAAACACATTATTGATGCTCTCATAAAGATTAAAGAAGAAAAAATGAAAAATAAAGCTTCTATTCCTATAAAACAAGAAGATGGTTGGGAACCCATCATTAATATGAAAGTGAATGACTTTGATTTCAAAGCTTTATGTGATCTTGATAGTAGTGTTTCTATTATGCCTAGAAGGATTTATGATATGCTTGATTTGCGTCCACTTGAAGATTGTAATTTGAATGTCCCACTTGATGATAATGCTAAAAAGAAACTTATGGGGAGTCTTAATGATGTTCTTATTATGGTTAACAATTCCTATGTCCCTATTTATTTTTATGTTTTGGATGTTGAATACAATGCTTCTTGTCCTATTACTTTGGGAAGACCTTTTCTTAGAACTATTGGTGCCATCAATGATATGAAAGAAGGCACTATTAAATATCAACTCCCACTCAAGAAAGGTATAGAACACTTCCCTAAGAAGAGAGAGAAGATTTATTTTTCTTCTCCTATGAAAACATAATTTGGTTTTAATACTTCTTCATTTGAGAACACTTGATTCTTTTTCTTGCTTCTTATGCCTAACTTAAAGGCGTTAAAGAAAAGTACTTATTGGGAGATAACCCAAAATTTTTAGATGAGTCTTGGAAGTTATTACCTCTGTAATAACCGCTCCTTATCCTTTTTATTTGCTTTTTGTGCCAAGAGTAACCTCTAATGAGAGAGAAGTAATGATTGGGAAAGTTGCTGTCCCAAAACAGATTTCTGTGCTTCACCATACAAATTCGTGTAAAGTCTCTGAACATATTTTTGAGGCGTGAATATTTGTGCTTCTACCCCAGGTTGTTATCTAACTTACGTTAGTTTAACACTTTTTTATTTGAGCAACAGAAGGTCTTCGAAAAAATTCATCTTTACCTATTGGTCTGTTTTGACAGATTTCTGCCATTTTTGCATTTGCTTCTTGTTGGTTCCTTTTTGAGTTGTTTTGGGGAATTGAGCTTTTTGAGGGAAGTGCTACAGTATCTAGTGTTCTAATTGAAGTTTATTTGGTTTTAGAAATGAACCTTAAGACTTATTTATCTTGAGTGCACTAATGATGCTAATAAAGATTGTGTGAAGTTTTGTATGAAGGAAAAATTTCAGGTGCATGGAAGGAATAAGTAATGAGATTAAGGATGGACTAAAGCTCAAGCTTGGGGATGCCATGCGTGTCACCCCAAGAAATATTCAAGAAGTACAAGCGTCAAATCTTGGGGATGCCCAAGGCATCCCCCTCTTCGTCAATAAAAATCCTAGGTTTCTTTCAAACGCTTCATTTTTATTGTTTCATGCACAGTTGTGTTGTTCTTGGAGCGTCTTCTTTTTTGTTTTTGTTTTGGTTTTTCGTTTGCTTTGGTTTTCTTAGTTTGCTGAATAAATTGGTTGGACCCCCTCTTTCACACATTGGTTTGCAAATAGTTTAGTTTGGTTTGGAAAAGAGTAGGAAAGTTCATGCTTATGTGGTAAAAAGAGTTTGTTTTTGACTGTGGCCTATGCTCTGTCATGCCATGCTTGATATTGTTTTGTCTTATGCTTAGTGTTCTTTGCTGTAGCATGACTTTTTATAACCAATTGAGATTGCTTAGTGCCTTGGATGAATCATGCGTTGTTTTAGCATATTAAAGCATAGTATAGTGGTATTCTCCTTTGATGCTTTATTTGGGTTGACTTGGTGCATTCTCACACCATGTTATGACTATCCAAAAGTCACCATAGACTTTATGATCCTTTAGTTTTGAACTTGTAGTATAACTTTATGCTTTGATCAATGATGTTTTGTCGCTCTGCATGATTATGGCCATTATTGCTCTCTTAGTTTGTCGCTCCCAGTCTTTTGCTAGCCTCCACAACATAGTATGAGTTCCACTCATGCATCCAACTCCCTAAACCAAGTTATTCCAAAGAGTCCACCATAGCTACCTACTAGCTTATGCTATTCCAAGTATATTCATGCTTGTGTTCACCTTCCAAATTAAACTAGTTATGATAAAACTAGTGATTAAAGCTCTCACGAACTTGATGGCACACTTTACTTTTTTTCTATCTAATAAACTTAAACCATTGGGTCCTCCTTTGTTGCGTATATGCTTGCTCTTTATAAGTTGAAATTAGCAGAACCATGTTTCATGGGGAACGCTTTCAACATTGCACTTGTACTTTGTACCCCGTTGATATCATGTTCTTTTGCTTATGGATCCTGGCGGTG
Source organism: Avena eriantha (assembly GCA_910589775.1). Lineage (NCBI taxonomy): Eukaryota > Viridiplantae > Streptophyta > Magnoliopsida > Poales > Poaceae > Avena > Avena eriantha. The sequence goes on along the minus strand of OU342741.1, from coordinate 323,102,561 downwards.
TGAAATAAAAGTGGAACTTGTAAGATCATGGAGTTTGTATGTGTCTTAGAGAAACGCCTGGGCCGCTAGCCTAATCCATGCCTAACCATGGTGGAAACTTGCAGCACTACTATAATGAGCACTCTATGAAGCATCCTCAATAAAAACCTATGCAGATAGCAAATAAAAAATCGTTGAGATGCTCATTGTCTGCTTGCCTTGTTATTTTGATTATGGGATAGCTCCTGTATCATGTGCAAGGGGTACCCCATTGGCGCTTCTTTATGATACACATGTACTTACAATGACAAGAGCTTACTCGTGACTAAAGTTGAGTAGCATGAGGTTCGGTCTTCGTAAGTAAGGGGAATGAGATTTCGGTTTATAACTTGTCAAGCATATCCTCTTAGTTGTGTCACTTTAACCTTAACCACCTTAAAGATGCTTATGATAGGGGCAATGAGAGCTGAAAGCTAATAAGTGCCACAATTTTTGGAAGCTCTTTATGAGACTTGAATCCCTACTTCCTTTAAAAAAAGCCTTTCTTTCACCACTATATTGAGTCTCCACCTTCTACCTTTATGCACCTACTTTGAGAGCACAGTGGCCATTCTTAGTTCTATGTGCATTGTCCCAAGACTAGCTGTTTAATGCATATCTTGATATTTCTTGTTTTAAACTATTTGTATCTAGTCACACTTATGAACTTTGAAGGTGTCCTATGCATTTATATTTTCTACTCTATGAGGGACAAGCTGAATACAATTATGCTATGTTTTCTTTATGTGAAACAAACAAACGTCTTGCAAAGCATTGTTATTCATGAATCTTTTGTTTGTGTCTTTTCATGTTGCATCATAGTTTCTTTGTCTTATTGCTAGAACTTTATCTTTCATGTTATGATTGAAGTACTATGATCCCAGCTTTGAATGTTTTACAAATACTTTGATCAAGTCTTTGATGGTGCATGTCACCTCAAAAATTATTCTTTCTTTTTATCACTTACCTACTCGAGGACGATCAGGAGTTAAGCTTGGGGATGTTGATACATTGCAAATGTATCTATAATTTTTGATGTTCCATGCTTGGTTTTATCCACTTTCTTGCGTTTTGTCCACATTTTGGAGTACTTTTCATATGATTTCTTGGACTAACCTATTAACAAGAGCCAAAGTGCCAGCTGCCAGTTTTTTGCTGTTTTTGGTTCCAGGAAAGTTAGAAAATCAATATTCTCAAAATTGGACGGGACAAAAGCCAAAGTGCCTATTTTTCCGGAAGTCATCAGATGTCAGAATACGAGACAGAGAGGGGCCAGAGGCTAGCCACACCATCTGGCCGCCGGCCAGGCTTGGCCCGCGCCAGGGGTGGTGTGGTGGCCCCTGGCACCCCCTGTAGCACCTCGGTAAAACAACTACTAGAAAATCGCTTGTTGTTTTTATTTTGTGCATCATAATGATAGCATGCTCATGTCATCATGCCATATTGCATTTAAACATCATTGTCATCATGCATCTTTTTGCCAAAAACTATTTTATAAAAGCCTATCTTTGTTTTCTAAATATCCCCTTCTTATTTTCAAATGATAAAACCCCGGCCTCTTCCGGATATTTTGTTTTGTCTAAAAACTATTTACGAAAGGTTTTATAAAATAAAACATTTTTATTAGAGGAGGCAGCCGGCCAGGCCAAAAAGCCCATCAGCCAGCCTACTACCCCGCTAACAAAACCCTAGCCAGCTGCCACACCCCTCCCCCGCCGCCAGAAACCATAGCCATCTCCCACACTCTGGTCGCCACCTACCCCCGCTCGATCCGCACCTTCCCATCCACCTGCACGCTCGCTTGCAACGTAATCCCAGTGGCCAACACGCTCCCACACCACCCGCGTTGTACGCACGCAACCGTATGACCCCATCCCGCTCGCCTACACCCACCTACCAATACCTGGCCCCACCCTTCGTCCTGATGTGGACTCAACGTGAAGCCCACCCCGTGACGCACGCCTCCCTCATCCTCGATCCCCTCCCTCTGCCTCACCACATATCGCCCCTCCCCGATCGAACTCCTAGAGCACCAGCGCCGCCTGCAAGCTCCGCCGGCCGCCAACCTCCATGCGCAACTGAGCTCCTCCCTGAGCCCCGTCTTCCTCGGCTGGTGCCGCCGCGCCCTGCGAGTACCTGTCAGGCCGCTCAGCCCCAAATGCCGCCGACCACCACCGTTGACGCGCAGGTCCGCATCCAGCCGCGCCACGTCCTACGCCTCCGTCTCGACCCCGCTCGGCTCCTCTCTGCACGCCCGCTGCCCGAGCACCATGCCGTCCGGCGTCCCTACATCAAGCCCGTCGCTGCCAGCCACGGGCCCGCTCCTCCAAGGTCTCCACCGCCGTCGGCCTACTCGCCGCCCTCGAGCTTCTCCTCGCCACCAAGACCCCCTCGCCAGGACCTCGCCTCTCCGAGCTCCCTCGTCCCCAGCGGCCCCACCTGCGTGTCGTGGTGGTCGACCTGCTTGCCGCGCGCCAGTGCCTCCGCCATCTCGCTGGACCCTTGGCGTCGTTGTCCCGTTCTCCACTTGCGGTCCTCCTCTGATCTGCGCGACCTCGTTTCTGCCAGCACGTCACCGCTCATCGTCTACACGCGTCACCGCCCTGTAGTTGACGTGTTGTCCCGATGCGTACCTCTTTGTCCTGGTTTGCTTTGTCCCTATGGTGTGGTGAAGTCAAAGTGGTGATGTTGAGTGTGTGTTATGTGATGCCAACGACGCTGCCAAGTTCAACACCACATGTACACCCATCGACAAGGTCTGCATCGGCGACAAGACCGTCATGACCCGCCAAGTACGTTCACCGTCAGCGCCACTCTAGACCAACACCGACCACGGAAGTCGGAAACCCCAAGACCTCCAAGGTGGAACCAACAAGATCTACCTCACGGAACGGCAAGTTCTCCATCCCGGACGCCAGGGCCCGTTCTTGGATGTGAAGACCGATCCCGGAGCCGAGACCAAACCCGAACACCCTCGAAATCCAAGATCGTCGAACCCCAATGTGTGACCCTTTCCGAGACCCCTATTTTTATAATATGACATATATTTGTTGCATATAAATTGTTCATGTCGCATGCATATTGTGTGGTTTGGGAGCATTATGTCGATTCACCTCATAATTAAATATGGAGATCATATGCGTGTTATTCAAGTCTTATATTGGCCTCATTTAAATCTGTGTAACAAACCAATGTCATGTTTTTCCTTGTTAAGCCAACATTTAAATTGGGGGGTAGCTAAATAACTTAAACCTTCTAATTAATTAGTGCATCCGGTGTTTCTTTTAGTGCTTTGCTTCTTCAGGGATTAGGCCGTTGAGTGGATGCGAGTATCGACAAGTTCTTCGGATATGAACCTTCGACATCCCAGGCGAGCAATCTCCCCCTTTCTACCTATTTTGCATTTATAGTCTTTAATTCCTTTATGTTTATCTACTGCTATTCGTGTCGCGATGCTTTAGTGTTCCGTACCAGATATATTCCGTGCAACCTCTTTGTTGCCTTGGACACCTCCTATTACCTGTTGTTTGGTAGATATATGGTCTTGCGAGTCGTAGTCGCTTGCTCAGGTGCGATCCCGTGTGGTGAAGTACCACACAGTTGTTGGAATGTTGTCATATGCTTTACGGTGGAGATGATCATGACTTTAAATACAACTATTAAATTGCTGGGACAACTAATGAAAGCGGCTCCGGTGGGCAATATATGCTATTTGGTTTTTCATGTCCACTTGTGTCCCGTATGCCCCGAGTACTTGATACCTGTTCCTTGACTATTCGCACTATCCACATACGGGAGACTCTATGAACCCCCCTTAACCAGAGCTTGATTCATTTCTTATTTCTTGGGGCCACAAAGTAGTTTGGGGCTTTATTACTATCCTGTACTTATGCCATGCTTTACTGCTTTATTTAAGATTGTGCGTGGAGCACCTGTACTGCTTTGGATCGTGCCACATTTTCGCGATATCGACAAGCCCAGTCACACTTTCGGGTTCCCAGTCGTTTACAGCTATCGTCACAAACCCTGGGTCCGTTCCGGAGCCAGCCAACTTCGTTGCAGGTAGCTTAGTGGGGTGGCCCCCTGAAATATTTTATGAATCCTATGATTGCTTTGTCGTGAAAGCCTCGTTGGGTTTTGATTTGGTTTTTCCAAGGTTGATCGTGTGTGTGTTGCTATTTGTGCACCCCTACAGGGTAAATCTTTCTAAAAGCTGTGTCCACGGTTATGGACGACTTGGAGCACAGTATCTCGATCATAGACAAGCATAACTAAAGTAGTGCAATAAATTTGACTTAATATGTGACTAGTAATCAACTTCACTACAATGGAATGGTTAATAAAAGTGACAACAACTGGTGGAACTGGGTGTACCGTGTCATGTTGTACCTGCCTAGTAAGTAACACAACTCCAATGGAATGAAATAAAAGTGCCAACAACTGCTGGGTTTGGGATGTCACATGCTAATTGTATCTGACTAGTAAGTACAGCAACTACAACTGAATGGTTAACTAAAACTGCCCACTACTTATGATATCGGCATGACTCATGCTATCTATATCTGACTAGTAAGTGCTGCAACTATAATAGAATGAATAAAACTGCCAATTGTTTGAGTTCCTCGGTTTGACTTCCTCGTTTGGTCTCGAGGGGGAAATGCAAGGATGAGTATGATTGGTGTTAGTATCAGGTTGGTCCCGAATAGGTCTCTCTTATCCCTCTCTAATAGCCGACAGTGGCATCGAGTCTATATAGGTTGTTTATGCATGTTGTGCTTCCGCTTCAGTCCACCATACCTATGTAGGCGAGAGCCGCCGAATTCTAGCCTCACCGTGTACTGGCCTCAGTACTGACGCTCCTCTTTTTTCCTTTGCCCTTTGTCCACACCCCTTTTGTTTTAGCAGGTTTGAGATCGACGTCGTTAGCAGGGTTACCCTTCCGGCTTGGCATGGGCAGGGTTATGGACGCCATTGGTTATTCTTCAGGGCTCTTCACCCCATTTGCATCTTGTCCGTAGTCGGATGCTCTATCGTTTTCAAGGTGATTTGGATCTTTTTATAGTATATCTGTATTCTTGACTCAAGGAGTCGTTGTTGTATATATATGTTTTCTGGGTTCCATTGTGGACTATTGTGTAATGGTATTACTTCGTTTTCCACCCGCATGAAAGTGCCTGGTGGGCGTCCTTGAATCGTTTCTATGTGGGTTTGGCGGGAAGCGCTGAAACTTGCATAGGGCCGATTCGAGGGTGTTACACCCCCTCGGCCTCCCCTTCGGCCTATAATATGCCCTCGGGACGAAAACCCTAGGTACCCGATCAAAAATCCATGAAAGAGTATGTAGCTACCGTCATCTCCATCCCTAGATCGGGAGGGATCTGAAGCTCTTCCCGGCACCCTGCCGGAGAGGGGAATTCACCCTGGAGGCCTTCTTCATCATCATGCAAGCCTCCGGTGTGATGCGTGAGTAGTTCATCCTTGGACTATGGATCCATGTAGTAGCTAGATGGCTGGTTCTCCTCCTTTGTGCTTTCATGTTTAGATCTTGTGAGCTCCTTTCCTGATCAAGATCATCTATTTATAATTCTACATGCTGTGTTTGCGGGGATCCGATGGATATTGAGGTGCTATTTCAGATTGATTATTGATTCTATCATGTCTTTGTTATTTGCGATCTTGCATGCTTTTCGTAGTCAGTAGCTATCTTGGCCAAGTAGATGCTAGCAACTCCAAGAGTTAGTATTTATGCTCGATAGTGGGTTCATGCCTCTGGCAATCTGGGGAAGTGACAGAAATCTCTAAGGTACTAGATGTGTTGTTGCTACTAGGGAGAAAACAACAATCCTTTGTTCATAGAACAACCGTATTGTTTACTTTACACACAGTTCGTAAAGCAATAATCTGTTGCTTGCAACTTAATACTAGAGGGGGTTCGGATGATAACCTGAAGGTGGATTATTAGTCATAGATGCAGTTGGATGGCGGTCTATGTATAATGTTGTAATGCCCAATCAAGTTCCAAAGGAGTCAAGATAATTAGTATATGCATCTATTGCTTTCTCGATGTTTGTCAGTTGCCCCGCTGTAATTCGTTCACCCAGCATGTTATCTATCTTAAGGAGAGCCACCTCTAGTGAACTATGGATCTCGGTCCTTTCTTTCACATACAATCTATAAATTGGTTTCTGCTTTGTGTTTACTTTCTGCAAACTATTACTTTCTTCCATTCAATACGTTTAATCCTTTGTTTTCAGAAAAACATGGTGAGATTGACAACCTCATCTTAAGTTGGGGACAAAGTTCTGTGGTTGTGTTGTGCGGGTCTCCACGTTGCTTCTAGCACCGGTAGTGCGCCCTGCGAAGGCTTAGCTAGCAACACCTTTGGGGTGTTTCCTTGCTCCTATTGGTTCGATTAAAACTTGGTTTCATAACTGAGGGAAACTTGCTGCTGTGCTCATCATACCTTCCTCTTGGGGTTCCCAATGATCTGTACATCAACATCGCACCATCATTTTTCTGGCGTTGACATTGAGCCATCAGGCGGCTCAAGGCGCACAGGCCTACTCTACCGTGGCAGAGTTGGACTCGGTTTCTCTATTGCGGTAGCCTGCCGTGGCAGATTTTGGGCCGATTTTCCTGCTGTGGCAGCCTACCATGGCAGAAACCTGCGTGGTTTCTCTGCCGCAGCAGAGAACTTCCTCCACTTGTTGATCTTCATCTTTGACAGCTCCATGTGCTTCCTTCCTCTCGTCCCTCGCGCATTCTTCACTGATCAACATGCCATGTTTCATTAAGTCCTTGCTCCGTGCTACGCCTTCTTCTCCCAAGTATCTGATCATGCAATAATTCAAAGACTTAGGTAGTTAAAATTTCTCATTAACTAAAATTTCAGGTTCATTAATAAACAAATTCACGTGTTGTTCGAGTAGCTTAGCACGAGCTCTTGTAATTGGTCCAATCCTTATGTCATTGCATTGATCTTTCTTTGCAGCAGCGGGAACATCATCAGTAGCAATTGGGGTAGGTGTAATTGTATGGATGTCCTCATCACAGAAGGCCACTCCGGAGACGGACTGGAGACCGACCGGAATCTCCGGTCCACACCGGAGTCTCCGGACCACCACACTGGAGTCTCCGGCCTGAGCATATGGGCATGCGCGCCGCCAGCTGGGCCTTTGGCCCATGTACCCCTTAGTACGCCCAGACTTTCCCCTTTTATTCCTAAAGTACGCTTGAACTAGTGGCTAGCCTATATATAGTGCCCCGACCCCCTCATGTAACCCTAGGCATAGATCATGGACTAAAGATAACCCCCTTTGTGGAATCTCTAGTTTTGCCTCATCCCCTTCTACCAAGGGGGATCGACTATCGTCACCACCTCATTGGAGTTTGCATCGTGCCTCCTCGTTGTACAAGGCCTTGGTATCAGTGTCCCTTTGCCAAGATGTCAAGACCCTCTCCAAGGTGTTCTTCCCTCTCCGCGTGGGATCGAGGGAGCACGTTGACCGATCTTTCCTTGCGAGGATTCTATCGGACCGGTGGCCACCGGCGGGAGCAATCAGCCTTGTATCGTGTGAGTTTTGCGTGTGTTCATCGTGTTCTTCGCGAGGTGTGCATATCAAGACCCGAACCTGTTAAGGTACAGATCCCTGTGTTTATAGTGCTAGTCCCTGGATCGAATAGCTAGCACCATAGTTTAAGATGTAATATCAAGAAACAAAGGTTATATTACGTCGCATATCCAGGAATAAAAATAGTTCATTACAACTTACGCAGCTCATACGACTATCTTATTACAAAGCAGCAGGTATAACTATAAAGCATGGAGTCCTTCATCTTCATGTGCCACAGGCAAACATGTTGGGTGTAGACTCGTAATCCCTACTCATCAAACTTCACTATCATCAAATAATCCTGCAACATGATAAGTTACAGCCACAAAGGGTCAATACGTTGAATGTATTGGCAAGTGAAACATAAACGATATAGCATATTCCGCTATAACACTAGCATTTCCCCAGTATACCTCCAACTTAACATAGCCACACTAGTACTTCCCCTAGTATGCCTCTAACTTAATGGTAACACTAGTACATCCCTAGTGTACCACTAACACAAAATGGCCACACTAGTACATCCCTAGCGTGCCTCTAATTCAATGGTAACACTAGTACATCCCTAGTGTACCGCTAACATAAAATGGCCACACTAGTACATCCCTAGTGTACCGCTAACACAAAATGGCCACACTAGTACATCCCTAGTGTGCATCTAATTCAATGGTAACACTAGTACATCCCTAGTGTACCGCTAACATAAAATGGCCACACTAGTACACCCCTAGTGTGCCTCTAATTCCATGGTACCACTAGTACATCCCTAGTGTACCCTACACTGACATGGTCACACTAGTACTTCCTTAGTGTACCCTTCTAAATCCTTGCTCCAAGACTACACACTCATTCATCGAGACAATCCATTATAAAGCCGTTTTCACCATATCATGCATAATACAAAAATATCACTAACGCATAATAGAAACAATAAGAAAATTAATGAGAACAAAGTATCACTTGTTTTTTTGGATATAAGAAGTCGAATAATAACTCCTCAATAATTTATCCTCGAAGAATTATATATCCTCAAAGTCTACAACAATACAATCAAGCAAAAAGCACACTCTCAAAACTAGCATCACAAAACAACACATGAATACAACGAAATACATGCAAGCATACAACAAGATATTTTATTGAACAAGTTGTTATAGCAAGGTTCTGAACACTACAAACACCTACTGGTCTTTTTATATAATTAAAATTTCAATTGGAACCATTTTAGTGCAATTTGGTTATTTAAAGTATTTTTCTTTTACTAGGATAAGGCTTATTCAATGTGATATTTGCTACTTCCATAAAATTATAATTTTAATTTTTTGTGTGTTTAGGTTTATGGTCAGAGGGTTCAATACACAACCATTTGCAAAAGGTTTGACTCAAAAATAATTTTTAGAACATGTTTTATAGCCAAAATACCCCACAAATGGTTCTGTATAAAACGTAATTTTAACCGTCACAAAAGTACCGAATTATTGTTCTACTGTGTTCTACTCATTTTTTGAATCCATAGACATATTATTTGCTAAACTTGGACAGACAGAACTAAATATATGATTTTTGCAAGTTTCTACGTTCATATGTCCTGAAAATCCGAAAATAGAAAATGATAAGACAAGTGGCAGATTTCTATTGGCATGTACCTCTTCGGTAAGTGATCTATTGATAGCCCTTAGATGAAGATCAAACGGACCAGGTTAGCTCACCGGAAAATCTCGCCGGAAAGATCACCGGAATAGCGGGCACGAGCTTGGCTCGCCGTTCTCGTCGCTAGGAACGTATCCCGAGTTGAAGAAGACGTGGACGGCGTAGAGAACATCAAGGCGGTGCTTGGAGACGTGATGAATAGCTCGTTCCTCTCCAGTGTTCGCGGAAATCCACGGCTGGAGTGACGTACGATGTCGGGTGGCGCGATCAACTGCAAGAAGAAGGTGAACCATGATGTCCTGGAGGTAGGCAACGATGACTGGAGTATTCCAGTTCAAGGAATTGATAAGATTCTCACCGTGGACGACAAGATCTGACGATGAACTCGAATTTGGGGCTTAAGTTGGCATCGTTGGTATGTGATCTACGGACCTCCTCTGGTGAAAGTCTGAGAACGAAAATGATGGAGGAGAAAGAGGGGAAGATGATGCTCTCTTCGGTTTTTGCTAAGGTGGTCTATGGAGGGAGATCGGGAGACGTATGCCGACGGGTGGCATTCAGAGCACCGGTTTGATATGAAAGAGTAAAGCACTAAAGTAAGAAACTAATGGCCTGAATGGAACCTCCACTTGATTATAAACGTTTTTTGTTTTGAAGTCGAAGAGAAATGGTCATTGGAATTGATGGTGGAAGGAGAGGAAGAGGTTACAGTGAGCAATGGGAGTAATGTTGGCTGTGTACGTGAACTCCCTTGGAAGAAGAAGAAGACGACTCGATCGGTCTACATGGGCTTGGCTGAACCAGCCCAAGAAGAAAAATGAACGGGAGAAAGAAAACAAAAAGGTAAGGATAGAGGGCCGGCTTATTGGGCTGAGTAGGCCGGCTGGGTCAGCTTTTTTTCTTTTTCTTTTTCTGATTCTTCAATAACTTTTGATTTAGAGCTCTAAATGGATCCATTCAACTTTTCAAAAATTTGTAAAATCAACAAGATCATTTTAGGATATTATCTTTCTTATTTATTATCCAATTCAAACAATATCATTTATAAATATTAATTTGGTCTATATGGTTCTCTTTTTTTTCTTAGTTACCTTTCTTCATATCTTTTTATTTAAAACTCCAAAAAGGGTCAAACAAATTTACAAAGTTTAATAAAATAATTTTTTACCATTATAGATTATTTAGGTATTACGTTGCCAAATTTTTATATGGAACATAGCCATAGTATTGTATTGAACTTGATGGTGATTCTCTTATTAGTGTTTAGGTTTCGGGTCTATCCTTTTTCTTTAGGGGTTGACAAGATACATGACATGCATTTGAATTTTTGAAAACTTATTTGTCAGTTTCTCATTCAAAATTATTTTTGTTCAAGTAAGGTTTTGATATTTCCATTAGAGGAATCAAAAAGTTTCTTTTCCCCCAAAATTTCATCTTTTATTTATTTTGTTTGTTTGATTTTTCACATTTCAAAATTTGGAAATTTTTTGGGATGTGACAGACTGCCACCCTTAAAAGGAATCTCGTCCCGAGATTCGAGAAGGCTAGAAATATTAGGTTGGGTTTCCGAATAACTAGGGTGCTACCACCCTTAAAAGGAATTTGTCTAGCTTACATTTTGAAGGTTCTCTTAATGTCTTTCAAGTTTCCTCTCTGGGCACTTGTTGGCATAATGTCCAAGGTATTGACAGTTGAAACACATTACTTGGCTTAAATCCTTACGAGGCTTGTTGTTGTTATTGTCGTTGCTTCTCCCATCCCTATTGGGGTTCTCAACATCACTATTCTTCTCAGTGCAGTCATTTGCATTGTGCCCCATCTCATGGCACTTGAAGCATTCTATCTAACTGAGATCCTTCTTGCCTGGTTGGTGGTAACGATGTTGTCCATTGTGACTATTGTTATGGTGGTTACCTCCCTCATGCTTGTGAAAGCCCGAACTTTCACTATGTTCGCCATGCAAATGCATCTTGTGTGGTGGTCCCGATCCATGCTTGTCGAAGGTTTGCTTCCTCTTCTTGCTCTCAACTTGCTTCATCTTGCTCTCTAGAATTGTAGCTTTATCGCATAGTGATTGATAAGTTGGAACATAAGAAACTAATAATTGCATGGAAAGTTCATCATTCAATCCATCTAGGAACTTTTCCTTCCTCTTAGAATCAGTGTCAGTATCATCTGGAGCATAACGTGATAGATTATTGAATTCCTCAATATATTCAGCAACTACGCCGACGTTGTTTAAGGTTATGAAACTCCTTCTTCTTCAGACTCATAATGCCTGAAGAGATATGGTTGCTGCGAAAACCATCTTCAAATATTGGCCAAGTCACTTCTTCAATGGGGTGAGTGACTTGGAAGTTGTCCCACCATGTAGATGCAGGGCCTTCAAGCAAGTGTGCTGCAAATCTCACTTTCTCAGAATCCGAGCATCCAACAGTCACTAGATCCCTGTTCACTGAACGTAACCAATCACCGGCTACCATTGGATCAGAAGTACCAGAGAACTTTGTAGGTCTCAACCTTAGAAATCTAGTGAGCATATCCAGACGTGGTGGATTGTTGTTCTGGTTGTCATTTTTATTATTGTTCTGATTGTGATTATTGATGGTTGCCATGGATTGTGTCATCGTCTGCATTAGCTGAGTCTGTGCAGCCATCATCTGTTGCATCCCATTTCTATTGTTGTTGTTTCCATTGTTGTTGCAGCGGTTGTTGACACGTCTCAGAGGCATCTGTTTGGGTTGGGTTGAGATTAGAATAGGCAAATGATTTCTAGGAAAAGAATTCTTCTCATACACAACAAATCACACCAAGCAATATGTAACAAATTTCAATCGTACATTCAACAACAAATTTCAAACATCACTTAGCCAAACAAAATATTATTGTCATACCATATATGTTGGTACGCTCAATAAACGATCATGAAGTTGATTATTTAAATGACGCAACTAGTGTGGTGGTCCAACTATAGGGTTCTACTTGATATTATTCCCTTGGGATTATTCCATCCTTCTCCATAGCTAATGAATTGGGAATGAGATCAAGGTGTCCTTATGCCATCTTGTCACAAGGTCCTCCTAAGTTGAGTTTCTTTAGTCTCCAAGTCTTGAGTATATTTCTTCTCTTCCTTGCAGTCCTTCCATGTGTTGTGTAGTCTATGCCTAAGTATTTCTCCAAGTTCTTCAATAGCTTTCCATGCAGCACTCCTTGTAGAGTCGAAGAATGGCATTTGAGGTTCTAAGTTGGTGATAATCCAAAGTCCCATTGTTGTTGTTGTCTCCCTTGATAGATTTCTTGAAGATATCCAAATGAATCAACATAGTTCCACGAGAACAAAAGCTAATATAACCTAGTAAAACCATAATAGATAAGTTTCTAATCGTAAGATCTTTCCTGATTTCTCTCTCATCTTATTTTCTACAAAACTTGAACTTCTCTTCTTTCTTGAAATCCTTGTATGATCCTTGAACTTCTCATACATTGATCTTGACTTTTCTTCTTGATCCTAGAATTACATGTCCTTCCCATTGAGTTAGGCGTGTAGCTCATCATTTCCTAAGTAGCTGATTGCTCCTATTATCAACAAGATCCTATATAAAATTTCTAAGTCCTATAATTACTAAAGAATAAATCTTCCTTCTAAAACTTCTTCTCTCGGCTTCTTTTGGTGATGGAGATATGTTGATCTAGTATGTTGACGATATTGAGAAGTCCAAATCCAAAGTAGGTGGTCTTGAAGTCGTCATTGATCCTGAAGCGAAAGTCTTTTGAGGTGTTGAGACTTAAGTCCTTAGTGATGTCGAAGCTGAAGTCCTTAGCGATGATGAGGTTGAAGCCCTTTGTTATGTTGATGTTGAAGTCCTTGGAGATGTCGAAGTCCATTGCGGTGATGATGTTGAAGTCCTGTGTCATCAAGTTGAAAAAGGGAGAGATTCAGAAACAAAACAGAATACTAAGGAGAGAGTTTACAAGATTGTTTGTAAATAACTTCGAGTAAATTCAGCTCCTATTTTTCTATAGGGTGTTTGTCCAAATCCTAGGGTTACGAACCTACAGGCAACACAGTGCTCTCATACCATCTATCAAGACCCGAACCTGTTAAGGTACAGATCCATGTGTTTATAGTGCTAGTCCCTAGATCGAATAGCTAGCACCCATAGTTTAAAATGTAATATCAAGAAACAAAGGTCATATTACGTCGCATATCCAGGAATAAAAATAGTTCATTACAACTTACATAGCTCATATGACTATCTTTTTACAAAGTAGCAGATATAACTATAAAGCATGGAGTCCTTCATCTTCATGTGCCACAGGCAAACATGTTGGGTGTAGACTCGTAATCCCTACTCATCAAACTTCACTATCATCAAATAATCCTGCAACATGATAAGTTACAGCCACAAAGGGTCAATACGTTGAATGTATTGACAAGTGAAACATAAATGATATAACATATTCCGCTATAACACTAGCATTTCCCCAGTATACATCCAACTTAACATAGCCACACTAGTACTTCCCCTAGTATGCCTCTAACTTAATGGTAACACTAGTACATCCCTAGTGTACCGCTAACACAAAATGGCCACACTAGTACATCCCTAGTGTGCCTCTAATTCAATGGTAACACTAGTACATCCCTAGTGTATCGCTAACATAAAATGGTCACACTAGTACATCCCTAGTGTACCGCTAACACAAAATGGCCACACTAGTACATCCCTAGTATGCATCTAATTCAATGGTAACACTAGTACATTCCTAGTGTACCGCTAACATAAAATGTCACACTAGTACACCCCTAGTGTGCCTCTAATTCCATGGTACCACTAGTACACCCCTAGTGTACCCTACACTGACATGGTCACACTAGTATTTCCTTAGTGTACCCTTCTAAATCCTTGCTCCAAGACTACACACTCATTCATCGAGACAATCCATTATAAAGCCGTTTTCACCATATCATGCATAATACAAAAATATCACTAATGCATAATAGAAACAATAAGAAATTTAATGAGACCAAAGTATCACTTGCCTTTTTGGATATAAGAAGTCCAATAATAACTCCTCAATAATTTATCCTCGAAGAATTATATATCCTCAAAGTCTACAACAATACAATCAAGCAAAAAGCACACTCTCAAAACTAGCATCACAAAACAACACATGAATACAACGAAATACATGCAAGCATACAACAAGATATTTTATTAAACAAGTTGTTACAGCAAGGTTCTGAACACTACAAACACCTACTGGTCCTTTTATATAATTAAAATTCCAATTGGAACCATTTTAGTGCAATTTGGTTATTTAAAGTATTTTTCTTTTACTAGGATAAGGCTTATTCAATGTGATATTTGCTACTGTCATAAAATTATAAGTTTAATTTTTTTGTGTTTATGTTTATGGTCAGAGGGTTCAATACACAACCATTTGCAAAAGGTTTCACTCAAAAATAATTTTTAGAACATGTTTTATAGCCAAAATACCACAAATGGTTCTATATAAAACATAATCTTTACCGTCGCAAAAGTACCAAATTATTTTTCTACTATGTTCTACTCATTTTTTGAATCCATAGACATATTATTTGCTAAATTTGGACAAACAGAACTAAAGATATGATTTTTGCAAGTTTCTATGTTCGTATGTCTTGAAAATCCGAAAATAGAAAATGATAAGACAAGTGGCAGATTTCTATTGGCATGTACCCCTTCGGTAAGTGATCTATTGATAGCCCTTAGATGAAGATCAAACGGACCAGGTTACCTCACCGGAAAAGCTCGCCGGAAAGATCGCCGAAATAGCGGGCACGAGCTTGGCGTCGCCGTTCTCGTCGCTAGGAACGTATCCAGAGTTGAAGAAGACGTGGTCGGCGTAGAGAATGTCAAGGCGGTGATTGGAGACGTGATGAATATCTCGTTCCTCTCCAGTGTTCGCGGAAATCCACGGCTGGAGTGACGTACGATGTCGGGCGGCGCGGTCAACTGCAACAAGAAGGTGAACCATTATGTCCTGGAGGTAGGCAACGATGACTAGAGTATTCCAGTTCAAGGAATTGATAAGATTATCACCGTGGACGACAAGATCTGACGATGAACTCGAATTTGGGGCTTAAGTTGGCATCGTTGGTATGTGATCTACAGACCTCCTCTGGTGAAAGTCTGAGAACGAAAATGATGGAGGAGAAAGAGGGAAAGATGATGCTCTCTTCGGTTTTTGCTAAGGTGGTCTATGGAGGGAGATCGGGAGACGTATGCCGATGGGTGGCATTCGGAGAACCGGTTTGATATGAGAGATTAAAGCACTAAAGTAAGAAACTAATGGCCTGAATGGAACCTCCACTTGGTTATACACGTTTTTCGTTTTGAAGTCAAAGAGAAATGGTCATTGAAATTGATGGTGGAAGGAGAGGAAGAGGTTACAGTGAGTAATGGGAGTAATGCTGGCTGTGTAGGTGAATTCCCCAGGAAGAAGAAGATGACTCGATCGGTCTACATGGGCTTGGCTGAACCATCCCAAGAAGAAAAATGAACGGGAGAAAGAAAAAAAGGTAAGGATACAGGGCCGGCTTGTTGGGCTGAGTAGGCCGGCTGGGTCAGTTTTTTTTCTTTTTCTTTTTCCGATTCTTCAATAAGTTTTTATTTAGAGCTCTAAATGGATCCATTCAAATTTTCAAAAATTTATAAAATAAACAAGATCATTTTAGGATATTATCTGTCTTATTTATTATCCAATTCAAACATTATCATTTATAAATATTTACTTTGGTCTATATGGTTCTCTTTTTTTTCTTAGTTATCTTTCTTCATATCTTTTTATTTAAAGCTCCAAAAAGGGTCAAACAAATTTACAAAGTTTTGTAAAATAAGTTTTTACCATTATAGATTATTTAGGTATTACGTTGCCAAATTTTTATATGGTACATAGCCATAGTCTTGTATTGAACTTGATGATGATTCTCTTATTAGTGTTTAGGTTTCGGGTCTATCCTTTTTCTTTAGGGGTTGACAAGATACATAACATGCATTTGAATTTTTGAAAACTTATTTATCAGTTTCTCATTCAAAATTATTTTTGTTCAAGTAAGGTTTTGATATTTCCATTAGAGGAATCAAAAAGTTTCTTTTCCCCCAAAATTTCATCTTTTATTTATTTTGTTTATTTGATTTTTCACATTTCAAAATTTGGAAAATTTTTGGGATGTGACAGTGCATCCGTTTCCGCTACCTTCTCCCTTTCCCCTCGCTTTCCCATCGATTTGACAACGAGATTCGTCAAGATCAGGCCACCCACGGGGTTACCCCTTAACATCTGGAATCAACAGCTTTTGGTTGCCACGGATTCCTCATCGATTTGGTCTTTTCCCCTTGAATTCGAAAATACCCCAAAATAGCCCAATTTCGTGTTTTGGATCAATATATGATTTGAGTGTGTTTTGGTAAGTTTTGATCCATGGATTACTTGCTAAACTTGTTGATCTACCTTACGCTGCGTTCCCATGGCCCAATACCTTGATTTCCCCCACCAATTTAAGGTTTTGGTTTGAGTTTTTCTGCCCAGAACTCGTCCCGTTCGTGTCCTAGAACCTCCGGACCGGAGATTTAATCCCTAGACCGGAGATTCCGGCCCCCACACCGGAGATTCCGTCCCAGAACGGAGTTTCCGGCCCCCAGACCGGAGTTTCCGCCCCACCCGCTGACAGAAAAATCTGCATCATGGTTTTGACCATAACGTTTGCATACGAACTCAGATTTTGGTGTTCTTTAGCTTGTTTTGAAGAGGAGAAAGAGATCTACATCATCATCTTCGTGGTTCATGCTATATACTCCATCCAAATTCCGTGAGCAAGGCAGAATCCACCAATAAAGGGTGAAGATCAGCGACGAAAGGTATAAACATTCCACCACTTCTCCCCACTTGCTTTCCTTTGTGAGCTACACTATATTTGCATTCAACAAATACCTATTGAGACTAGTTCCTCCTGCGATTACTTGCGCTATGCACATTTGACACCTTGTAGAATTCCGAGCAAAAGTGGTGAGCATGCTATCTCATATAGTTATCTTGTATAGTTGTTGGCACAAGGAAGAGGCAAGTGAAAAAGAAAATAAAAAAATAGAAAAAGAAGAAAAATAAAAGAAACAAACAAGTGCCTCATAGAATAGGAAGCGCAAACTCAATGAACATCAAATAGGTGGTACTTATTGTGTGTATCTTGTGGCTCACCAATTCTATTGCAATCGAACTAGCGTCCCTCTTGCACTTGTGTGACATGAGCTTACAGTCTTCGCTAGGTAATCATTTGGTTCTTATCTCACTTTCTCCGTCGCACAAGTCCCATTTATCCCACCGTGTGTGTTTCCTTGTACATAATTCCTATCTTGTGGATTGACTTGTTTTGCTTTGTGATCATCCTGGTTCTTTACTTGCCATTACAATATCTTGATTTTGGATTGTTCTTGCACACGCCACCTTCCATACCCATCCACCATAAGCTTTGTGTGTGTGTTTTTAGTGGTTAGTTGGTTTTGGTGTTCCACGTGGACTTCACTTTGCTTGGTTTCGATTGCTCTCAAGTGTTGCCACTTGCACGATACTATCTTCCAAGGTAAAGTAAGGTTTGGCGTTGCATTCCTAACCTCCTACCTCTTCAATATATATCACTTGGTCTTATGAATCATGTCTAGGGACTCCGAAACCGAGGATGATATCTATGAAGAATCCATGATGAGCCACCACGACTAGAACTCCACAAGTATAGAGGACATGATGGAGCACTACACTGACAATGGCTCTGCATGCTTTGAGGACCCAGAGCATTGCACCTATGACGGCTCGACATGCATGCAAGACCTGGAGCACGTCATCAACTATGGTTCCTCAAGCACGGAGGACTTGGAGCTCTACATCGACAATGGCGCCTCATGCATTGAGTACATGGAGCACTACACCGACAATGGCTCCACATGCTTGGGTGATATGGAGTACTACATCAACAACGACTCCCCAAGCATGGATGACTTTGAGTTCTACAATGATGACGCCTCACCAAGCATGGAGGAGATGGCGAACTTCACCCACTTCAAGGGCTCTTCCATGAGCCATGAAGAATACCTCCACCGCTTGGAGATGGAGGACTACTACGCTAAGCTAGCAGAGACACATCATCAAGAAACCATGACCTTCAAGGCCAAGCATGCCACACTAAAGGGCACCACCTACTTCGATGATCCACCTCCAAGGCATCAACTGCCACCACCTACATGGCGTCATGCACCACCATCTCCAAGGCGACGAGTGCCATCACCTCCAAGCCGTCAAGCGCCACCATCTCCAAGGCGTCAAGTGCATCTACCTCGAAGGCATCAAGTGCCATCTACTCCAAGAAGAGTGGTGCCCAAACATCACTTTCCACATAAGGTGCCACGAAGCAAGAATCTTCATCGACATACATCCTCTAGAAATCATCGTCAACATCAAGAGGATACAAGACATCGTTCAAGGCATCTTCGCCATGAAGACAGAGAATACGTGTTGAGCACCATCCACAATGCTCAACTAAGCTCAAGAAGGCACGCCAATGACCTCCGTCAACACCATCAAAAGGCACCTGCAACTACTCATGCCACCACCAAAATGGCACCAAGAGCAAGCTCTCCTCCATGCCATCAAGCTTCAATGTCCAAACTTGACATTATAGATGACACATGCAACTTCATGGATGAGGAAGACGAAGACCTATACTTCGCCAAGTTGGACGAGTACATCAAGAGGACTACACAAGCCAATATATAAGATGGCAACGACAAGGTCAAGAATGATGAGCATGGGACTTTCCCTTAACCAAAGGAGGCGCATGGAGTTGATAGAGCCGAGCCTACCCCCATATGCTTGAGTCATGATGATGCAGCCCATACTATGGATGCTACTACATATACAACGCCAAGTCCCCAAGTTCATCCCCAAGTCACCAAATAAGATGGACCAGGAGCAGCCAGCTCCAGAACCAGAGTCTCTGCCATCATCGTCCAGAGTCTCCGTTGTCATGGCCCTAGAGAGTCCGCCCGATGCTAGCCTCAATGTCCGGCGCAACCAGAGTGTCTAGCCCGACCACGCCGGAGTGTCCGGCTGGACCCGGCCCCAACCTGGCACGGACTGTCAGTCGGCCACATCAGATTCTACCTAGACACTACCTGGAGTGTTCGGCCACTCTAGACTGTCTGGCCCACCCGACTCGGACTGTCCGGCCTAAGTGATGGGCCTGCGGGCCAACATATGGGCCCTTGGCCCATGCACCCCTCTATTCCGCACCAAACCCTAGTTTTATGCCAAAACTACCCATGAACCTATGGTTGGCCTATATATAGAGCCCCCACCCCTCATTTTATCCCTTAGGCATAGATGATAGACTAAAGATAACCCCCTTTGTGGAATCTCTAGTTTTGCCTCATCCCTTCTTCCAGAGGGGATCAACTATCATCACCACCTCGTTGGTGTTTGCGTCGCTCCTACCTCGTTGTACAAGGCCTTGGCAAGGCCTTGGCATCCGTGTTCCTTTGCCAATACGTCAAGACCCTCTCCAAGGTGTTCTTCCCTCTCCACGTGGGATCTAGGGAGCACGTTGACCGATCTTCCCTTGCGAGGATTCTATCGAACCAGTGGCCACCGGCGGGAGCAATCGGCCTTGTATCGTGTGAGTTTTGCGTGTGTTCATCATGTTCTTCGCGAGGTGTGCGTCCACTTACACTACCTTCTCCCTTTCCCCTCGCTTTCCCGTCGATTTGACCATGAGATCCGTGAAGATCGGGCCACCCATGGGGTCACCCCATATCATATGGTATCAACAGCTTTTGGTTGCCACAGATTCCTCATCGATTTGGTATTTTCCCCCATAAATTAAAAAATCCCCAAAAAAATAGCCCAATTTCGTGTTTTGGATTGATCTATGATTTGTGTGCATTTTGGTAGGTTTTTATCCATGGATTACTTGCTAAACTTGTTGATTTACCTTCACATGCGTTTCCATAGCCTAATTCCTTGTTTTCCCCCATCAATTTGAGGTTTTGGTTCGAGTTTTTCCGCCAAAACTCGTCCTGTTCGTGGTCTGGAACTTTTGGAATCGACCGGACCGGACTGTCTGGCCTAAATAGACTGGAGTATCCTCCCCACCGGAGTTTTCGGCCTAAACAAACCAGAATATCCACCCCGACCGGACTGTCCAGCCTACGCGCCCTGGAATGTCTGCCCCCTGCAGACAGCAAATTTGTTTCATGGTTTTGAGCATCACTTTTGCATACAAACTCAGATTTTGGTGTTCTTAGCTCGTTTTGAAGAGGAGAAGGAGCTCTACATCATCATATCTGTGGTTCATGCTATCTACTTCAACCAAATTCTGTGAGCAAGGCGTAATCCACCAATAAAGGGTGAAGATAGACGAGGAAGGGTATAAATTTTCCATGACTTCTCCCCCACTTGCTTTCCTTTGTGATCTACACTATCTTTGCGTTCAACAAACACCTATTGAGACTAGTTCCTCCTATGATTTCTTGGGCTATGTACATTTGATACTTGTAGAATTCCGAGCAAAAGTTGTAAGTGCACTATCTCATATAGTCATCTTGTATAGTTGTTGGCACAAGGAAGTGGAAAGTGAAAAAATAAAAGAAAAAGAGAAAAATAGAAAAAGAAGAAAGAAGAAAGATAAAGAAAGAAAGAAAGAAACGAGTGCCTCATAGAATAGGAAGTGCAAGCTTGATGAACATCAAATAGGTGGTACTTATTGTGCATATCTTGTAGCCCACCAATTTATTGCAATCGAACTAGTGTCTCTCCTTGCACTTGTGCGGCATGAGTTTATAGTTTTCGCTAGGTAATCATTTGGTTCTTAGCTCACTTTCTCCATCGCACAAGTCCCATTTTTCCCACCGTGTGTGTTTCTTGTACATAATTCCTATCTTGTGGATTGACTTGTTTTGTTTTGTGATCATCGTGGTTCTTTACCTGCCATTATAATATCTTGATTTTGGATTGTTCTTGGACACGCCACATCCCATACCTATCCACCATAAGTTTTGTGTGTGTGTGTTTTTTAGTGGTTAGTTGGATTTGGTGTTCCGCATGAACTTCAAGGGCCCGCGTTCAAATAGAAAGAGGGAATACTCCTCTGACCGTTATGAGAAATCGTTATACCAAAAAGGGAAACCTTGGTAATGGTCACGAGTATCCATTCTTAGCCTGCACAGTCTGATTAAACACACTAAGTTTTGCATGATCTCATTACTGGTAAACTAAAGTTTTAGAAAGGCAAAGAATAGAAAATGAGTGTTTCATAGCCATGATTCATTGATGTGGATGACCAAAAGAGACACTCTAATGCTATGATTCTTTTGATATGTTCTCACATTTCCTTTTGGCATAAATCTTGTTACTAAGAGATAAACTTTCTGAAACTCAATAACTGATGTTTGCACTTGGGAGCCTTAACTAGATGACATGATTGGGTAGAGGCGATTCCTATTTATGCTTGACATCTATTTGTGACTAAGATTTCCCTCGTCAAAAAATAATGATATGAAAAGTTATACAAAAGGTGCAATAAGAGGATCACAAGCTTGTCTATGTAGCATCCCATATGTTTAACATCTGTAATGCTACATGGTCTAATAATAAAATGCTACTTCCTACATATAATTGTTGCATCAGAATTATATCATGCTCATGTCATCATGCCACATTGCATTTGAGCATCATATAAAACCCTTTTTCATTTGGTTCTTATCTCATATGCATTATTAATTGTATTTGCCTCTTGATATATTGTATTTGGTTCTTGATAAATGCTTGATGCCCAAGTTGAGTTGGGGGCATATCTTTTATTAACTCCACCACATTTGTTTGTCACCACCCCATAATTCCACCATCCAAACTATATGTGGACATTTGCACTTCTTTTGGCTCTTGTCTTTCTCACATATATTTAAGATGGATCCACTCTACTTCCACATGCTCCCATATATGCATCATGTTGTTTTCACAATATTGATAGGTGGAGCCTCATGGCCACCTTTGCATGCCATGTGAGTAGAACTCCCTTTTTTTCTCATATGGTTTTAGCTAATATATGCTCATGTATGAGGCTATTTTGGCTACAAGAGGAACAAGTGGGAAAATACACACTATCTTAGTCATTTGGCTTCATATGTGTGCATATGTCGAATATTCTCCTATGATTAGCAAGCTTCTTTCTTTTGTGGATCCACAATACAAAATCTTGAATGCATGTATGAATATGTGTCCATGTGTACAATAGTTGTTTTCACAACTAGAAGTATTGGTCCTATATCACATGTGCATGGCCCATGCAAGCTTCCTCTCTCTCCTTTTTCTACCTATTTGATTTTGTTTGCTTTGGTTTTGGAAGATTTTTAAGTAGTTTGTTTTCAAACTAATAAAATAAATAAAAGGGGAATACACCTACCCTATCTCTACATCATGTCATACTACATGCAATATTAGTCTCTAATCACATGTGATATCAATGCCACTAGTGACCTTTCTTCTATTCAAATTCTGTTGCACTTGTTTGCTTGTTCAAATTTTTGATCAAATCCTATATCTACACTTCATCTAGCAAGTTTTCCTAGATAATCTAGCTATCTAAATAAAGACTCCATCTCTAATATTAATTTATTTTCGTCTCTTGACCTCTGCCTAAATCTTTGACACTGAATCCGTCTCAAGTTTTGTCTAAAACTAGTCTCATCTAGTCTAGTTTAGATTAGATAAAAACTCCAATCCCCTTCTTCTTTTCCCAAATCCTAATCACCGTACTTATGTACACACCTACACCCATACCACATGAGTTCTCTCTTTGTCTATTTCTTTTTTCCCTAAGCCTAAGCTAGCTAAGACCTAAGTCACTGTGTGCACCCCCGCTACAACTAGCTGATGCTTGTCTAGCTAGAGCAACCCTCTGTGGAGACTGCTAGTGCACTCGTTCGAGCCAACCTCCTTGCATCGCACGGCTGCAGCCAGGCCCCAAGCTGAGGAGAAAACAAAGCCAGCTCCTGGTGATCTTCTCCCTGGCACCATACACATGAGCTGGCCTTCCCACCCAGACAAGCACATGCGCCTACTGTGCACCCCTCCCTTCCCTATTCCTGGCAAAAGCGAGCACGCCCCAACGGGAGCTCCTTCTCCCTTATCCCTGCGCCCCAACACACCCCTCTTGCTCTCCCACCGACGGCTAGTACCGGAGATAGATGCCGAAGGACGCCGGAGAGGCCTTGCAGTCGTAGCGTCGGTGTGCCCTAGGCTCTACCTCAGCCGCTGCTGTCGCCTTCTCCCTCTCCTCCAGCCCCTCCCAGTGAGCATCGACTTCCTTCTTGGCGATAAGTCCATATCCTTCGTGTATGCACGCCCGCCGGTCATCCCCGCCGCGCACACGCGGTGTCAGCTTAGGCAGCGTACCACGACCACGTCGGCGTCGCGCTATACCGAGATGCGGGTCCGTGTTCAGTTGCCGCCGGCCGCCGCCCCTCTTGCCGCTCGCCGTCGCCTCGCTCACCGCTCGCAACCCTGTCGCATGCGCACGCCGGACCGCGTCAGTCGCCGCGTACCGCGTCACCGCAGCCCCGCGCATCTGTCAGTAGTAGCAGCAGCAGCAAGCATCTCGTGGGGCCTCTGAACTTCATCGATTTTCGGTGAATCTGCTCCGCCTCCGATGTAATCCCCAACTTTGCGACGACTCCTAGTAGATCCAGCAACCCATAGGTCCAAACCTCGCTTGAAACGATGATTTACGGCAGTGGGAATCGTTTGGAGAAGATCCGAATAGTTTCTGCGTTTTCTGGACGTTTTCCGTCAGTCCGACTCTACCTCCTGCCTCTCTGTTCGTCAGCGTTTATCCGGAGATACAGATGTTTTCTGGCGACAATTCGTGAACAAAAGATGAAGCCCTTGATCTCCTCTACACTTTTTCTCTTTGCGGTATCACCAAATTCGCTTTGGATCGATCGCAATCCTCTCGCAAAGGTCGCTCCAGCTAGCTCGTGTTAGTGGATCAAGTTTCAGTTTGTAGGTATTTTTGCACAAAACCCCCCGCCAATTTCTGTCTGTCACGGACAGGTTCCTCGCGCCCAGCCTCGCCCACATGTCACACGCCCATGGGACACGCGCGCGTGTGGCCTTGCATCCGGCTGGGCCTGTCTGTCACTAGCTGCGGGTAAGGTCTTCGTGGGTGAGAAAAATTGCCCGCAGTTTTCTTATGCTAGCACAGCGTCTCTTAGCATCTCGGGCCCACCCGTAAGCGTCTGTGGCTAGCTTATTCCGAGTATAAAAAGTCTGTGTTCCTTTTTCAGTTTAATAAAAATATTTTCAGAATTTGTTTAAGTGATTTTAAATCCAGAAATTAATAACTTTTAGTTGGTAATTCCAAATAATACAAATAATATATGTTTTTGAACCAGGAAAATGTGAGGAATTCAAATATGCTATCCAAATTAATGTTTGACTAATTTTAATTTTTCGAAATTGTTTAGTTGCAATAAAATGCCTTTTCTCAATTAATTAATAACTTCAATTCTATAACTCCAAATTTGACAAATAAGATGTCTCAATCGATCAGCACGACGAGCCCGTTCTGTTTACGCCTTCCATGATATGAATTCAAGCATGCATCATATAAATATTGAATAATCAAAACTGTTTATGGTAATAAAACTTGGCCAAATAATTAATAAAATGATTTAGTCTTGTCCCCACACCTCACCCTTGCCATGTTACATTATTGCCATGTAAATTGTGCATCATTCATCATGACATGCTTGGTTGCTTGTCGCATTTTATTTATATGCTTGTGCATTTGTTTATGTTGGCCCTTGTTTGTTTGGTTCTTTCTTTTGAATAGACGTTGAGCAGGGAAATTATCAAGAATCCTAGGAGTACTACCCAGATCCATCTCTCGCTGCAACTGAGCTACCAGGCAAGCACTACCACATGCTTGCATACATATAGTAACTATTGCTTCTATGTTATTCTTGCATCATTGAGTCGCGATTGCATTAAATTGAATCCCAAGTACTACATAGCCTTTACTTTTAAACCCCACCGAGCTTTTTCCTCCATCCCATGAGCCACTACTACAGGAGTTTTTTGAGCCATGCGAGTCGTAGAACAGCATGTGTAGGGTATATGAGTGTCTGATGGATAACGAGGTACCTAAACAACTTAACCGGAGTAGTAGTGGGATAACTAATGAAAGAGGCATCGGTGGGCAATATCTGCTATTTGGTTTTTATGTCCACTTGTGTCCCGTAGGACCCCGAGTACTTGATACCTATTCCTTGACTATCGCACTATCCGCATATGGGACCATGAATCCCCTTAGCGAGAGCTCGATTCATTTCTTATTTTTGGGGCCAGAAAGTAGTTTGGGGCTTTATTACTATCCTGTACCTATGCCATGCTTTACTTCTTTATTTAAGATTGTGCGTGGAGCACCTGTACTGTTTTGGATCGTCCCACGTTTTCACGGTATTGACAAGCCCAGTCACACTTTCGGGTTCCCAGTCGTTTACAGCCGTCGTCACAAACCCTGGGTTCGTTCTGGAGCCGGCCAACTTCGTTGCGGGTAGCTTAGTGGGGTGGACCCCTTAAATATTTTATGAATCCTGTGATTGCTTTGTCGTGAAATCCTCGTTGGGTTTTGATTTGTTTTTTCCGAGGTCGATCGTGTATGTGTTGCTATTTGTGCACCCCTGTAGGGTAAATCTTTCTGAAAGCCGTGTTCGCGGTTATGGACGACTTGGAGCACAGTTTCTCGGTTATAGACAAGCATAACTAAAGTACCGTCTTTAATTTGACTAAATATCTGACTAGTAATTAGTGCAATACTCAAGGAATGATTAATGAAACTGCCAACTGTTGGGTTGTTCGTCCGCTTTCTCGTTGGTAAGCGAGAAGGAGGATGGATCTGTTACTTTATACTGTTACAACTATTGTTCCTAATTAACGGACATCCGCCTATCATTGGTTAGGCGGATGGGTAGCGAGTATCTATAGACTTGTTAGTTATTATCTTTTGCTGCAATTGCGTCACCCCAGGTATATGTCCCCTTTAGAGGCATAAAGACTTGCTGAGTACCCCTAGGGTCTCACACGATAATTTGTTTGATTCAGATGAACAGGTGCATTCGCAAGATGGATACTGGGTGGAGGAAACAGATGATGTTGGCAATGATCAGTCGGCGTAGAGATTCCGGGGATGGGGATCCGTGAGATCTGTGGGCGGGATGTGCTTATTTATGTGGCATCTTATGCCGTTTTGCTTCTTATCCGTACTCGGATCTTGTTTCCCGCTTCCGCTTGATACTCTGTTGATTTATGTATGAGGAGCTATCCTACACTATTATCTCTATCTAGGATATTTGGATCTTGTCGTATGGCATTGCAATATTTCTATTTCTTTTAGATGGTATGGCTCTGAGAACTGTTGTAAGGTAGCTTGCATACATACTCACTTGTGTATGTATTCGATCTCTTCTCATGTTGCCTACATCGCTCGCTCTTGTCCCGATGTTCTTGGAAGTGGTTAGGGCGGTCGACGGGCCTACACGTGGGTGACCCTGGGCCCCTGCTGTAAAATCCCTTAACCACTTTTGGTTCTTCCAGGCTTGAACTTAGAGCGTAGGGTCCGAGGTTGTTACAATTGGTATCAGAGCCATTCCGCCCTTCAGGGTCTCAGCCAAAATGGTCATTGTCGGTCTAGCAAATAATTTGGTAGCTATGTGTACTAGGGAAAAACAAAACGCGAGAGTAGGACTGCTTCCATTTTTCTTCTTACCCACCCACCCACCCTTTTCTGGTAAGGAAGTGTAACGTTTTCATTCCTCTTCTAAAATTCAAACTAGGATTCATGTGTTCTGGGTTCCGTAGTACCATAGGTTGTGTGAGTGAGTGTTTGTGTGTGTGGGTAATTCTTTGTCTATCTGTTGCATCGAACTTGTTGTCGCTATCTACCTTTTGGTTATCAACTGTTGGTACATTCCATACCGACAGGCTTTTCCAAACCGACGCGATCTGTCTTACTCTTTGTTATCCGACGCTATCTTGTTAGGGGTGTTTGTTTTCCGTAGTTGCTAATCTTTAGGTTCATCTTAAGAAGGAAGAGAGTCGGGATATGTGTTTTACTTATTCATGTGCGGAGTAATGCTTTGAGTGCGGGATGGAGTCACGACCATACCACTACTTTTATCATTCGCTCTTGTATATTGAATTGGTAGAGTGCTAATCATGATTTCGTTAAGTGGTTTTGCGCAGATAGTGGTATTTTAATGCCGAAATTTGCGGAATTTTTTTCTTTGATAGCTTTGTGTACCACACTCCTTGTTCAGTCGTGTGCGATATGCTTACTATCTTCTAGGTGCTTTGAACTTTGTTGATATTTTAATTTCGATAGTAATTTGTATCCTTTAATCTTGGTTAATTCCATTTTGGTACTATTTTGGATTATTATTATTCTCCATTATGGTACTCACTTGAGTTTTATATCAATCACAGGATGGCACCACCACGCCGCACTGAGGATGACATACCACCTGAACTGGGGGCTGCGTTGGCAAGTATTGCTAATGCCTTGGGCATAATGCAACAGAACCAGCAACGCTTTGAAGAAAGTGTGAGGAGCAATGAGTTTGCCCCGCTACCTCCACCTCCCAAGCGAGGAGACATCAAGGGTTTTCTGAAGTTTAACCCGCACCACTTTGAGGTGTCTGATCAGCCACCGGATGCTGATGATTGGCTTCGTGAGATGTCAAGGTTGATGATGACTGCTGATGTTCCTGAACAAGAATAGGTAAAATGCGCCACTCACCTTATGAAAGGAGACGCAACTCTATGGTGGGAGAATTACCTGAAGGCAAACCACTCTGGTTTTCAGCCTACTTGGGAGCAGTTCGTTGGGGCTTTCAAAGAGCAATACCTGTCAGAAATTGTCATGGAAAGGATGAAGGAGGTGTTTCTCAACCTCAAGCAGGGCAATGACAATGTCAACACCTATATCAGAAACTTCATGAATCTTTCTCGGTATGGTGGCGATGAGATCTCTGATGACAAGAAGAAACAAAAGAGGTTCAGGCAAGGGCTCAATGCATCTATCAAATATGCAATCACTCATGTAAGGCCGGGGTCTTTTCTGGAACTCCAACATACAGCTCTATAGGAAGAAGCCAGTAGGCAAGTGTTTGAGGAGTCCAAGAAACACAGTCGTGACGCAACAAGCTCTTCAGCTATGACAGCTCCTTCTAAGCGCCGCGTGTGGGTTCCTAATACCGCACCGCCTCTCCAGGCTCCACCAAGACCTCCAAGCTACGCAACAAGGCCACCAAACTCCTTCAACGCTGCTCCTAGGGGCTACAACCACAACTACCCTAGAGCGCCTGGCGGAGTCCCTGGCTACGCTACTCCACGTCCACCTGGTGCTTGTTACACTTGTGGGAACACTGGGCATCAACACTGGAGTTGTCCCATGAACAACAAAGCTCATCTTCCTCCACCTCCAAGACCTGCAGCAAGTCCTTCTATGGTTCGTGCACCCGCACCGCGAGCTCTCAACATCAACACCAACCCCGGGTCGACTGTTTCTCGTGCCAACTATGTCAATGTCGCTCAAGCTGAACATGCGCCTGGAGTTGTGATGGGTACGCTTCCCGTTAACTCAGTCCCTCCACAAGTTTTGTTTGATTCTGGTGCATCGCACTCATTTGTGTCTCACAAGTTTGCAAATGAGCATGAGCTAGCTATAGACCCACTGGATAAAAAGTTAATGGTTCTTTCTCCCGGGGCAAGAATGCTATCTACCAAGATCATTCATGGTAACCAAATTCAAATTGGTGGGTCTTCATTTCTAGCTTCCTTGATTGTTCTTGGTAGTTCAGATATTGATGTCATATTGGGCATGGATTGGTTGGCTGCAAATAAAGTTGTGATTGATTGTTCTGAATATTCGGTTTCCTTGAAAATTCCTGAAGGCCACATAGTCTATTCTCCAAAGCAAACTCCTTCTATTCAGCTCTACTCTTTGGGTGTCCAAAACATTGATGTTATGGAAGCCTTACAAAATGTTCCTGTGGTCTGTGAGTTTCCAGATGTGTTTCCAGAAGAGTTACCAGGTATGCCTCCTGACCGAGAGGTCGAGTTTGTGATTGAGCTTGAACCGGGTACCGCTCCTATCTCCAAGCGGCCTTATAAAATAGGTCCTGCTGAGTTGGCTGAACTCAAACGTCAGCTTGATGAACAAGAGAATTTGGGTTTCATTCAGCATAGCACTTCCTCTTGGGGCAGCCCAACAATCTTTGTGAAGAAGCGAGACCGGACGGATCGACTTTGTGTTGACTACCGAGCTCTCAATGCAAAAACCATCAAGAATAAATATCCCCTTCCGCGGATTAATGATCTCTTCGATCAGCTAGCTGGAGCTGTGGTATTCTCTAAGCTTGACTTGAGAAGTGGATATCATCAAATCAAGATTCGCAAGGAAGATGTTCCCAAAACAGCTTTCACCACCCGCTATGGCCTGTATGAGTACACGGTCATGTCCTTCGGTCTCACCAACGCACCTGCCACCTTCCCGAGGCTTACGAACTCGGTTTTCATGGAGTATATTGATAAGTTCATCATGGTCTATCTGGATGACATTCTAGTCTATTCTAAGTCAAAGGAAGAACATGAAGAACACCTTCGGTGTGTCGTAAACAAGCTTCGCGAGAACCGCCTGTATGCAAAGTTCTCCAAGTGTGAATTTTGGCTTGCCGATGTCACCTATCTTGGTCACGTCATCTCTGCTAAGGGCATTGCCGTCAACCCAGAAACTGTTTGGACAATTGTCGAGTGGCTTCCACCCAAAAATGTCAAAGAAGTCCAGAGTTTCCTTGGTTTGGCTAGTTACTGTCGTCGCTTCGTTTAGAACTTCTCGAAGATTGCGAAGCCTCTTACCGATCTCCTCAAGAAAGGCAAGAAATACCTTTGGTCTCCTGCATGTCAAGCTAGCTTTGAAACACTCAAAGAGAAGCTCACTTCCACACCAGTCTTGATTCCTCCAGATACATCAGAGCCTTTCCATATATTCTGTGATGCCTCCTTGCAAGGATTGGGTGCGGTCCTCATACAAGAAAAGCAAGTTGTTTCTTATGCCTCTCGTCAGTTGAAGACGCATGAGATCAACTATCCTACACATGACCTCGAACTCGCAGCAGTTGTCTTTGCTTTGAAAGTATGGAGGCACTACTTGCTTGGCAACCGCTGTGAGATCTTTTCTGATCACAAGAGTCTGAAGTACATCTTCACACAACCTGATCTCAACCTTCGTCAGAGGAGGTGGATTGAAGCAATTAATGACTTCGATCTGACCATCAACTACACTCCTGGAAAAGCTAATGTCATGGCCGATACTCTCAGCCGAAAAGCTTATGTCAACAACCTCATGGTGGAAGAACAACAACCTCCCTTGTGCGAGGAATTCCGGCAGCTCAACCTTGAAATTGTGGATCAAGGGTATCTTCTGAATCTTCTGGCAACCCCTCTATTGGAAGAAAAGATTTGTACTAGTCAGCGAGGTGATGCTTACACCAAAAACATCATCTCCAACATTCAGCTGCCAAAGTATGAGTCCTTCCACGTCGATGACGAAGGAGCTCTATTCTTTGAAGACCGGATGTTTGTCCGAACTACCCGGGTTTGAGAGAGCAAGTTCTTAAGGAGGCGCATGATTCGGTTCTTTCTATCCATCATGGCAGCACAAAGATGTACATGGACTTGAAAACACAATATTGGTGGCCGCGGTTGAAACAATGTTGTGCCAAGTATGTCTCGGAGTGTGATGTCTGCCGCAGAGTTAAAGCTGTCCATAAAAAATCTTCTGGTCTTCTTCAACCATTGAAGCCTCCGGAATGGAAATGGGAGAAAGTAGAGATGGACTTCATAACTGGGTTTCCAAGGTCGCAGAAAGGCAACAATGCAATCTTTTTTGTCATCGACAGGCTTTCTAAAGTGGCTCACTTCTTTCCCGTCAAGGAAACAATTTCTGCAATTCAGTTGGCTGAGCTCTATATCAACATAATTGTCTCTCTGTATGGGGTTCCTCTTGAGATAAGCTCAGACCGTGGAAGGATCTTCACTTCCAAGTTATGGGGAAGTTTCCAAAATGCTTTGGGAACAAAGTTGAACTTCAGCACAGCTTACCACCCTCAGTCGCAAGGGCAAGTTGAAAGGATCAATCAGATTCTAGAAGATATGCTCCGCGCTTCCATCATTTCTTTCGGCATGAAGTGGGAAGAATGCCTTCCTTATGCTGAATTCTCTTACAACAACAGCTATCATAAGAGTCTCCAGATGGCACCCTTTGAGGTCCTCTATGGTCGCAAATGTCGAACTCCGATTGGTTGGTCAGGGGTAGGTGAAAGAAAATTCTTTGGCCCCGACATTGTCACTCAAGCAGGAGAGAAGGTTCTTATAATTCTTGAGAACCTGAAGGTTGCTCAAAGTCGCCAGAAGAGCAAGTATGAAAGAAAGCACATAGACATGGAGTATGTCCCTGGTGATCTCATTTACCTTCGTGTCACTCCCATGAGAGACACGCACTGGTTTGGTATCAAAGGAAAGCTGGCTCCTAGATACATCGGTCCTTTTAAAGTTCATGGAAGAAGAGGAGAAGTTGCTTATGCTCTTGAGCTCCCTGAAAAACTCAAGGTCCATGATGTTTTCCATATCTCTCAACTCAAGAAGTGCTTCAAGGATCCCGGCAGGACGGTGGACCATGAGCTCATCAATCTCCAAGAAGACCTGTCTTATCAAGAACACCCCACAAAAATCCTAGAAGTCGCAGAAAGAAAGACTCACAACAAGTCTATCAAGTTCTGCAAGGTGTAGTGGTCGCACCATTCCGTTGATGAAGCCACTTGGGAACATGAGGATGACCTCCGTGCCAAGTACCCTACCCTCTTCGTGTCTTCTTCTTCTTCCTAGAATCTCGGGGCGAGATTCCTGTTTAGTGGGGGAGAGTTGTAGCATCCCATCTGTCTAACATCTGTAATGCTACATGGTATAATAATAAAATGCTACTTCCTACATATAATTGTTGCATCATAATTATATCATGCTCATGTCATCATGCCACATTGCATTTGAGCATCATATAAAACCCTTTTTCATTTGGTTCTTATCTCATATGCATTATTAATTGTATTTGCCTCTTGATATATTGTATTTGGTTCTTGATAAATGCTTGATGCCCAAGTTGAGTTGGGGGCATATCTTTTATTAACTCCACCACATTTGTTTGTCACCACCCCATAATTCCACCATCCAAACTATATGTGGACATTTGCACTTCTTTTGGCTCTTGTCTTGCTCACATATATTTAAGATGGATCCACTCTACTTCCACATGCTCCCATATATGCATCATGTTGTTTTCACAATATTGATAGGTGGAGCCTCATGGCCACCTTTGCATGCCATGTGAGTAGAACTCCCTTTTTTTCTCATATGGTTTTAGCTAATATATGCTCATGTATGAGGCTATTTTGGCTACAAGAGGAACAAGTGGGAAAATACACACTATCTTAGTCATTTGGCTTCATATGTGTGCATATGTCGAATATTCTCCTATGATTAGCAAGCTTCTTTCTTTTGTGGATCCACAATACAAAATCTTGAATGCATGTATGAATATGTGTCCATGTGTACAATAGTTGTTTTCACAACTAGAAGTATTGGTCCTATATCACATGTGCATGGCCCATGCAAGCTTCCTCTCTCTCCTTTTTCTACCTATTTGATTTTGTTTTCTTTGGTTTTGGAAGAGTTTTAAGTAGTTTGTTTTCAAACTAATAAAATAAATAAAAGGGGAATACACCTACCCTATCTCTACATCATGTCATACTACATGCAATATTAGTCTCTAATCACATGTGATATCAATGCCACTAGTGACCTTTCTTCTATTCAAATTCTGTTGCACTTGTTTGCTTGTTCAAATTTTTGATCAAATCCTATATCTACACTTCATCTACCAAGTTTTCCTAGATAATATAGCTATCTAAATAAAGACTCCATCTCTAATATTAATTTATTTTCGTCTCTTGACCTCTGCCTAAATCTTTGACACTGAATCCGTCTCAAGTTTTGTCTAAAACTAGTCTCATCTAGTCTAGTTTAGACTAGATAAAAACTCCAATCCCCTTCTTCTTTACCAAAATCCTAATCACCGTACTTATGCACACACCTACACCCATACCACATGAGTTCTCTCTTTGTCTATTTATTTTTTTCCCTAAGACTAAGCTAGCTAAGACCTAAGTCACCGTGTGCACCCCCGCTACAACTAGCTGATGCTTGTCTATCTAGAGCAACCCTTTGTGGAGCCTTCTGGTGCACTCGTTCGATCCAACCTCCTTGCATCGCGCGGCTGTAGCCAGGCCCCAAGCTGAGGTGAAAACCAAGCCAGCTCCTGGTGATCTTCTCCTGGCACCGTACACATGAGCTGGCATTCCCACCCAGACAAGCACATGCGCCTATCGTGCACCCCTCCCTCCCCTTTTTGTGGCAAAAGCGAGCACGCCCCAATGGGAGCTCCTTCTCCCTTATCCCTGCACCCCAACGCACCCCTCTTGCTCTCCCTCCGATGGCTAGTACCGGAGATAGACGCTGAAGGACGCCGGAGAGGCCTCGCCGTCGCGGCGTCGGTGTGCCCCAGGCTCTACCTCAGCCGCGGCCGTCGCCTTCTCCCTCTCCTCCAGCCCAGCGCGGTGAGCATCGACTTCCTTCTCGATGGTAAGCCCATCTCCTCCGTGTATGCACGCCCGCCGGTCGTCGCCGCCACGCACACGCGGTGTCAGCTTAGGCAGCGCACCACGACCACGTCGGCGTCGCGCTGTACCAAGATGCGGGTCCGTGTTCAGTCGCCGCCGGCCGCCGACCCTCCTTCTGCTCGTCGTCGCCTCGCTCGCTGTCGCCTCGCTCGCCGCTCGCAACCCTGTCGCGCGCACACGCCGGACTGCGCCAGTCGCCGCGTACCGCGACGACGCAACCACGCGCATCTGTCAGCAGCAGCAACAGCAAGCATCTCGCGGGGCCTCTAAACTTCATCGATTTTCGGTGAATCCGCTCCGCCTCCGATGTAATCCCCAACTTTGCAACGACTCCTAGTAGATCCAGCAACCCGTAGGTCCAAACCTCGCTTGAAGCGATGATCTACGGCAGTGGGAATCGTCTGGAGAAGATCCGGATAGTTTCTGCGTTTTCTGGACGTTTTCCGTCAGTCAGACTCTACCTCCTGCCTCTCTGTTTGTCAGCGTTTATCCGGAGATACAGATGTTTTCTTTCGATGATTCGTGAACAAAAGATGGAGCCCTCGATCTCCTCTACACTTTTTCTCTTTGCGGTATCGCCAAATTCGATTTGGATCGATCGCAATCCTATCGCCAAGGTCGTTCCAGCTAGCTCGTGTTAGTGGATCAAGTTTCAGTTCGTAGGTATTTTTGCACAAAACCCCCAAGCAGTTTTTGTCTGTCATGGACAGGTCCCCCGCGCCCGGCCTCGCCCACCCATGGGCTGCGCGCGTGTGTGGCCCCGCATCCGGCCGGGCCCGTCGGTCACTGGCTGCGGGTAAGGTCTCCGTGGGTGAGAAAGGTTGCCCGCTATTTTCTTTTGCTAGCACAGCGTCTCTCAGCATCTCAGCCCCACCCGTAAGCATCTGTGGCTAGCTTCTTCCGAGTATAAAAAGTCTATGTTCCTTTGTTAGTTTAATAAAAATATTTTTAGAATTTGTTTGAATGGTTTTAAATCCAGACATTAATAAATTTTAATTGGTAATTCCAAATAATACAAATAATATATGTTTTTGAATCAGGAACATGTGAGGAATTCAAATATGCTATCCAAATTAATCTTTGACTAATTTTAAATTTTCGAAATTGTTTAGTTGCAATAAAAATGTCTTTTCTCAATTAATTAATAACTTCAATTCTATAACTCCAAATTTGACAAATAATATGTCTAAATCGATCAGCGCGACGAGCCCGTTCTGTTTACGCCTTCCATGATATGAATTGAAGCATGCATCATATAAATATTGAATAATATGAACTGTTTATGGTAATAAAACTTGGCCAAATAATTAATAAAATGATTTAGTCTTGTCCCCACACCTCACCCTTGCCACGTTACATTATTGCCATGTAAATTGTGCATCACTCATCATGGCATACTTGGTTGCTTGTCACATTTTATTTATATGCTTGTGCATTTATTTATGTTGGCCCTTGTTTGTTTGGTTCTTTCTTTCGAATAGACGCCGAGCAGGGAAATTATCAAGAATCCCAGGAGTACTACCCAGATCCATCTCTCGCTGCAACTGAGCTACCAGGCAGGCACTACCACATGCTTGCATACATATAGTACATATTGCTTCTATCTTATTCTTGCATCATGGAGTCGCAATTGCATTAAATTGAATTCCAAGTACTACATAGCCTTTACTTTTAAACCCCACCGAGCTTGTTCCTCCATCCCATGAGCCACTACTACAGGAGTTGTTTGAGCCATGCGAGTCGTAGAACAACATGTGTAGGGTATGTGAGTGTCTGATGGATAACGAGGTACCTAAACAACTTAACCGGAGTAGTAATGGGATAACTAATGAAAGAGGCACCGGTGGGCAATATCTGTTATTTAGTTTTTATGTCCACTTGTGTCCCGTAGGACCCTGAGTACTTGATACCTGTTCCTTGACTATCGCACTATCCGCATATGGGACCATGAATCCCCTTAGCGAGAGCTCGATTCATTTCATATTTCTTGGGGCCACAAAGTAGGTTGGGGCTTTATTACTATCCTGTACCTATGCCATGCTTTACTGCTTTATTTAAGATTGTGCGTGGAGCACCTGTACTGTTTTGGATCGTGCCACGTTTTCGCGCTATCGAAAAGCCCAGCCACACTTTCGGGTTCCCAGTCCTTTACAGCCCTCGTCACAAACCCTGGGTTCGTTCCGGAGCCGACCAACTTCGTTGCGGGTAGCTTAGTGGGGTGGCCCCCTGGAATATTTTATGAATCATGTGATTGCTTTGTCGTGAAAGGCTCGTTGAGTTTTGATTTGGTTTTTCCGAGGTCGATCGTTTGTTTGTTGCTATTTGTGCACCCCTGTAGGGTAAATCTTTCTGAAAGCCATGTCCGTAGTTATGGATGACTTGGAGCACAGTTTCTCGATCATAGATAAGTATAACGAAAGTATCGTCTTTCATTTGACTAAATATATGACTAGTAATTAGTGCAATACTCAAGGAATGATTAATAAAACTGCCAACGGTTGGGTTGTTCGTCAGCTTTCTCGTTGGTAAGCTAGAAGGAGGATGGATCTGTTACTTTATACTGTTACAACTGTTGTTCTTAATTAACGGACATCCGCCTATCATTGGTTAGGCGGATGTGTAGCGAGTATCTATAGACTTGTTAGTTATTATCTTTTGCTGCAATTGCGTCACCCCAGGTATATGTCCCCTTTAGAGGCATAAAGACTTGTTGAGTACCCCTAGGGTCTCACACGATAAATTGTTTGATTCAGATGAACAGGTGTATTCGCAAGATGGATACTGGGTGGAGGAAACAGATTATGTTGGCAACGATCACTCGACATAGAGATTCCGGGGATGGGGATCCGTGAGATCTGTGGGCGGGATGTGCTTATTTATGTGGCATCTTATGCTGATTTGCTTCTTATCCGTACTCGGATCTTGTTTCCCGCTTCCGCTTGATACTCTGTTGATTGATGTATGAGGAGCTATCCTACACTATTATATCTATCTAGGATATTTGGATCTTGCCGTATGGCGTTGCAATATTTCTATTTCTTTTAGATGGTATGGCTCTAAGAACTGTTGTAAGGTAGCTTGCATACATACTCACTTGTGTATGTATTTGATCTCTTCGCCTGTTGCCTATGCCGCTCGCTCTTGGCCCGCTGTTCTTGGAAGTGGTTAGGGCGGTCGACGGGCCTACACGTGGGTGGCCCTGGGCCCCTGCTATAAAATCCCTTAACCACTTTTGCTTCATCTAGGCTTGAACTTAGAGCGTAGGGTCCGAGGTTGTTACAGTCTACAAGTAGATTCATTGTTGACATGGAGCATATAAGTTTTGATGAAACTTTAGTGGTATTTATAACTGAGTTTGTGTTGCCTTGTATGAATACATGTTTTCTCTCTTCAAGCTTGTAGAAGAAATAAGGATGCAAGGCATTGATTTCCAATGATAAGCTATTTCACAACCATTAATTTATTACCGAGCCTTCCTGCTCGAGGACGAGCAAGGTCTAGCTTGGGGAAGTTGATGGTTGTGAAATACCACCTCTTTTAGCCATATAAATTGGGCCATTTATCTATCATATCATGTTTCTTTCAGCTGTAGCTATGCCTTATATGCATGACTTCTAGTTCTCATTTACTTTCATATGAGCTTTGCACATTTAGTAGTTTAGGTAGAATTTTATCACTTTTCCTTGCCTATGACATGTGTGTAGGTGTT
>OU342741.1:321833307-321863690 GCA_910589775.1 Avena eriantha | reverse complement strand
GGCTGTTTTCCCTGATGTCGTGGATTTTTGCCTGGTGTCCATGTTTTGGCCATTCGGTCCAAACGTATCGTCTAGATTTGGCATGTTTCGGTGTAATCGTCAGACGGGAGACGCTAGTCGTTTTGTCCACGATGTCGTGGATTTTCCCCCAGTTTCCACCTTTTGGCCTTTCGGTCCAACGTCTAGCCCAGATTTGGCCTGTTTTTGGTGTAACCATTACACGGGAGACGCTTGTCTTGTTTTCCACGATGTCGTGGATATTTTCCCGGTTTCCACATTTTGGCCGTTCGGTTCAACGTCTCGCCCAGATTTGGCCTGTTTTCAGCAAACCGACACACGGGAGATGCTATTCGTGTTTTCCACGATGTCGGGCCATTTTCCACGATGTCGTGGATTTTTACCTGGTGTACATGTTTTGGACGTTTGGTCCATCGTCTTGCCCGGATTTGGTATGCTTTCAGTGTAACCGTCACACAGGAGACACTAGTCGTGTTTTCCACGATGTCATGGATTTTTTCCCGGTTTTCATGTTTTGCCGTTCGGGCCAATGCCTCGCACAAATTTTGCCTATTTTGAGCGTAACCGATACATGGGGGATGCTAGTCGTGTTTTCCACGATGTCGGGCGTGTTTTCCACGATGTCTCCCGGTTTCGACGTTTTGACCGTTCGGTCCAACGTCTCGCCTAGATTTGGGATGTTTTAGTGTAACCATCACACGTGAGACGCTAGTCGTGTTTTCCACGATGTCGTGTATTTTTTTCCAGTGTCCATGTTTTAGCCGTTCGGTCCAATGTCTCGCCCAAATTTTAGGTGTTTTCGGTGTAACCGTCACACGGGAGACGCTAGTCGTGTTTTCCATGATGTTGTAGATTTTTGCCCGTTTGCACGTTTTGGTCGTTCGGTATAATTCTCGCCCAGATTTGGCATGTTTTCAGCGTAACCAACACAAGGGAGATGCTAGTCGTGTTTTCCACGATGTCGTGGATTTTTTCTCGATTTCCATGTTTTGGCCGTTCGGACCAATGTCGCGCCTAGATTTGGCCTGTTTTCGGTGTAACCGTCACACGGGAAACGCTAGTCGTGTTTTCCACGATGTCGTGGAATTTGTTTTCCCGATTTCCATGTTTTAGCCGTTGGTTTAACGTCTCGTCCCGATTTGGCTTGTTTTTAGCGTAACCGACACACGGGAGACGCTAGTCGTGTTTTCCACGATGTCGGGCTGTTTTCCACGATGTCGTGGATTTTTGCCCGGTGTCCATGTTTTGGCCATTCGGTCCAACGTCTCGTCCAGATTTGGCTTGTTTTCCGTGTAATCCTCACACGGGAGACGCTAGTCGTTTTT
The DNA here is from genome assembly GCA_910589775.1 of Avena eriantha. Taxonomy (NCBI): domain Eukaryota; kingdom Viridiplantae; phylum Streptophyta; class Magnoliopsida; order Poales; family Poaceae; genus Avena; species Avena eriantha. The sequence continues at coordinate 321,862,347 of OU342741.1, read as the reverse complement.
ACCAGGATGTCGTGGATTTTTCTCCGGTTTCCATGTTTTGGCCGTTCGGTCCAACGTCTAGCCTAGATTTGGCATGTTTTTGGTGTAACCATCACACAAGAGACGCTAGTCGTGTTCCCGGTTTCTAGGTTTTTGGCCGTTCGGTTCAACGTCTCGCCCAAATTTGGCCTGTTTTCAGCGTAACCGACACACGGGAGAGGCTACTCATGTTTTCCACGATGTCGTGTATTTTTACCCGGTGTACATGTTTTGGACGTTTGGTCCAACGTCTTTCCGGGATTTGGCTGTTTTCGGTGTAACCGTCACACAGGAGACACTAGTCGTGTTTTTCACGATGTCGTGGATTTTTTCCCAGTTTCCATGTTTTGGCCGTTCGGTCCAACACCTCGCACAAATTTTGCCTGTTTTGAGCGTAACCGACACATGGGGGATGCTAGTCGTGTTTTCCACGATGTCGGGCGTGTTTTCCACGATGTCTCCCGGTTTCCACGTTTTGATTGTTCGGTCCAACGTCTCGCCTAGATTTGGCATGTTTTAGTTTAACTATCACACGTGAGATGCTAGTCGTGTTTTCCACGATGTTTGTATTTTTTCCCAGTGTCCACGTTTTGGCCGTTCGGTCCAATGTCTTGCCCAAATTTTAGGTGTTTTCGGTGTAACCATCACACGGGAGACGCTAGTTGTGTTTTCCATGATGTCGTAGATTTTTGCCCGTTTCCATGTTTTGGTCGTTCGATATAATTCTCGCCTAGATTTGGCATGTTTTCAGCGTAACCGATACAAGGGAGATGCTAGTCGTGTTTTCCATGATGTCGTGGACTTTTTTCCGATTTCCATGTTTTGGCCGTTCGGTCCAACGTCACGCCCAGATTTGGCATGTTTTTGGTGTAACGGTCACACGGGAGACGCTAGTCATGTTTTCCATGATGTCGTGGATTTTTTTCCCGATTTCCATGTTTTAGCCGTTCGGTTAAACGTCTCGTCCATATTTGGCTTGTTTTCAGCGTAACCGACACACGGGAGATGCTAGTCGTGTTTTCCACGATGTCGGGCTGTTTTCCACGATGTCGTGGATTTTTGCCCGGTGTCCATGTTTTGGCCGTTCGGTCCAACGTCTCGTCCAGATTTGGCCTGTTTTCGGTGTAACCCTCACACGGGAGACGCTAGTCGTTTTTTTCCAAGATGTCGTGGATTTTTCCCCGGTTTCCATGTTTTGGCCGTTTGGTCCAACGGCTAGCCTAGATTTTGCATGTTTTGGGTGTAACCATCACACAGGAGACACTAGTCATGTTCTCCACAATGTCGTGAATGTTTTACCGATTTCCATGTTCTGGCCGTTTGGTTCAACGTCTCGCCCAGATTTGGCCTGCTTTCAGCGTAACCGAAACACTGGAGACGCTACTCGTTTTTTCCAAAAAGTCGGGCCGTTTTTCATAATGTCGTGGATTTTTATCTGGTGTCCATATTTGGCCGTTTGATCCAACGTATTGCCCAGATTTGGCCTGTTTTCGGTGCAACCGTCACACATGAGACGGCAGTCGTGTTTTCCACGATGTCGTGGATTTTTTCCCGATTTCCATGTTTTGGCCGATCGATCCAACGCCTCGCACAAATTTTGCCTGTTTTGAGCGTAATCGACACATGGGGGATGCAAGTCGTGTTTTTCACGATGTCTCCCGGTTTCCACGTTTTGACAGTTCGGTCCAACGTCTCGCCTAGAATTGGCATGTTTTTAGTGTAACCGTCACACGGGAGACCCTAGTCCTGTTTTCCATGATGTCGTGGATTTTTTCCCGGTTTCCATGTTTTTGCCGTTCGGTTCAACGTCTCGCCCATATTTGGCATGTGTTTAGCGTAACCGACACACGGGAGACGCTAGTCGTGTTTTCCATGATGTCGTGTATTTTTTCCTAGTGTCCACGTTTTGGACGTTCGGTCCAATGTCTCGCCTAAATTTTAGGTGTTTTTTCGGTGTAACCGTCACATGGAAGACGCTAGTCGTGTTTTCCACGATGTCGTAGATTTTTTCCGGTTTCCACGTTTTGGTCGTTCGGTATAATGTCTCTCCCAGATTTGGCATGTTTTCAGTGTAACCGACACAAGGGAGATGCTAGTCGTGTTTTTCACGATGTCGTGGATTTTTTCCCGATTTCCACATTTTGGCCGTTCGGTCCAACGTCTTGCCCAAATTTGGCATGTTTTCGGTGTAACCATCACATGGTTGATGCTAGTCGTGTTTTCCACGATGTCGTGGATTTTCCCTGTTTTCATGTTTTGACCGTTCGGTCCAACGCCTTGCACAAATTTTGCCTATTTTGAGCATAACCGACACACGGGGGACGCTAGTCGTGTTTTCCACGATGTCGGGCGTGTTTTCTGCGATGTCTCCCTGTTTCTATGTTTTGACCGTTTGGTCCAACGTCTCGCCTAGATTTGGCATGTTTTCAGTGTAACCGTCACACGGGAGACGCTAGTCTTGTTTTCCACGATGTCGTGGATTTTTTCCCGGTTTCCATGTTTTCGCCGTTCGGTTCAACGTCTCGCCCATATTTGGCATGTGTTCAGCGTAACCGAAACGCGGGAGACGCTAGTCGTGTTTTCAATGATGTCATGTATTTTTTCCTAGTGTCCATGTTTTGGCCGTTCAGTCCAATGTCTCGACCAAATTTTAGGTGTTTTCGGTGTAACCGTCACACGGGAGACGCTAGTCGTGTTTTTCACGATGTCATGGATTTTTGCCCGGTGTCCATGTTTTGGCCGTTCGGTCCAACGTCTTGGCCAGATTTGGATGTTTTCAGTGTAACCGTCACACAGAAGACGCTAGTCGTGTTTTCTACAATGTCATGGATTTTTTTCTGGTTTCCACGTTTTGGCCGTTCGGTCCAACGTCTAGCCCAGATTTGGCCTGTTTTTGGTATAACCGTCACACGGGAGACGCTAGTCGTGTTTTCCATTATGTCATGGATTTTTCCCCGATTTCCATGTTTTGGCCGTTCGGTTCAACGTCTCGTCTAGATTTGGCTTGTTTTCAGCGTAACCGACACACGGGAGACGTTAGTCGTGTTTTCCACGATGTCCTGGATTTTTTCCCGGTGTCCATGTTTTGGCCGTTCGATCCAATGTCTCGCCCAGATTTGGCATGTTTTCGGTATAACCGTCACATGGGAGACGCTAGTCGTTTTTTCCACGATGTCGTGCATTTTTTCCCGGTTTCCACGTTTTGGCTGTTCGGTCCAATGTCTAGCCCAGATTAGGCATGTTTTTGGTGTAACCATCACACGGGAGACGCTAGTCGTGTTCTTCACGATGTCATGGATGTTTTCTCGGTTTCCATGTTTTGGCCGTTCGGTTCAACGTCTTGCCCGGATTTGGCCTGTTTTCAGCGTAACTGACACACGGGAGATGCTACTCGTGTTTTCGACGATGTTTGGACGTTTTCCATGATGTCGTCGATTTTTACCAGTTGTCCATGTTTTGGCCGTTTTGTCCAACGTCTCGTCTAGATTTGGCCTTTTTTCGGTATAATGGTCACACGGGAGACTGATGGCACAATGCACGGCGCCCAGAAAAATGCTTGATGGCGGTGTTGATGTAGAGCTCGTTGGGAACCCCAAGAGGAAGGTATGATGAGTACAGCAACAAGTTTCCCTCAGTTATGAAACCAAGGTTTAATTGAACTAGTAGGAGCAAGGAAACACCCCAAAGGTGTTACTAGCCGAGCTTTGGCAGGGCGCACTAGCGGTGCTAGTAGCAACGTGGAGACCTGCACAACACAACCACATAATTTTGTCCCCAACTTGCGATGAGGTTGTCAATCTCACCGTGTTTTTCGGAAAACAAAGGATTAAACGTATCGAATGGAAAGAAGTAATAGTTTGTAGAAAGTAAACACAAAGCAGTAAACCGTTGTAGATTGTATGTAAAGAAAAGGACCGGGATCCATAGTTCACTAGAGGTGGCTCTCCTTAAGATAGATAACATGCTGGGTGAGCAAATTACAACGGGGCAATTGACAAACACCGAGAAAGCAATACATTCATATACTAATCATCTTGACTCCTCTGAGACTTGATTGGGCAGTACAACATTATACATAAACCGCCATCCAACTGCATCTATGACTAATAATCCACCTTCAGGTTATCATTCGAACCCCCTCCAGTATTAAGTTGCAAGCAACAGATTATTGCTTTACGAACTGGGTGTAAAGTAAACAATACGATTGTTCTATGGACAAAGGATTGTTGTTTTCTCCCTAGTAGCAACAACACATCTAGTACCTTAGAGATTTCTGTCACTTCCCCAGATTACCAGAGGCATGAACCCACTATCGAGCATAAATACTAACTCTTGGACTTGCTAGCATCTACTTGGCCAAGATAGCTACTAACAACGGAAAGCATGCAAGATCACAAATAACAAAGACATGATAGAATCAATAATCAATCTGAAATAGCATGTCAATATCCATCGGATCCCCGCAAACACAACATGCAGAATTACAAATAGATGATCTTGATCATGAACGGAGCTCACAAGATCCAAACATGAAAGCACAAAGGAGGAGAACCAGCCATCTAGCTACTACATGGATCCGTAGTCTAAGGATGAACTACTCACGCATCACACCGGAGGCTTGCATGGTGATGAAGAAGGCCTCCAGGGTGAATTCCCCTCTTCGGCAGGGTGCCGGGAAGAGCTTCAGATCCCTCCCGATCAACGGATGGAGATGACGGCAACTACAGACTCTTTCGTGGATTTTTTGATCGGGCCCTTAGGGTTTTCGTCTCGAGAGCAATATATAGGCGAAAGGAGAGGCCGAGGGGGTGCCGGGGTTGGCCAGACCACCCCTTTGTGCGGGCCAGGCCTGGCCACGCGGCTAGGTGGTGTGGCCGGCCCCCAGCTCTTCTCCCTCTCGTATTCTGGCATCTGATGACTTCCGGAATAATAGGCACTTTGGCTTTTGTCCCGTCCAATTCCGAGAGTATTCATTTTCTGACATTCCTGGAATCAAAAAGAGTAGAAAACAGGCTGCTGACACTGTGGCTCTTGTTAATAGGTTAGTCCAAGAAATCATATGAAAAGTACTCCAAAGTTGGAACAAAACACAAGAAAGTGGATAAAACCAAGCATGGAACATCAAAAATTATAGATACATTTGCAATGTATCAACATCCCCAAGCTCAAGTCCTGCTCGTCCTCTAGTAGGTAAGTGATAAAAAGAAAGAATAATTTTTTAGGTGAGATGCACCATCAAAGACTTGATCAAAGTATTTGCAAAACATTCAAAGCTGGGATCATAGTACTTCAATCATAACATGAAAGATAAAGTTCTAGCAACAAGACAAAGAAACTATGATGCAACATGAAAAGGCAGAAACAAAAGATTCATGAATAACAATGCTTTGCAAGACGTTTGTTTGTTTCACATAAAGAAAACACAGCATAATAGTATTCAGCTTGTCCCTCAATAGAGTAGAAAATATAAATGCATAGAACACCTTCAAAGTTCATAAGAGTGACTAGATACAATAGTTTAAAACAAGAAATATCAAGTTATGCATCAATCAACTAGTCTTGGGACAATGCACATAGAACTAAGAATGGCCACTATGCTCTCAAAGTATGTGCATAAAGGTACAAGGTGGAGACTCAATAAAATGGTGGAAGAAAGGCCTTTTTATAAAAGGAAGTAGGGATTCAAGTCTCATAAAGAGCTTCCAAAAATTATGGTACTCATAGCTTTCAGCTCTCATTGCCCCAATCATAAGCATCTTGAAGTGGTTAAGGTTAAAGTGACACAACTAAGAGGATATGCTTGACAAGTTATAAACCGAAATCTCATGCCCCTTACTTACGAAGGACAATCCTCATGCTATTCAACTTCAGTCACGAGTAAGCTCTTGTCATTGGAATAGCATAAGGTAGTAGTTAGGTATGGTGTACTCTTTGGAATAACTTGGTTTAGGGAGTTGGATCCATGAGTGGAACTCATACTTGGTTGTGGAGGCTAGCAAAAGACTGGGAGCGACAAACTAAGAGAGCAATAATGGCCATAATCATGCAGAGCAACAAAACATCATTGATCAAAGCATAAAGTGATACTACAAGTTGAAAACTAAAGGATCATAAAGGCTATGGTGACTTGAGATAGTCATAACATGGTGTGAGCATGTGCCAAGTCAACCCAAATAAAGCATCAAAGGAGAATACCACTATGCTATGCTTTAATATGCTAAAACAACGCATGATTCATCCAAGGCACATTAAGCAATCTCAATTGTTTATAACAAGTCATGCTACAGCAACGAATATTAAGCATAAAGCTAAAACAATATCAAGCATGGCATGACAAAGCATAGGCCACAGTCAAAAACGAGCTCTTTTTACCACATAAGCATGAACTTTTCTACTCTTTTCCAAACCAAACCAAACTATTTGCAAACCAATGTATGAAAGAGGGGGTCCAACAAATTTATTTAGAAAACTAAGCAAACCAAATCAAATTAAAACCAAAAAGAAAACAAAAAAGAAGACGCTCCAAGAACAACACAACTGTGCATGAAACAATAAAAATGAAGCGTTTGAAAGAAACCTGGTATTTTTATTGATGAACAAGGGGATGCCTTGGGCATCCCCAAGCTTTGACGCTTGTACTTCTTGGATATTTCTTGGGGTGACATGCGTGGCATCCCCAAACTTGAGTTTTAGTCCATCCTTCATCTCATTACTCATTCCTTCCATACACCTAAAATTTTTCCTTCATACAAAACTTCACACAATCTTTATTAGCAACATTAGTGCACTCAAGATAAATAAGTCTTAAGGTTCAGTTTTAACACCAAATAAACTTCCATTAGAACACCAGGTACTGTAGCACTTCCCTCAAAAAGCTCAATTCCTCAAAAGAACTAAAAAAGGAACCAACAAGAAGCAAATGCAGAAAATGGCAGAAATCTGTCAAAACAGACTAGAAGGTAAAGACGAATTTTTTCGAAGACCTTCTGTTGCTCAAATAAAAAAGTGTTGAACTAACGAAAGTTATACAACAACCTGGGGCAGAAGAACAAAAAAGTACAGATTAATCCGACATAAAGAGATCTCTCACGAATTTGTACGGTGAAGCACAGAAATCTGTTTCGGGACAACAACTTTCCCAATCATTACTTCTCTCTCATTAGAGGTTACTCTTGGCACAAAAAGCAAAAAAAAGGATAAGGAGAGATTATTAAAGAGGTAATAACTTCCAAGACTCATCTAAAACTTTTGGGTTATCTCCCAATAAGTACTTTTCTTTAACGCTTTTAAGTTAGGCATAAGAAGCAAAGAAAGAATCAAGTGTTCTCAAATGAAGAAGCATTAAGACTAAATTTTGTTTTCATAGGAGAAGCAAAAGAAATATTTTCTCCCTTTTTAGGGAAGTGTTCTATACCTTTCTTGAGTGGGAGTTGATATTTAATGGTGCCTTCTTTCATATCAACGATGGCACCAACAGTTCTAAGAAAAGGTCTTCCCAAAGTAATAGGACAAGAAGCATTGTATTCAATATCCAAAACATAAAAATCAACAGGGACTTAGGAATTCTTAACCATAATAAGAACATCATTAAGACTCCCCATGAGTTTATTTTTAACATTATCATCAAGTGGGACATTCAAATAGCAATCTTCAAGCGAAGGCAAATCAAGCATATCATAAATCCTTCTAGGCATAATAGAAACACTACTATGAAGATCACACAAAGCTTTGAAATCAAAGTTATTCACTTTCATATTAATGATGGGTTCCCAACCATCCTCTTGTTTTATAGGAATAGAAGCTTTATGTTTCATCTTTTCTTCTTTAATCTTTATGAGAGCATCGGTAATGTGTTTTGTAAAAGCCATGTTCATAGCACTAGCATTAGGACCTTTAGCAAGGTTTTGTAAGAACTTAATAACTTCAGAGATATTGCAACCATCAAGATCAAAACCATACTTATCATCTAAAGTAGTAGAACTATTACTAGCCTCAACACTAGTGGTGGTAATAGTAGAAACACTAATGTTTCTAGCAATTTCATCTTCTCTTTCCCACTTAGCATGTAATTCAGCTAATAGTCTAACATTTTCATCAATTCTTACTTGTATGGCATTAGTAGTCGCAAAGGTATTCTTATTAGTTTCAGGTTTAGCAGCCGTTTTATTCAAAGAAGATTGAGCTTCAGCCAAAGGTGCTATATTTCTTTCAGCATTAGAGAGTTTTTCCTCAATAGTTTTATTGAAAGAAGTTTGTTTACTAATAAACTCTTTAAGCATAACTTCAAGTTCAGAGGGAGCACTCCTATTATTGTTGTAAGAATTTACATAAGTATTACCATTGTTGGGACGATATGGTTTATAATTGTTGTTACCAAAAAGCATTATTACCATAAGCCTTGTTGCCAAAATGGTTATTTCTTATGAAGTTCACATCAACTTGCTCTTCTTGAGCAACCAAAGAAGCCAAAGGAACATGTGTAGCAATAGGTGTGCTCATAAAATATTGTTGTTGGTGCTAGTGAAGTCACACAACTTATTGTTTTCAAGAGTAGTCATTTTTTTGGGTTTTCCAATAAGAAAGCAAACTTGTAGAACTAATTTTTTGTGTTTTTGAATAACAAAACAAGCAAACAAAGCAAAAAGAAAACTAAGCAAAACAAAAACAACAAAGTAATGAGATTGGTTATGAGGCACTCCCCTTGTGAAGATGTCCTTGACTCCCCGGCAACGGTGCCAGAAAAATGCTTCATGGCTGAATGCACGGCGCCCAGAACAATGCTTGATGGCGGTGTTGATGTAGAGCTCGTTGGGAACCCTAAGAGGAAGGTATGATGATCACATCAGCAAGTTTCCCTTAGTTATGAAACCAAGGTTTAATCGAACCAGTAGGAGCAAGGTAACACCACAAAGGTGTTACTAGCTGAGCTTTGGCAGGGCGCACTACCGGTGCTAGTAGCAACATGGAAACCTGCACAACACAACCATAGAATTTTGTCCGCAACTTGCGATGAGAATGTCAATCTCACCGTGTTTTGTGGAAAACAAAGGATTAAACGTATCGAATGGAAAGAAGTAATAGTTTGCAGAAAGTAAAAACAAAGCAGTAAACAGTTGTAGATTGTATGTAAAGAAAAGGACCGGGATCCATAGTTCACTAGAGGTGGCTCTCCTTAAGATAGATAACATGCTGGGTGAACAAATTACAGCGGGGCAATTGACAAACACCGAGAAAGCAATACATGCATATACTAATCATCTTGACTCCTTTGAGACTTGATTGGGCATTACAACATTATACATAGACCGCCATCCAACTGCATCTATGACTAATAATCCACCTTCAGGTTATCATCCAAACCCCCTCCAGTATTAAGTTCCAAGCAACAGATTATTGCTTTACGAACTGCGTGTAAAGTAAACAATACGATTGTTTTATGAACAAAGGATTGTTGTTTTCTCCCTAGTATCAATAGCACATCTAGTACCTTAGAGATTTCTGTCACTTCCCCAGATTACCAGAGGCATGAACCCGCTATCGAGCATAAATACTAACTCTTGGAGTTGCTAGCATCTACTTGGACAAGATAGCTACTAACAACGGAAAGCATGCAAGATCACAAATAACAAAGATATGATAGAATCAATAATCAATCTGAAATAGCATCTCAATATCCATCGGATCTCGGCAAACACAACATGCAGAATTACAAATAGATGATCTTGATCATGAACGGAGCTTACAAGATCTAAACGTGAAATCAAAAATGAGGAGAACCAGCCATCTAGCTACTACATGGATCCGTAGTCCAAGGATGAACTACTCACGCATCACACTGGAGGCTTGCATGGTGATGAAGAAGGCCTCCAGGGTGAATTCCCCTCTTCAGCAGGGTGCCGGGAAGAGCTTCAGATCCCTCCCGATCTAGGGATGGAGATGACGGCGGCTACAGACTCTTTCGTGGATTTTTTGATCGGGCCCTTCGGGTTTTCGTCCCGAGGGCAATATATAGGCGAAAGGAGAGGCCGAGTGGGTGCCGGGAGGGGCCACCCCACCCCCTGGCCGCGCGGCCAGGTGGTGTGGTGGCCCCCTGGCCCCAGTCCGTCTCGTATTCTGCCACTTGCTGACATCCGGAAAAATAGGCACTTTGGCTTTTGTCCCGTCCAATTCCGAGAATATTCATTTTCTGAATTTTCTGGAACCAAAAACAGCAGAAAACAGGCAGCTGACAATGTGGCTCTTGTTAATAGGTTAGTCCAAAAAATCATATGAAAAGTACTTCAAAGTTGGTACAAAACACAAGAAAGTGGATAAAACCAAGCATGGAACATCAAAAATTATAGATACATTTGCAATGTATCAGAGACGCTAGTCGTGTTTTCCACGATGTCGTGGATTTTTTCCTAGTTTCCATGTTTTGGCAGTTTGGTCCAACGCCTCGCACAAATTTTGCATGTTTCGACCGTAACCGACACATGGGGGACGCTAGTCGTTTTTTCCACGATGTCGGGCGTGTTTTCCACGATATCTCCCGGTTTCCACGTTTTGACCGTTCGGTCTAATGTCTCGCCTAGATTTTGCATGTTTTCAGTGTAACCGTCACAAGGGAGACGCTAGTCGTGTTTTCCACGATGTGGTGGATTGTTTCCCGGTTACCATGTTTTGGCCGTTCGTTTCAACGTATCGCCCATATTTGCCATGTGTTCAGCGTAACGGATACATGGGAGACGCTAGTCCTGTTTTCCATGATGTCGTGGATTTTTTCCCGGTTTCCACGTTTTGGCCATTCGGTCCAATGTCTCGCCCAAATTTCAGGTGTTTTCGGTGCAACCGTCACACGGGAGACGCTAGTCGTGTTTTCCACGATGTCATGGATTTTTCCCGGTTTCCATGTTTTGGTCGTTCGGTATAATGTCTCGCCAAGATTTGGCATATTTTCAACGTAACCGATACAAAGGAGACGCTTGTCGTATTTTCCATGATGTCGTGGTTTTTTTGTCGATTTCCATGTTTTGGCCATTTGGCCAAACGTCTCACCCAGATTTAGTCTGTTTTCGGTGTAACCGTCACAAGGGACACACTAGTCGTGTTTTCCACGATGTTGTGGATATTTTCGCATGTTCCACGTTTTGGCCATTCGGTTCAACGTCTCGTCCAGATTTGGCTTGTTTTCAGTGTAACCGACACACGGGAGATGCTAGTCGTGTTTTCCATGATGTCGTGGATTTTTTCCTGGTTTCCATGTTTTGGCTGTTCGGACCAACGCCTCGACCATATTTTGCCTATTTTGAGCGTAACCGATACACGGGGGATGCAAGTCGTGTTTTCCATGATGTCGGGCGTGTGTTCCACAATGTCTCCAGGTTTTCACGTTTTGACCGTTCGGTCCAACGTATCGCCTAGATTTGGCCTGTTTTAAGTGCAACTGTCACACGGGACACACTAGTCGTGTTTTCCACGATGTCATGGATTGTTTCCCGATTTCCATGTTTTGGCCGTTCGGTTTAACGTCTCACCTAGATTTGACATGTGTTCAGCATAACAGACACACGGGAGACGCTCGTCGTGTTTTCCACGATGTCGTGTATTTTTGCCCAGTGTCCACGTTTTGCCCGTTCGGTCCAACGTTTCGCCTAGATTTGGCATGTTTTCAGTGTAACCGTCACACAGGAGACGCTAGTCATCTTTTCCACGATGTCATGGATTTTTTCCGGTTTCCACGTTTTGGCGTTCGGTTCAACGTCTCGCCCAGATTTGATATATGTTTAGCGTAACCGACACAAGGGAGACGCTAGTCGTGTTTTCCACGATGTCCTGTATTTTTTCCCAGTGTCCATGTTTTGGCCTTTTGGTCCAATGTCTCGCCCAAATTTTAGGTGTTTTCGGTGTAACCATCACACGGGAGACGCTAGTCGTGTTTTCCATGATGTCGTGGATTTTTCTCGGTTACCACGGTTTGGCCGTTCGGTATAATGTCTCGCCCAGATTTGGCATGTTTTCAGCGTAACCGACATAAGGGAGACGCTAGTCGTGTTTTCCATCATGTTGTGGATTTTTTCCCGATTTCCACGTTTTGACGGTTCGGTCCAACGTGTCGCCCAGATTTGGCCTGTTTTCGGTGTAACCGTCACAAGCGAGACGCTAGTGGTGTTTTCCACGATGTTGTAGATTTTTTCGAAATTTCCATGTTTTGGCCGTTCGGTATAATATCTTGCCTAGATTTGGCATTTTTTCAGCCTAACCAACACACGGGAGACGCTAGTCGTATTTTCTATGATGTCGTGGTTTTTTTCCTGGTTTCCATGTTTTAGCCGTTCGGTCCAACGCCTCGTCCAAATTTTGACTGTTTTGAGCGTAACCGACACACGTGGGACGCTAGTCGTGTTTCCCACCATGTCGGGCGTGTTTTCCATGATATCTTCTAGTTTCCACGTTTTGACTGTTCGGTCCAACGTCTCGCCTATATTTGGCTTGTTTTCAGTGCAACCGTCACACTGGAGAAGCTAGTCGTGTTTTCCACGATGTCGTGGATTTTTTCCCGTTTTCCACGTTTTGGCCATTCGGTTCAACGTCTCGTCCAGATTTGGCATGTGTTCAGCGTAACGGACACACGGGAGACGCTCATTGTGTTTTCCACGATGTTGTGTATTTTTGCCAAGTGTCCACGTTTTGACCGTTCGGTCCAACGTCTCGCCTAGATTTAGCCTGTTTTTAGTGTAACCGTCACACATGAGACGCTAGTCATGTTTTCCATGATGTCGTGGATTTTTTCCCGGTTTCCACGTTTTGTCCGTTCACTTCAACGCTCGCCTAGATTTGGCATGTGTTAAGCGAAACCGACACACAGGAGCTGCTAGTTGTGTTTTCCACGATGTCGTGTATTTTTGCCCATTGTCCATGTTTTGGCCGTCCGGTCCGATGTCTCGCCCAGATTTAGCCTGTTTTCGGTATAACCGACACACGGGAGGCGCTAGTCGTATTTTCCACGATATCATGGATTTTTCCCGGTTTTCATGTTTTGGCCGTTCGGTATAATGGCTTGCTCAGATTTGGCCTATTTTTAGTGTAACCGACACACGGGAGACGCTAGTCGTGTTTTCCTCGATGTCGTGGTTTTTCCCGGTTTCAATGTTTTGACCGTTTGGTCCAATGTCTCGCCCAGATTTGGCCTGTTTTCGGTGTAATCGTGACAAGGGAGACACTAGACATGTTTTCCACGATGTCATGGAATTTTTTCCGATTTCCACGTTTTGGTCGTTCGGTTCAACGTCTCGTCCAGATTTGGCTTGTTTTCAGTGGAACCGACACACGGGAGATGCTAGTCGTGTTTTCCACGATGTCGTGGATTTTTTCCTGGTTTTCATGTTTTGGCTGTTCGGACCAACGCCTCGCCCATATTTTGCCTATTTTGAGCGTAACCGACACACGGGGGATGCAAGTCGTGTTTTCCATGATGTCAGGCGTGTTTTCCACAATGTCTCCAGGTTTTCATGTTTTGACCGTTCGGTCCAACGTCTTGCCTAGATTTGGCCTGTTTTAAGTGCAACTATCACACGGGAGACGCTAGTCGTGTTTTCCACGATGTCGTGGATTGTTTCCCGGTTTCCATGTTTTGGCCGTTCGTTTAACGTCTCACCTAGATTTGACATGTGTTCAGCATAACGGACACACGGGAGACGCTCGTCGTGTTTTCCACGATGTCGTGTATTTTTGCCCAGTGTCCAAGTTTTGACCGTTCGGTCCAATGTTTCACCTAGATTTGGCCCGTTTTCAGTGTAACCGTCACACAGGAGACGCTAGTCGTCTTTTCCACGATGTCGTGGCTTTTTTCCGGTTTCCACGTTTTGGCCGTTCGGTTCAACGTCTCGCCTAGCTTTGATATCTGTTCAGCGTAACCGACACACGGGAGACGCTAGTCGTGTTTTCCACGATGTCCTGTATTTTTTCCCAGTGTCCATGTTTTGGCCTTTCGGTCCAATGTCTCGCCCAAATTTTAGGTGTTTTCGGTGTAACCATCACTCGGGAGACGCTAGTCGTGTTTTCCGTGATGTCGTGGATTTTTCTTGGTTACCACGGTTTGGCCGTTCGGTATAATGTCTCGCTCAGATTTGACATGTTTTCAGCGTAACCGACACAAGGGAGACGCTAGTCGTCTTTTCCATGATGTTGTGGATTTTTTTCCCGATTTCCACGTTTTGGCGGTTCGGTCCAACGTCTCGCCCAGATTTGGCCTGTTTTCGGTGTAACCGTCACAAGGGAGACGCTAGTCATGTTTTTCAGATGTTGTAGATTTTTTCCAAATTTCCACGTTTTGGCCGTTCGGTATAATGTCTTGCCAAGATTTGGTATTTTTTCAGCCTAACCAACACACGGGAGACGCTAGTCGTATTTTCTATGATGTCGTCGATTTTTTCCTGGTTTCCATTTTTTAGCCGTTCGGTCCAACGCCTGGCCCAGATTTTGACTGTTTTGAGCGTAACCGACACACGTGGGACGCTAGTCGTGTTTCCCACGATGTCGGGCGTGTTTTCCACGATGCCGTGGATTTTTTTCCGGTTTCCACGTTTTGGCCGTTCGTCCAATGCCTCGTCCAGATTTATCTTGTTTTCGGTGTAACCGTCACACGGGAGACGCTAGTCGTGTTTTCCACGATGTCGTGGATGTTTTCCCTATTTCCATGTTTGGGCCATTTGGTTCAACGTCTCGATTTTGCCTGTTTTGAGCGTAACCGACACACAGGGGACGTTAGTCGTGTCTTCCACGATGTCGGGCGTGTTTTCCACGATGTCACCTAGTTTCCACGTTTTGACCGTTCGGTCCAACTCTCGCCTATATTTGGCTTGTTTTCAGTGCAACCGTCACACGGGAGAAGCTAGTCGTGTTTTCCACGATGTCGTGGATTTTTTCCCGTTTTCCACGTTTTGGCCGTTCGGTTCAACGTCTCGTCCAGATTTGGCATGTGTTCAGCGTAATGGACACACGGGAGACGCTCTTCGTGTTTTCCACGATGTTGTGTATTTTTGCCGAGTGTCCATGTTTTGACCGTTCGGTCAAACGTCTCGCCTAGATTTAGCCTGTTTTTAGTGTAACCGTCACACATGAGACGCTAGTCATGTTTTCCATGATGTCGTGGATTTTTTCCCGGTTTCCACGTTTTGTACGTTCACTTCAACGTCTAGCCTAGCTTTGGCATCTGTTAAGCGAAACCGACACATGGGAGACGCTAGTTGTGTTTTCCACGATGTCATGTATTTTTGCCCAGTGTCCATGTTTTGGCCATCCGGTCCGATGTCTCGACCAGATTTAGCCTGTTTTCGGTATAACCGTCACACGGGAGGCGCTAGTCGTATTTTCCACGATATCATGGATTTTTCCTGGTTTTCATGTTTTGGCCGTTCGGTATAATGGCTAGCTCAGATTTGTCCTATTTTCAGTGTAACCGACACACGGGAGACGCTAGTCATGTTTTCCTCGATGTCGTGGTTTTTCCCGGTTTCCATGTTTTGACCGTTTGGTCCAATGTCTCGCCCAGATTTGCCCTGTTTTCGGTGTAATCGTCACAAGGGAGACACTAGATATGTTTTCCACGATGTCGTGGAATTTTTTCCGATTTCCACGTTTTGGTCGTTCGGTTCAACGTCTCGTCCATATTTGGCTTGTTTTCAGTGTAACCGACACACAGGAGATGCTAGTCGTGTTTTCCATGATGTCGTGGATTTTTTCCTGGTTTCCATGTTTTGGCTGTTCGGACCAACGCCTCGCCCATATTTTGCCTGTTTTGAGCGTAACCGACACACGGGGGATGCAAGTCGTGTTTTCCATGATGTCAGGCGTGTTTTCTACAATGTCTCCAGGTTTTCACGTTTTGACCGTTCGGTCCAACGTCTTGCCTAGATTTGGCCTGTTTTAAGTGCAACTATCACACGGGAGACGCTAGTCGTGTTTTCCACGATGTCGTGGATTGTTTCCCGGTTTCCATGTTTTGGCCGTTCGGTTTAACGTCTCACCTAGATTTGACATGTGTTCAGCATAACGGACACACGGGAGACGCTCGTCGTGTTTTCCACGATGTCGTGTCTTTTTGCCCAGTGTCCAAGTTTTGACCGTTCGGTCCAATGTTTCACCTAGATTTGGCCCGTTTTCAGTGTAACCGTCACATAGGAGACGCTAGTCGTCTTTTCCACGATGTCGTGGCTTTTTTCCGGTTTCCACGTTTTGGCCGTTCGGTTCAACGTCTCGCCCAACTTTGATATCTGTTCAGCGTAACCGACACACGGGAGACGCTAGTCGTGTTTTCCACGATGTCCTGTATTTTTTCCCAGTGTCCATGTTTTGGCCTTTCGGTCCAATGTCTCGCCCAAATTTTAGGTGTTTTCGGTGTAACCATCACTCGGGAGACGCTAGTCGTGTTTTCCATGATGTCGTGGATTTTTCTTGGTTACCACGGTTTGGCCGTTCGGTATAATGTCTCGCTCAGATTTGACATGTTTTCAGCGTAACCGACACAAGGGAGACGCTAGTCGTCTTTTCCATGATGTTGTGGATTTTTTTCCCGATTTCCACGTTTTGGCGGTTCGGTCCAACGTCTCGCCCAGATTTGGCCTGTTTTCGGTGTAACCGTCACAAGGGAGACGCTACTCATGTTTTCCACGATGTTGTAGATTTTTTCCAAATTTCCACGTTTTGCCCGTTCGGTATAATGTCTTGCCAAGATTTGGTATTTTTTCAGCCTAACCAACACACGGGAGACGCTAGTCGTATTTTCTATGATGTCGTGGATTTTTTCCTGGTTTCCATGTTTTAGCCGTTCGGTCCAACGCCTGACCCAGATTTTGACTGTTTTGAGCGTAACAGACACACGTGGGACGCTAGTCGTGTTTCCCACGATGTCGGGCGTGTTTTCCATGATGCCGTGGATTTTTTTTCCGGTTTCCATGTTTTGGCCGTTCGTCCAATGTCTCGTCCAGATTTATCTTGTTTTCGGTGTAACCATCACACGGGAGACGCTAGTCGTGTTTTCCACGATGTCGTGGATATTTTCCCTATTTTCACGTTTGGGCCATTTGGTTCAACGTCTCGATTTTGCCTGTTTTGAGCGTAACCGACACACAGGGGACGTTAGTCGTGTCTTCCACGATGTCGGGCGTGTTTTCCACGATGTCACCTAGTTTCCACGTTTTGACCGTTCGGTCCAACGTCTCGCCTATATTTGGCTTGTTTTCAGTGCAACCGTCACACGGGGGAAGCTAGTCGTGTTTTCCACGATGTCGTGGATTTTTTCCCGTTTTCCACGTTTTGGCCGTTCGGTTCAACGTCTCGTCCAGATTTGGCATGTGTTCAGCGTAACAGACACACGGGAGACGCTCTTCGTGTTTTCCACGATGTTGTGTATTTTTTCCCAGTGTCCACGTTTTGACCGTTCGGTCCAACGTCTCGCCTAGATTTAGCCTGTTTTTAGTGTAACCGTCACACATTGGACGCTAGTCATGTTTTCCATGATGTCGTGGATTTTTTCCCGGTTTCCACGTTTTGTCCGTTCACTTCAACGTCTCGCCTAGCTTTGGCATGTGTTAAGCGAAACCGACACATGGGAGACGCTAGTTGTGTTTTCCACGATGTCATGTATTTTTGCCCAGTGTCCATGTTTTGGCCGTCCGGTCCGATGTCTCGCCCAGATTTAGCCTGTTTTCGGTATAACCGTCACACGGGAGGCGCTAGTCGTATTTTCTACGATATCATGGATTTTTTCCCGGTTTTCATGTTTTGGCCGTTCGGTATAATGGCTAGCTCAGATTTGGCTTATTTTCAGTGTAACCGACACACGGGAGACGCTAGTCGTGTTTTCCTCGATGTCGTGGTTTTTCCCGGTTTCAATGTTTTGACCGTTTGGTCCAATGTCTCGCCCAAATTTGGCCTGTTTTCGGTGTAATCGTCACAAGGGAGACACTAGACATGTTTTCCACGATGTCGTGGAATTTTTTCCAATTTCCACGTTTTGCCCGTTCGGTTCAACGTCTCGTCCAGATTTGGCTTGTTTTTAGCATAACCGACACACGAGAGACGCTAGTCATGTGTTCCACGATGTCGTGGATTTTTTTCCGGTTTTCATTTTTTGGCCGTTCGGTCCAACGCCTCGCCCAGATATTGCCTGTTTTGAGCGTAACCGACACACAGGAGACATTAATCGTGTTTTCCACGATGTCGGGCGTGTTTTCCACGATGTCTCCCGGTTTCCACATTTTGACCGTTTGGTCCAACACCTCGCCTAGATTTGGCATGTTTTCAGTGTAACATTCACACGGGAGACGCTTGTCGTGTTTTCCACGATGTCATAGATTTTTTCCCGGTTTTCACGTTTTGGCCGTTCGATTCAACGTCTCGCCCAGATTTGGCATTTGTTCACCATAACCAACACACGGAAGACGCTAGTCGTGTTTTCCATGATGTCGTGTACTTTTCCCTTATCCATGTTTTGACCGTTCGGTCGAACGAATCGCCTAGATTTAGTCTGTTTTTAGTGTAACCATCACACCGGAGACGCTAGTCATGTTTTGCACGATGTCGTGGATTTTTCTCTGTTTTCCATGTTTTAGCAGTTCGGTTCAACGTCCCACGCAGATTTGGCATGTGTTCAGCGTAACCGAGACACCGAAGACGCTAGTCGTGTTTTCCACGATGTCGTTTATTTTTTCCTAGTGTTCACGTTTTGGCCGTTCAGTCCAATGTCTGGTCCAAATTATTCCTGTTTTCGGTGTAACCGTCACACGGGAGACACTAGTCGTGTTTTTCCACGATGTCGTGGATTTTTCCTGGTTTCCACGTTTTGGCCGTTCGGTTCAACGTCTCGCCAAGATTTGGCATATTTTGAGCCTAACCGACACAAGGGAGACACTAGTTGTGTTTTCCACGATGTCGTAGATTTTTTCCTAATTTCCACGTTTTGGCCGTTCGTTGCAACGTCTCGCCCAGATTTTGCCTGTTTTCGGTGTAACCGTCACAAGGGAGATGCGAGTCGCGTTTTCCACGATGTTGTGGATTTTTTTCCCAATTTCCACGTTTTGGCCGTTCGGTTCAACGTCCCGTCCAGATTTGGCTTGTTTCCAGCATAACCAACACACGGGAGACACTAGTCGTATTTTCTATGATGTCGTGGATTTTTTCTTGGTTTCCATGTTTTAGCCGTTCGGTCCAACACCTCGCTCAGATTTTGCCTATTTTGAGCGTAACCGACACACGGGGGACGCTAGTCATGTTTTCCACTATGTCGGGCGTGTTTTCCACGATGTCTCCTTGTTTCCATGTTTTGACCGTTCGGTCCAACGTCTCGCCTATATTTGGCTTTGGCTTGTTTTCAGTGCAACCGTCACATGGGAGATGTTTGTCGTGTTTTCCACGATATCGTGGATTTTTTCCCGTTTTCCACGTTTTGGCCGTTCGGTTCAATGTCTCGCCCAGATTTGGCATGTGTTCAGAGTAACGGACACATGGGAGACGCTCGTTGTATTTTCCACGATGTCGTGTATTTTTGCCCAGTGTCCACGTTTTGACCGTTCGCTCCAACATTTCGCCTAAATTTAGCCTGTTTTCAGTGTAACCGTCACACGGGAGACGCTAGTCATGTTTTCCACGATGTCGTGGATTTTTCTCCGGTTTCCACGTTTTGGCCGTTCGGTTCAACGTCTCGTCTAGATTTGGCATGTGTTAAGCAAAACCGACACACGGGAGATGCTAGTTGTGTTTTCCACGCGTGTATTTTTGCCCACTGTACACATTTGGCCATCCGGTCCAATGTCTCTCCCAAATTTTGCCTGTTTTCGGTGTAACCGTCACACGGGAGGCGCTAGTCGTGTTTTCCACGATATCGTGGATTTTTTCCAGGTTTCCACATTTCGGCCGTTCGGTATAGCGTCTTGCCCAGATTTGGCTTATTTTCAGCGCAACCGACACTCGGAATACGCTAGTCGTGTTTTCCACGATGCCGTGGATTTTTTTCCGGTTTCCACGTTTTGGCCGTTCGTCTAATGTCTCGTCCAGATTTATCTTGTTTTCGGTGTAACCGTCACACGGGAGACGCTAGTCGTATTTTTTCGTAGTGTCCACGTTTTCACCGTTTGGTCCAACGTCTTGCCAAAATTTGTCCTGTTTTCAGTGTAATAGTCACACGGGAGACGCTAGTCGTGTTTTCCACGATGTCGTCCATTTTTCCCGGTTTCCACGTTTTGGCCGTTTGGTTCGACGTCTCGCCCAGATTTGGCATGTGTTCTGCATACCCGACACACCAGAGACGCTAGTCGTGTTTTCCACGATGTCGTGTATTTTTGCCCAGTGTCTACCTTTTGGTTGTTCGCTCCAATGTCTCGCCAAATTTTGCCTGTTTTCAGTGTAACTGTCACACGAGAGAAGGTAGTCGTGGTTTCCACGATGTCGTGCCTTTTTTCCCGTTATCACGTTTTGGCGGTTTGGTATAAGGTCTTGCCCAAATTTGCCTTTTTTAGCGTAACCGACACACGGGAGACGCTAGTCATGTTTTACACAATGTCGGACCGTTTTCCACGATGTCGTGGATTTTTGACCGGTGTCCATGTTTTGGTCGTTCGGTCCAACATCTTGCCTAGATTTGGCACGTTTTCGGTGTAACCGTCACATGGGAGACGCTAGTCATTTTTTCCATGATGTCGTGGTTTTTTATCCCGGTTTCTATGTTTTGACCGTTCGGTCCAACGTCTAGCCTAGATTTGGCATGTTTTTGGTGTAACCATCACATGGGAGATGCTTGTCATGTTTTACACGGTGTCTTGGATTTTTTTTACCGGTTTCCATGTTTTCGCCAGTCGGTTCAACGTCTCGCCCATATTTGGCTTGTTTTCAGTGTAACCAACACACGAGAGACGCTGGTCGTGTTTTCCACGCCACGATGTCGTGGATTTTTACCCGGTGTCCATGTTTTGGCCTTTCGGTCCAATGTTTCGCCCGGATTTGGCCTGTTTTCGGTGTAACCGTCACACGGGATACACTAGTCGTGTTTTCCACGATATCATGTATTTTTTCCCGGTTTCATGTTTTGGCAGTTCGGTCCAACGCCTCGCCCAGATTTTGCCTGTTTTGAGTGTAACGGAGACACGGGGGACGCTAGTCGTGTTTTCCACGATGTCGAGCGTGTTTTCCATGTTTTGGCCGTTCGGTCCAACGTCTCGCCCAGATTTGGCATGTTTCCGGTGTAACCATCACATGGGAGATGCTAGTCGTGTTTTCCACAATGTCGTGGATTTTTTCCCGGTTTCCATGTTTTAGCCATTCGGTTCAATGTCTCGTCCAGATTTGGCATATGTTCAGCGTAACCGACAACCTGGAGACGCTAGTCGTGTTTTTCAGGATATCGTCGTTTTTTTTTCTAGTGTCCATGTTTTGGCCGTTTCGTCCAATGTCTCGCCTAGATTTGGCATGCTTTCGGTGTAACCGTCACATAGGAGTCGCTAGTCGTGTTTTACATGATGTCGTGGATTTTTTCCCGGTTTCCACATTACCAACACACGGGAGACGCTAGTTGTGTATTCCACGATGTCATGTATTTTTGCCCAGTGTCCACGTTTTGACCGTTCGGTCTACTGTCTCGCCTAGATTTGGCCTGTTTTCAGTGTAACCGTCACATGGGAGACGCTAGTCGTTTTTTCCACGATGTTGTAGTTTTTTCGCTGGTTTCCATGTTTTGGCTGTTCGGTCCAACATCTCGCCTAGACTTGGCATGTTTTCGGTGTAACCGTCACAAGGAAGACACTAGTCGTGTTTTCCACGATGTCGTGGATTTTTTCCCGATTCCGTGTTTTGGCCGTTCGGTTCAACTTCTCGTCCAGATTTGGCTTGTTTTCAGCGTAACCGGCACACGGGAGACGCTAGTCGTGTTTTCCACGATGTCGTGGATTTTTTCCAGGTTTCCATGTTTTGGCCGTTCGGTCCAACGTCTCTCCTAGGTTTTGCATGTTTTGAGCGTAACCGACACAGGGGGACGCTAGTCGTGTTTTCCACGATGTCGGGCGTGTTTTCCATGATGTCTCCCGGTTTTCACGTTTTACCCGTTCGGTCCAATGTCTTGCCTAGATTTCGCATGTTTTCAGTGTAACCGTCACACAGGAGACGCTACTCGTGTTTTCCACGATGTCGTGGATTTTTCCTAGCATCCACGTTTTGGCCGTTCGGTTCAACGTCTCGCCTAGATTTGGCATGTGTTCAGCGTAATCGACACATCGGAGACGCTAGTCGTGTTTTCGAGGATATCGTGTATTTTTGCCCAATGTCCATGTTTTGGCCGTTCGGTCCAATATCTCGCCAAATTTTGCTTGTTTTCAGTGTAACTGTCACACGAGACAAGCTAGTCGTGTTTTCCACGATGTCTTGGTTTTTTTCCCGGTATCAGGTCTTGGCCGTTCGGTATAAGGTCTCGCCCAAATTTGGCCTATTTTCAGCGTAACCGATACACGGGAGACGCTAGTCATGTTTTACACGATATCGGGCCGTTTTCCACGATGTCGTGGATTTTTGACCGGTGTCCATGTTTTGGTCGTTCGGTCCAACATCTTGCCCAGATTTGGCATGTTTTCGGTGTAACCGTCACAAGGGAGACGGTAGTTGTTTTTTCCACGATGTCTTGGATTTTTTATCCCGGTTTCTACGCTTTGACCGTTCGGTCCAACGTCTAGCCCAGATTTGGCCTTTTTTTGGTGTAACCATCACACGGGAGACGCTAGTTGTATTTTCCATGATGTCGTGAATTTTTTACCGGGTTCCATGTTCTGGTCAGTCGGTCCAACGTCTCTCCCGGATTTAGCCTGTTTTCAGCGTAACCGTCACACGGGAGACGCTAGTCATGTTTTCCACGATGTCGTGTATTTTTCCCGGTTTCCATGTTTTGGCAGTTCGGTCCAATGCCTCGCCCAGATTTTGCCTGTTTTGAGCGTAATCGGCACATGGAGGACGCTAGTCGTGTTTTCCATGATGTCGGGCTTGTTTTCTATGTTTTGGCCGTTCGGTTTAACGTGTCGCCCAGATTTGGCATGTTTTCGGTGTAACCATCACACGGGAGATGCTAGTCATGTTTTCCACAATGTCGTGGATTTTTGTCCGGTTTCCATATTTTGGCCATTCGGTTCAACGTCCCGCCCAGATTTGCCGTGTATTCAGCGTAACCGACACACATGAGACGTTAGTCGTGTTTTCCACGACGTCGTGGATTTTTTTCCAGTGTCCATGTTTTGGCCGTTTGGTCCAATGTCTCGCTTAGATTTCGCATGTTTTCGGTGTAACCCTCACACAGGTGACGCTAGTCGTGTTTTCCACGATATCGTGGATTTTTTCCTGTTTTCCACGTTTTGGCCATTCGGTTCAACGTATCTCCCAGATTTAGCATGTGTTCAGCGTAACCGACAGACGGGAGACGCTAGTCGTGTTTTCCACGATGTCGTGTATTTGTGCCTATTACCCATGTTTTGGCCGTTCGGTTCAACGTCTCGCGTACATTTGGCATGTGTTCAGCGTAACCGACACACGGGAGACGCTAGTCGTGTTTTGCACGATGTCATGTAGTTTTGCCTAGTGTCCACGTTTTGGCCGTTCAGTCCAATGTCTCGCCCAAATTATTCTTGTTTTCGGTGTAACCATCACACAGGAGACGCTAGTCGTGTTTTCTACGATGTTGTGGGTTTTTTCCCGGTTTCCACGTTTTGGCCGTTTGGTATAACGTCTCGCCAGATTTGGCCTATTTTCAGCGTAACCTACACACGTGAGACGCTAGCCGTGTTTCCCACAATGTCGTGGATTTTTTCCCGGTTTCCACATTTTGGCCGTTCGGTTCAACGTATATTCCAGATTTGGCATGTCTTCAGCGTAACCGACAGACGAGAGACGCTAGTCGTGTTTTCCACGATGTCGTGGATTTTTTCCCGATTTCGACCTTTTGGCCGTTCGGTTCAACGTCTCAACCACATCTGGCTTGTTTTCATCGTAACCGACACATGGGAGACGCTAGTCGTGTTATCCATGATGTCGTCGATTTTTTCCAGGTTCCATGTTTTGGCCGTCGGTCCAATGTCTCGCCCAGATTTTGCATGTTTTGAGCGTACCCGACACACGGAGAACGCTAGTCGTGTTTTCCACAATGTCGGGCGTGTTTTCCACGATGTCTCCCGGTTTCCACGTTTTGCCCGTTCGGTCAAACGTCTCGCCTAGATTTGGCATGTTTTCAGTGTAACCGTCACACAGGAGACGCTAGTCGTCTTTTCCACGATCTCGTAGATTTTTTCCGGTTTCCACGTTTTGGCCGTTCGGTTCAACGTCTCGCCCATATTTGATATCTATTCAGCGTAACCGACACACGGGAGACGCTAGTCGTATTTTCCCCGATGTCATGTATTTTTGCCCTGTGTCCACGTTTTGACCGTTTGGTCCAACGTCTTGCCTAAATTTGTCATGTTTTCAGTGTAACAGTCACAAGGGCGACGCTAGTCGTGTTTTCCACGATGTCGTCCATTTTTCCAGGTTTCCATGTTTTGGCCGTTCGGTTCGACGTCTCGACCAGATTTTGCATGTGTTCTGCGTAACCGACACACCGGAGACGCTAGTCGTGTTTTCCATGATGTCGTGTATTTTTGCCCAGTGTCCACCTTTTGGCTGTTCGGTCCAATGTCTCGCCAAATTTTGCCTGTTTTCAGTGTAATTGTCACACGAGAGAAGCTAGTCGTGTTTTCCACGATGTCGTGGATTTTTCCCGGTATCACGTTTTGGCAGTTTGGTATAAGGTCTCGCCAAATTTGGCATATTTTTAGCGTAACCGACACACGGGAGATGCTAGTCATGTTTTACACGATGTCAAGCAGTTTTCCATGATGTTGTGGATTTTTGACCGGTGTCCACGTTTTGGTCGTTCAGTCCAACATCTTGCCTAGATTTGGCATGTTTTCGGTGTAACCATCACATGGGAGACGCTAGTCATTTTTTTCATGATGTCATGCAATTTTATCCCAGTTTCCATGTTTTGACCGTTCGGTCCAACGTCTACCCCAGATTTGGCGTGTTTTTGGTATAACCATCACATGGGAGATGCTTGTCATGTTTTACACGGTGTCTTGGATTTTTTACCGGTTTCCATGTTTTCGCCAGTCGGTTCAACGTCTCCCCCATATTTGGCTTGTTTTCAGTGTAACCGACACACGAGAGACGCTGGTCGTGTTTTCCACGCCACGATGTCGTGGATTTTTACCCGGTGTCCATGTTTTGGCCTTTCGGTCCAATGTCTCGCCCGGATTTGGCCTGTTTTCGGTGTAACCGTCACACGGGATACACTAGTCGTGTTTTCCACGATGTCGTGGATTTTTTCCAGGTTTCCATGTTTTGGCAGTTCGGTCCAACGCCTCGCCCAGATTTTGCCAGTTTTGAGTGTAACCGAGACACGGGGGACCCTAGTCTTGTTTTCCACGATGTCGGGTGTGTTTTCCATGTTTTGGCCCTTCGGTCCAACGTCTCGCCAAGATTTGGCATGTTTCCGGTGTAACCATCACATGGGAGATGCTAGTCGTGTTTTCCACAATGTCGTGGGTTTTTTCCCGGTTTCCATGTTTTGGCCATTCGGTCCAACGTCTCGCCCAGATTTGGCATATGTTCAGCGTAACCGACACACAGGAGACGCTAGTCGTGTTGGATTTTTTCCTAGTGTCCATGTTTTGGCCGTTTGGTCCAATGTCGCGCCTAGATTTGGCATGTTTTTGGTGTAACCGTCACATAGGAGACGCTAGTCGTGTTTTACATGATGTCATGGATTTTTTCCCGGTTTCCACATTTTGGCTGTTCGGTTCAACGTCTCGGCCAGATTTGGCATGTATTCAGCGTAACCAACACACGAGAGACGCTAGTCGTGTATTCCACGATGTCGTGTATTTTTGCCCAGTGTCCACGTTTTGACCGTTTGTTCCACCGTCTCGCCTAGATTTGGCCTGTTTTCAGTGTAACCGTCACACGGGAGACGCTAGTCGTTTTTTCCACGATATCGTAGTTTTTTCGCTGGTTTCCATGTTTTGGCTGTTCGGTCCAACGTCTCGCCTAGATTTGGCCTATTTTCGGTGTAACCGTCACAAGGAAGACGCTAGTCGTGTTTTCCATGATATCGTGGATTTTTTCCCGATTCTATGTTTTGGCCGTTCGGTTCATCGTCTCGTCCAAATTTGGCTTCTTTTCAGCGTAACTGGCACACGGGAGACGCTAGTCGTGTTTTCCACGATGTCGAGGATTTTTTCCAGGTTTCCATGTTTAGGCCGTTCGGTCCAACGTCTGGCCTAGGTTTTGCATGTTTTGAGCGTAACCGACATATGGGGGACGCTAGTTGTGTTTTCCACGATGTCGGGCGTGTTTTCCACGATGTCTCTCGGTTTCCACATTTTGCCCGTTCGGTCCAATGTCTCGCCTAGATTTCGCATGTTTTCAGTGTAACCGTCACACATGAGACGCTACTCGTGTTTTCCACGTTGTCGTGGATTTTTCCTGGTTTCCACGTTTTGGCCGTTTGGTTCAACGTCTCGCCCAGATTTGGCATGTGTTCAGCGTAACCGACACACTGGAGACATTTGTCGTGTTTTCCACAATGTCGTGTATTTTTGCCCAGTGTCCATGTTTTGGCTGTTCGGTCCAATATCTCGCTAAATTTTTCCTATTTTCAGTGTAACTGTCACACGAGAGAAGCTAGTCGTGTTTTCCACGATGTCGTAGATTTTTTTCCCGGTATCAGGTTTTAAATGTTCGGTATAAGGTCTCGCCCAAATTTGGCCTATTTTCAGCGTAACCGACACACGAGAGACGCTAGTCATGTTTTACACGATATCGGGCCGTTTTTCACGATGTCGTGGATTTTTGACCGGTGTCCATGTTTTGGTCGTTCGGTCCAACGTCTTGCCCAGATTTGGCATGTTTTCGGTGTAACCGTCATAAGGGAGACGCTAGTCGTTTTTTCCACGATGTCGTGGATTTTTTATCCCGGTTTCTACGTTTTGACCGTTCGGTCCAACGTCTAGCCCAGATTTGGCCTGTTTTTGGTGTAACCATCACACGGGAGACGCTAGTCGTGTTTTCCACGATGTCGTGGATTTTTTACCGGTTTCGACGTTTTGGTCAGTCGGTCCAACGTCTCGCCCGGATTTAGCCTGTTTTCAGCGTCACCGTCACACGGGAGACGCTAGTCGTGTTTTCCACGACTTCGTGGATTTTTTCGCGGTTTCCATGTTTCGGCAGTTCGGTCCAACGCCTCGCCCAAATTTTGCCTGTTTTGAGCGTAATCGGCACACGGGGGACGCTAGTCGTGTTTTCCATGATGTCGGGCGTGTTTTCCATGTTTTGGCCGTTCGGTTCAACGTCTCGCCTAAATTTGGCATGTTTTCGGTGTAACCATCACACGGGAGATGCTAGTCGTGCTTTCCACAATGTCGTGGATTTTTGTCCGGTTTCCATGTTTTGGCCATTCGGTTCAACGTCTTGCCTAGATTTGGGATGTGTTCAGCGTAACCGACACACATGAGACGCTAGTCGTGTTTTCCACGATGTCGTGGATTTTTTCCCAGTGTCCATGTTTTGGCCGTTTGGTCCAATGTCTCGCTTAGATTTCGCATGTTTTCGGTGTAACCGTCACATAGGAGACGCTAGTCGTGTTTTCCACGATGTCGTGGATTTTTTCTCGGTTTCCACATTTTGGCCGTTCAGTTCAACGTCTCGGTCAGATTTGGGATGTGTTCAGCGTAACCAACACACGGGAGACGCTAGTCGCGTATTCCACGGTGTCGTGGATTTTTTCTCAGTGGCCACGTTTTGCCCGTTCGGTCCAGCATCTCGCCTAGATTTGGCCTGTTTCCGTGAAACCGTCACACGGGAGACGCTATTCGTGTTTTCCACGATGTCATGGATTTTTTCCCGGTTTCCATGTTTTGGCAGCTCGGTTCAACGCCTTACCAAGATTTTTCCTGTTTTGAGCGTAACCGACACACGGGACGCTAGTCGTGTTTTCCACGATTTCGGGCGTGTTTTCCACGTTTTGGTCGTTCGGTCCAATGTCTCGCCCAGATTTAGCATTTTTCGTTGTAACCATCACACGGGAGATGTTATTTGTGTTTTCCACAATCTCGTGGATTTTTGCCCGGTTTCCACGTTTTGGCCATTCGGTTCAACGTCTCGCCTAGATTTGGCATCTGTTCAGCGTAACTGACACACATGAGATGCTAGTCGTGTTTCCCATAATGTCGTGGATTTTTTCCTAGTGTCCATGTTTTGGCCGTTTGGTCCAATGTCTCTCCTAGATTCGGCATGTTTTCGGTGTAACCATCTCACGGGAGACGCTAGTCGTGTTTTCCACGATGTCGTGATTTTTTCTAGTTTTCCATGTTTTGGCTGTTTTGTCAAACGCCTTGCCCACAGTTTGCCTGTTTTGAGCGTAACCGACACACATGGGGCGCTAGTCATGTTTTTGACGATGTCGAGCGTGTTCTCCTGGTTTCCACGTTTTGACCATTTGGTCCAACGTCGCGCCTAGATTTGGCCTATTTTCAGTGTAACCGTCACACAGGAGACACTAGTCGTGTTTTCCACGATATCGTGGATTTTTTCCCGGTTTCCACATTTTTGCCTTTCAGTTCAACCTCTCGGCCAGATTTGGCACGTGTTCAGCGTAACCAACACACGGGAGACGCTAGTCGTGTATTCCACGATGTCGTGTATTTTTGCGCAGTGTCCACATTTTGACCGTTCGGTCCAACGTCTCGCTTAGATTTGGCATGTTATTTGTGTTTTCCACGATGTCGTGGACTTTTTCCTGTTTTCCACGTTTGTCCGTTCGGTTCAACGTCTCTTCAAGATTTGGCATGTGTTCAGCGTAACCGACAGACAGGAGACGCTAGTCGTGTTTTCTACGATGTCGTCTATTTGTGCCTAGTATCCATTTTTTGGCCGTTTGGTCCAATGTCTCGCCCAAATTTTACTTGTTTTTCGTGTAACTGTCAC
>OU342741.1:321817847-321832307 GCA_910589775.1 Avena eriantha | reverse complement strand
CACGGGAGACTACACGATGTCGTGGATTTTTCCCGATTTTCACGTTTTGGCCGTTCAGTATAACGTCTCGCCTAGATTTGGCATGTGTTCAGCGTAACCAACACACGGGAGACGCTAGTCGTGTATTCCACGATGTCGTGTATTTTTGCCCAGTGTCCATGTTTTGGCCGTTCGGTCCAACGTCTCGCCTAGATTTGGCATGTTTTTAGTGTAACCGTCACACGGGAGACGCTAGTCGTGTTTTCCACGATGTCATAGATGTTTTCCTGTTTTCCATGTTTTGGCCGTTCGGTTCAACGTCTCTCCCAGATATGGCATGTGTTCAGCGTAACCGACAAACGAGAGATGCTAGTTCTGTTTTCCACGATGTCGTGTATTTGTCCCCAGTATCCATGTTTTGGCCGTTCGGTCCAATGTCTCGTCCAAATTCTACCTGTTTTTGGTGTATCTGTCACACGGAAAACGCTAGTCGTGTTTTCCACGATGTCGTGGATCTTTCCTGGTTTCCATGTTTTGGCCATTCGGTATGACGTCTCGCCCAGATTTGGCCTATTTTCAGCGTAACCGACACACGGGAGACGCTAGTCGTGTTTTCCACAATGTCGTATATTTTTTCCCAGTGTCCACGTTTTGGCCGTTCGGTCCAATGTCTCGCCAAATTTTGCCTGTTTTCAGTGTAACCGCCACACGAGAGAAGTTAGTCGTGTTTTCCACGATGTCGTGGATTTTTTCCCGGTATCATGTTTTGGCTGTTCGGTATAAGGTCTCGCCCAAATTTGGCCTATTTTCATCGTGACCGACACACGGGAGACGATACTCATGTTTTATACGTTGTCGGGCCGTTTTCCATGATGTCGTGGATTTTTGACCGGTGTCCATGATTTGGTCGTTCAGTCCAATGTCTCGCCCAGATTTGCCATGTTTTCGGTATAACCGTCCCATGGGAGATGCTAGTCGTTTTTTTCCACGATGTCGTGGATTTTTATCCTAGTTTCCACGTTTTGACCATTCGGTCCAACGTCTAGCCCAGATTTGGCCTGTTTTTCATGTAACCATCACACGGGAAACACTAGTCGTGTTTTCCACGTTGTCGTCGATTTTTTACCGATTTCCACGTTTTAGCCAGTCGGTTCAACGACTCGCCCAGATTTGGCATGTTTTCAGCGTAACCGACACACGGGAGATGCTCGTCATGTTTTCCACTATATCAAGCCGTTTTCCACGATGTCGTGGGTTTTTACCTGAGGTCCATGTTTTGGCCGTTCGGTCCAACGTCTCGCTCGGATTTGGCATGTTTTCCGTGTAACTGTCACACGGGAGACGCTAGTCGTGTTTTCCACGATGTCGTGGATTTTTTCCTGGTTTCCATGTTTTGGCTGTTTTGTCCAACGCCTTGCCTAGATTTTTCCTGTTTTGAGCGTAACCGACACACGGGGGACGTTAGACGTGTTTTCCACGATGTCGGGCGTGTTTTCCATTATTTGGCCGTTCGGTCTAATGTCTTGCCTAGATTTGCTATGTTTTCGGTGTAACCATCACACGGGAGATGCTAGTCGTGTTTTCCACAATTTTGTAGATATTTTCCCGGTTTCCACGTGTTGGTCGTTCGGTATAACGTCTCGCCTAGATTTGGCATGTGTTCATCGTAACCAACATACGGAAGACGCTAGTCGTGTATTCCACGATATCGTTTTTTTGCTCAGTGTCCACGTTTTGGCCGTTCGGTCCAATGTCTCGCCTAGATCTGGCATGTTTTTGGTGTAACCATCACATGGGAGACGCTACTCGTGTTTGCCACGATGTCGTGGATTTTTTCCTGGTTTCCACGTTTTGGCCGTTCGGTATAACGTATTGCCCAGATTTGGCATATTTTCAGCGTAATCGACACACGGGTGACGCTAGTCGTGTTTTCCACGATGTCGTGGATTTATTTCCGGTTTCCACGTTTTGGCCGTTCGGTATAACGTCTCGCCTAGATTTGGCATTTGTTCAGCGTAACCAACACACGGGAGACGCTAGTCGTGTATTCCACGATGTCGTGTATTTTTTCCCAGTGTCCATGTTTTGGTCGTTCGGTCCAACGTCTCGCCTAGATTTGGCCTGTTTTCAGTGTAACCGTCACACGAGAGACGCTAGTCGTGTTTTCCACGATGTCGTAGTTTTATTCCTATTTTCCACGTTTTGGCCGTTCGGTTCAACTTCTCTCCCAGATTTGGCATGTGTTCAGCGTAACCGACAGACGGGAGACGCTAGTCGTGTTTTCCACGATGTCGTGTATTTGTGCCCAGTATCCATGTTTTGGCCGTTCGGTCCAATGTCTCGCCCAAATTTTACCTGTTTTTCGAGTAACTGTCACACGGGAAACGCTAGTCGTATTTTCCACGATGTCGTGGATTTTTCCCGGTTTCCACGTTTTGGCCATTTGATATAACGTCTTGCCCAGATTTGGCCTATTTTCAGCATAACCCACACACGGGAGATGCTAGTCGTTTTTTCCACGATTTCGTCGATTTTTCCACGGTTTCCACGTTTTGACCATTCGGTCCAACGTCTCGCCCAGATTTGGCCTGTTTTCGGTGTAACCGTCACAAGAGAGACGCTAGTCGTGTTTTCCACGATGTCGTGGATTTTTTCCTGATTTCCACATTTTGGCCGGTCGGTTCAATGTCTCATCCAGATTTTGCTTGTTTTCAGCGTAATCGACACACATAAGTCACTAGTCCTGTTTTCCACGATGTCATGAATTTTTTCCAGGATTCCATGTTTTGGCCGTTCGGTCCAACGTCTCGCCCAGATTTTGCATGTTTCGAGCGTAACCGACACATGGGGGACGCTAGTCGTGTTTTCCCCGATGTCGTGGATTTTTTACCGGTTTCCACGTTTTGGCCAGTCGGTTCAACGTCTCAGCCAGATTTGGCCTGTTTTCAGCGTAACCGACCCACGGGAGATGTTGGTCGTGTTTTCCACTATGTCAGGCTATTTTCCACGATTTCGTGGATTTTTACCTGATGTCCATGTTTTGGCCGTTCGGTCCAATGTCTAGCTCGGATTTGGCCTGTTTTCCGTGTCACCGTCACACGGGAGACGCTAGTCGTGTTTTCCACGATGTCGTGGATTTTTTCCCGGTTTTCATGTTTTGGCTGTTCTATCCAATGCCTTGCCCAGATTTTGCCTGTTTTGAGCGTAACCGACATACGGGGGACGTTAGTCGTGTTTTCCACGATGTCGGGCGTGTTTTCCACGTTTTGGCCGTTCGGTCCAACGTCTCGCCCAGATTTGGCATGTTTTCGGTGTAACCATCACACGGAAGATGCTAGTAGTGTTTTCTACAATGTCGTGGATATTTTCCCGGTTTCCACGTTTTGGCCGTTCGATATAACGTCTCGCCCAGATTTGGCATATTTTCAGCGTAATCGACACACGGGAGACTCCACGATGTCGTGGTTTTTCCCGGTTTTCTCGTTTTGGCCGTTCAGTATAACGTCTCGCCTAGATTTGGCATGTGTTCAGCGTAACCAACACACGGGAGACGCTAGTCGTGTATTCCATGATGTCGTGTATTTTTGCCCAGTGTCGATGTTTTGGCCGTTCGGTCCAACGTCTTGCCTAGATTTGGCATGTTTTTACTGTAACCGTCACACGGGAGACGCTAGTCGTGTTTTCCATGATGTCATAGATGTTTTCCTGTTTTCCACGTTTTGGCCGTTCGGTTCAACGTCTCTCCCAGATATGGCATGTGTTCAGCGTAACCGGCAAACGAGAGATGTTAGTTGTGTTTTCCACGATGTCGTGTATTTGTCCCCAGTATCCATGTTTTGGCCGT
Organism: Avena eriantha; assembly: GCA_910589775.1. Lineage (NCBI taxonomy): Eukaryota > Viridiplantae > Streptophyta > Magnoliopsida > Poales > Poaceae > Avena > Avena eriantha. Next base: position 321,828,484 of record OU342741.1, on the reverse strand, counting down.
TCGTTCCAATGTTTCGCCCAAATTCTACTTGTTTTTGGTGTAACTGTCACACGGAAAATGCTAGTCGTGTTTTCCACGATGTCGTGAATTTTTCCCGGTTTCCATGTTTTGGCCATTCGGTATGACGTCTCGCCCAGATTTGGCCTATTTTCAGCGTAACCGACACATGGGAGACGCTAGTCGTGTTTTCCACGATGTCGTATATTTTTTCCCAGTGTCCACGTTTTGGCCGTTCGGTCCAATGTCTCGCCAAATTTTGCCTGTTTTCAGTGTAACCGTCACACGAGAGAAGCTAGTCGTGTTTTCCACGATGTCGTGGATTTTTTTTCCGGTATCATGTTTTGGCTGTTCGGTATAAGGTCTCGCCCAAATTTGGCCTATTTTCAGCGTGACCGACACACGGGAGACGCTACTCATGTTTTATACGTTGTCGGGCCGTTTTCCATGATGTTGTGGATTTTTGACCGGTGTCCATGATTTGGTCGTTCAGTCCAATGTCTCGCCCAGATTTGCCATGTTTTCGGTATAACCATCCCATGGGAGATGCTAGTCGTTTTTTTCCACGATGTCGTGGATTTTTATCCTAGTTTCCACGTTTTGACCATTCGGTCCAACGTCTAGCCCAGATTTGGCCTGTTTTTCATGTAACCATCACACGGGAAACACTAGTCGTGTTTTCCACATTGTCGTCGATTTTTTACCGATTTCCACGTTTTGGCCAGTCGGTTCAACGACTCGCCCAGATTTGGCATGTTTTGAGCGTAACCGACACACGGGAGACGCTCGTCATGTTTTCCACTATATCAAGCCGTTTTCCACGATGTCGTGGGTTTTTACCTGAAGTCCATGTTTTGGCCGTTCGGTCCAACGTCTCGCTCGGATTTGGCATGTTTTCCGTGTAACAGTCACACGGGAGACGCTAGTCGTGTTTTCCACGATTTTTTCCTGGTTTCCATGTTTTGGCTGTTTTGTCCAACGCCTTGCCCAGATTTTGACTGTTTTGAGCGTAACCGACACACGGGGGACGTTAGTCTTGTTCTCCACGATGTCGGGCGTGTTTTCCATGATTTGGCCGTTCGGTCTAATGTCTTGCACAGATTTACCATGTTTTCGGTGTAACCATCACACGGGAGATGCTAGTCGTGTTTTCCACAATTTTGTAGATATTTTCCCGGTTTCCACGTGTTGGTCGTTCGGTTATAACGTCTCGCCTAGATTTGGCATGTGTCATCGTAACCAACACACGGAAGACGCTAGTCGTGTATTCCACGATATCGTTTTTTTTTGCCCAGTGTCCACGTTTTGGCCGTTCGGTCCAATGTCTCGCCTAGATCTGGAATGTTTTCGGTGTAACCATCACACGGGAGACGCTACTCGTGTTTGCCACGATGTCGTGGATTTTTTCCTGGTTTCCACGTTTTGGCCGTTCGGTATAACGTATTGCCCAGATTTGGCATATTTTCAGCGTAATCGACACACGGATGACGCTAGTCGTGTTTTCCACGATGTCGTGGATTTATTTCCGGTTTCCACGTTTTGGCCGTTCGGTATAATGTCTCGCCTAGATTTGGCATGTGTTCAGCGTAACCAACACACGGGAGACGCTAGTCGTGTATTCCACGATGTCGTGTATTTTTTCCCAGTGTCCATGTTTTGGTCGTTCGGTCCAACGTCTCGCCTAGATTTGGCCTGTTTTCAGTGTAACCGTCACACGAGAGACGCTAGTCGTGTTTTCCACGATGTCGTAGTTTTATTCCTATTTTCCACGTTTTGGCCGTTCGGTTCAACTTCTCTCCCAGATTTGGCATGTGTTCAGCGTAACCGACAGACGGGAGACGCTAGTCGTGTTTTCCACGATGTCGTGTATTTGTGCCCAGTATCCATGTTTTGGCCGTTCGGTCCAATGTCTCGCCCAAATTTTACCTGTTTTTCGAGTAACTGTCACACGGGAAACGCTAGTCGTATTTTCCACGATGTCGTGGATTTTTCCCGGTTTCCACGTTTTGGCCATTTGATATAACGTCTTGCCCAGATTTGGCCTATTTTCAGCATAACCCACACACGGGAGATGCTAGTCGTTTTTTCCACGATGTCGTCGATTTTTCCACGGTTTCCACGTTTTGACCATTCGGTCCAACGTCTCGCCCAGATTTTGCCTGTTTTCGGTGTAACCGTCACAAGAGAGACGGTAGTCGTGTTTTCCACGATGTCGTGGATTTTTTCCTGATTTCCACATTTTGGCCGGTCGGTTCAATGTCTCGTGCAGATTTTGCTTGTTTTCAGCGTAATCGACACACATAAGTCACTAGTCCTGTTTTCCGCGATGTCATGAATTTTTCCAGGATTCCATGTTTTGGCCGTTCGGTCCAACGTCTCGCCCAGATTTTGCATGTTTCGAGCGTAACCGACACACGGGGGACACTAGTCGTGTTTTCCACGATGTCGTGTGTGTTTTTCACGATATCTCCCGGTTTCCACGTTTTGACCGTTCGGTCCAACGTCTCGCCTAGATTTGGCATGTTTTCAGTGTAATCGTCACAAATGAGACGCTAGTCGTGTTTTCCACGATGTCGTGGATTTTTTCCCGGTATCCACGTTTTGGTCATTCGGTTCAACGTCTCGCCCAGCTTTGGCATGTGTTCAGCGTAACCGACACACGGGAGACGCTAGACGTGTTTTCCACGATGTCATGTATTTTTGTCCAGTGTCCACATTTTGACCGTTTGGTCCAATGTCTCGCCAAATTTTGCCTGTTTTCAGTGTATCTGTCACACTAGAGAAGCTAGTCGTGTTTTCTACGATGTCGTGGATTTTTTTCCCGTTATCACGTTTTGGCTGTTCGGTATAAGGTCCCGCCCAAATTTGGCCTATTTTCAGTGTAACCGACACACGGGAGAAGCTAGTCAAGTTTTACACGATGTCGGGCTGTTTTCCACGATGTTGAGGATTTTTCACCGGTGTCCACGTTTTGGTCGTACGGTCCAACGTCTCACCCAGATTGGCATGTTTTCGGTGTAACTGTCACATGGGAGACGCTAGTCGTTTTTTTCAGGATGTCGTGGATTTTTATCCCAGTTTCCACATTCTGACCGTTCGGTCCAACGTCTAGCCCAGATTTGGACTGTTTTTGGTGTAACCATCACACGAGAGAAGCTAGTCGTTGTTTCCACGTTGTCGTGGGGTTTTTCCCGGTTTCCACGTTTTGGCCATTCGGTAAAACGTCTCGCCCAGATTTGGCCTATTTTCAGCGTAACCGACACACGGAAGATGCTAGTCATTTTTTCCACGATGTCGTGGATTTTTTCCCCGGTTTCCACGTTTTGACCGTTCGGTCCAACGTCTCACCCAGATTTGGCCTGTTTTCGGTATAATTGTCACAAGAGAGACGCTAGTCATGTTTTCCACGATGTCGTGGATATTTTCCCGATTTCAACATTTTGGCCGTTCGGTTCAATGTCGCATCCAGATTTGACTTATTATAAGGAACACCGCTTGTCAGAGAAAGGGAAACACTTATAGGAACAAATTGATAGATTGTATACCATTGCTAGAAACGTGTGCTCTACTTATAATGTTACTTATTGCTGTGATGAGTCTTGTTGCAGAAAGAGGTATAAACACCTCCCTTTTCAATGTGAGTATAGTGATAATGATACCATATCTTCCTATGCTAAAGGAATTTATGACTTTTATGATGCAGAATAAATTGAGGAATTTATTTCTTGGAAGGGTGCTTTTGAACTTGCTAGTACGCTTGAAAATATTGATGATTCACCTTATAAGTATGAGGTTTATGGTATACTTAAATTTTGCTTTGATAATTACAAGGATGGAAACAGCTATATTCTTGAATATATGAATAGATGCTTTCCACAAATGGAAGAGACTAGTGCCTTGCAGGATCCTATGGAAGAAGAAATTGATGAACCTGAAATCTCATTAGATCAAAAAGAGGAGGAGAGTGATGAATAAAAGGAGGAAGAATGGATTAGCTACCCATGCCTACCTTCTAATGAGAGTAACTCTTTATCCCCTACATTATTTGATTGTCCCCCTTGCTTACTAAATGAGAATGAATGTTATGTTCCTGAGGTTTCTCTTGAAAATGTTTATGATAAAGCTCTAGTGCTTGTAGATCATGAAAAGCATGCTTTATGTGATAGTTACATTGTTGAGTTTATTCATGAGGCTACTGAAAATTATTTTGAGAGAGGAAAATATGGTGGTAGAAGTTTTCATGGTATTGAAACACCTCTCTATGTGCTGAAAGTTTTGAAGTTATTCTTCTTTTATCTTCCTATGCTTGTCACTTTATTCTTGGTGAATTTATTTGCATACATGATTCCTATGAATAGGAAGTGGGTTAGACTTAAATGTGTTTTGAATTTGCTTCTTGATGCTCTCTTTTACTTCAACTCATATTTCTTATGAGAGCATCCTCTCAAACTTTTATGCCTGAAGATGATAATATGTCTATTATTCTTGGGAGACCTTTTCTTAAATACCGCAGGAGCTGTTATTAATTGTAATCAAGGGAAGGTGACCTTCAATGAACACATTGTCTATTTCCTCAAGAAGATTGAAAGGACTTATGGTTTGAATTCAATTGAACATGTTGAGGGCATTCAAGGTGGAGAAATATATTGTCTCATACCAAGAAAAAAAATTTGGAACTATTGTGATTGGGACCATTGTTATCAAGGTTGAGGTAACATAATCATTAGTGGAATACAAAGTTTTGTCTCATATGAAATTGTTTTGGTAGCAAGACCAGATCAACCTTGTTAACAAAAGGATTTCATTGAACAAAACAATGTTTTCACTATGATTATCTCCGCTTACTTCTATTCTATCCATTTAAGTTTTTGCTTATGCCTAACTTAAAGGCGTTAAAGAAAAGTACTTATTGGGAGATAACCCAAAAGTTTTAGATGAGTCTTGGAAGTTATACTTCAGTAATAACCGCTCCTTATCCTTTTTTATTTGCTTTTTGTGCCAAGAGTAACCTCTAATGAGAGAGAAGTAATGATTGGGAAAGTTGCTGTCCCAAAATAAATTTCTGTGCTTCACCGTAAAAATTCGTGAGACAGCTCTGTAAGTCGGAATGAGCTGTCATTTGTTGTGCTTCTGCCGCAGGTTGTTATCTAACTTGCGTTAGTTCAACACTTTTTGATTTGATTAACAGAAGGTCTTCGAAAAAATTCGTCTTTACCTGCTGGTCTGTTTTGACAGATTTCTGCCATTTTCTGCATTTGCTTCTTTTGGTTCCTTTTTGAGTTCTTTTGGGGAATTGAGCTTTTTGAGGGAAGTGATACAGTAGATAGTGTTCTAATGGGAGTTTATTTGGTGTTAGAACTGAACCTTAAGACTTATTTAGCTTGAGTGCACTAATGTTGCTAATAAAGATTGTGTGAAGTTTTGTATGAAGGAACATTTTCAGGTGTATGGAAGGAATGAGTCATGAGATGAAGGATGGACTAAAGCTCAAGCTTGGGGATGCCACGCGTGTCACCCCAAGAAATATCCAAGAAGTGCAAGCGTCAAAGCTTGGGGATGCCCAGGGCATCCCCTTCTTCATCAATAAAAATCCCAGGTTTTTTCCAAACGCTTCATTTTATTGTTTCATGCACAGTTGTGTTGTTCTTGGAGCGTCTTATTTTTCATTTTTGTTTTTGGTTTTCGTTTGCTTTTTTTTGCTTAGTTTTGCTGAATAAATTTGTTGGACCTCCCCTTTCATACTTTGGTGTTCAAATAGTCTGGTTTGGATTGGAAAAGAGTAGGAAAGCTCATGCTTAAGCGGTAAAGAGAGCTTGTTTTTGACTATGGCCTATGTTTTGTCATGACATGCTTGATATTGTTTTGGCTTTATGCTTAGTATTCTTTGCTGTAGCATGACTTGTTATAAACAATTGAGATTTCTTAATGTGCCTTGGATGAATCATGCGTTGTTTTAGCATACTAAAGCATAGTATAGTGGTATTCTCCTTTGATGCTTTATTTGGGTTGACTTGGCACATGCTCACACGATGTTATGACTATCTCAAGTCACCATAAGCCTTTATGATCCTTTAGTTTTCAACATGTAGTATCACTTTATGCTTTGAGCAATGATGTTTTGTCGCTCTGCATGATTATGGCCATTATTGATCTCTCCTTTGTCGCTCCCTTACTATTGCTAGCCTTCACTTTCACTGAGTATGTTTTACTCAAGTTCCCAACTCCCTAAACCAAATACTTCCAAAGAGTCCACCATACCTACCTATTAGCATCATTTTCTACTCCCGTGCATATTCAATATGCCTTGTTTTCTTCTGAATAAAATGTTTGCTTGTTATGGGAAAATTAGTTAGTAAAGCTCCCACGAACTTGATGGCACACTTTATTTCCTGTACTTAATAAACCTGAACCATTGCGTCCTTCTTGGTTGTGCATATGCTTGCTCTTTATGAGTTGAAGTTAGCAGAACCATGTATCATGGGGACCGTTTTCAATGCTTCATAGGTACTTTGTACCTAGTTGATATCATGTTCTTTTGCTTATGGATCCCGACGGTGTGAAATAGAAGTGGAACTTGTAAGATCATGGAGTTTGTATGTATATTAGAGAAACGCCTGGGCCGCTAGCCTAAGCCATACCTAATCATGGTGGAAACTTGCAGCATAAACATAATGAGTATTCTATGAAGCATCCTCAATAAAAATCTATGCACATAGTAAATATAAAGATCGCCAAGATGCTCATTGTCTGCTTGCCTTGTATTTTGATTATGGGATAGCTCCCGTGTCATGTGCAAGGGGTACCCCGTTGGCGGTTCTCTATGATACGTGTACACTCACAATGACAAGAGCTTACTTGTGACTGAAGTTGAGTAGCATGAGGATCGGTCTTCATAAGTAAGGGGCATGAGACTTCGATTTATAACTTGTCAAGCATATCCTCTTAGTTGTGTCACTTTAACCTTAACCACATTAAAGATGCTAATGATAGGGGAAATGAGAGCTCAAAGCTAATGAGTACCATACTTTCAGCATTTGGAAGCCTTTCAAACTTTTCAAAACCTTTTTCATTTCCTTGTTGAGTGTCCATACATTCTATGAGCACTTTCTTGAGAGCATAGTGGCCATTCTTAGTTCTATGTGCATTGTCCCAAGACTAGTTGATTGATGCATACTTCGATATTGCTTGTTTGAAACTATTGTATCTAGTCACTCTTATGAACTTTGAAGTTGTCCTATGCATTTATATTTTCTACTCTATTGAGGGACAAGCTGAATGCCACTATGCTATGTTTTCATTATGTGAATATTTTGTTTGTGCCTTTTTATGTTGCATCATAGTCTCTTTGTCTTATTGCTAGAACTTTGTCTTTCATGTTATGATTGAAGTACTATGATCCCAGCTTTGAATGTTTTACAAATATTTTTGTCAAGTCTTTGATGGTGCATGTCACCTCAAAAATTATTCTTTCTTTTTATCACTTACCTACTCGAGGACGAGCAGGAGTTAAGTCTGGGGATGTTGATACATTGCAAATGTATCTATAATTTTTGATGCTCCATGCTTGGTTTTATCCACTTTCTTGTGTTTTGTCCACACTTTGGAGTACTTTTCATATGATTTCTTGGACTAACCTATTAACAAGAGCCACAGTGCCAGCTGCCTGTTTTCTGCTATTTTTGGTTCTAGGAAAGTCAGAAAATGAATATTCTCGGAATTGGACGGGACAAAAGCCAAAGTGCCTATTTTTCCAGAAGACTCCAGGAGCCACAATACGAGATGGAGGAGGGCCAAGGGCTGGCCACACCCCCCCAGGCGCGGGCTAGGCCTGGCCGTGCCAGGGCATGGTGTGGTGGCCCTAGGCACCCCCTCGGTCTCCCTCTTCGCCTATAAGAAGCATTCTGACCTAAAAACTTCGGGGGGTTCGATGTTTTTCCACGAAAAGTTCCGCTGCGCCACCGCCACTGAAGGGGACATTTGGGGGACAGAAAGTCTCTTTTCCGGCACCTGCTGGGACGAGGAAGTGCCCCCGGAGCCATCTCCATCGATCTTCACCATCATCTCCATCGACCATCCATGTTTCCCCCATCAATGAGTGAGTAATCCCCAGCTGTAGGCTATGGGGATTATAGGGATTGGATGAGATCGTTCATGTAATGGCATCAGATTGTTACGGCATGGTGCCTAGTATCTTTCATTAGTGCTTTATGACTTTGTTGCGACTTGTTGTGCTTAATGCTTGTCACAAGGGCCCGAGTGCCATGAATTCAGATCTGAACTTATTATTGATTCATCATGATAGTATTGTTTCTCGTCGTGTCTGCAAGTTGTATACACACATTGTTGTCCGGAACCTATGGCCCCGAAGTGACAGAAATCGGGATAACCGGAAGGGAAAGGTTTTGATGTGAGGATCACATGTGTTCACATATTGTTAATGCTTTGCTCCGGTGCTTTATTAAAAGGAGCACCTTAATTGTCAGTAGTTCTCTAGAGGCCCCGCTGCAAACGGGCTGGCAGGACAAAAGATGTCGTGCAAGTTCTCATTACGAGCACGTATGACTATATATGGAACACATGCCTAGGATTGTCTAGTACTTGGGTGCATTATCTTATTTATCTACAATTGTCCTATGTTCTGATTGCTATTTGAATTGTCTTTTCCATGCAACACCCTCCATCCATTCCTATGCCTACCGCACTAGAATCCCACTGTTTACTGCTTTTGTTACTACTGTCTTTGTTTTGCTACTGCTATTACTTTACTATTCCTACTACAAAACTGTTGCTACTGATAAACTGCTGTGAGCAAGATTGTTTCCAAGTGCAGCTGAATTGACAAGTTAGTTGTTAAGGCTTATAAATATTCTTTGGCTCCCCTTGTGTCGAATCAATAAATTGGGTTTTACTTCCCTCGAAAATACTGCGATACACCCCCTATACTTGTGGGTTATCAAATAGTCACACGGGAGACGCTAGTCGTGTTTTCCACGATGTCGTGGATTTTTCCGGTTTCCACGTATTGGCTGTTCGGTTCAACGTCTCGCCCAGATTTGGCATGTGTTTAGCGTAATCGACACACCGGAGATGCTAGTCGTGTTTTCCACGATGTCGTGTATTTTTTCTAGTGTCAACGTTTTGGCCGTTCGGTCCAATGTCTCGCCAAATTTTGCATGTTTTTAGTGTAACTGTCACATGAGAGAAGCTAGTGGTGTTTTCCACGATGTCGTGGAATTTTTCCCGGTATCACGTTTTGGCTGTTCGGTATAAGGTCTCACCCAAATTTGTCCTATTTTCAGCGTAACCGACACACGGGAGACGCTAGTCATGTTTTACACGATGTCAGGCCGTTCTCCACGATGTTGTCGATTTTTGACCGGTGTCCATGTTTTGGTCGTTCGGTCCAATGTCTCGCCCAAATTTGGCATGTTTTCGGTGTAACCGTCACATGGGAGACGCTAGTCGTTTTTTCCATGATGTCGTGGATTTTTATCCCGGTTTCTACATTTTGACCATTCGGTTCAACGTCTGGCCCAGATTTGGCCTGTTTATGGTGTAACCATCACGGGAGACACTAGTCGTGTTTTCCAGGATGTCGTGGATTTTTTACCGGTTTCCATGTTTTGGCCAATCAATTCAACGTCTTGCCCAGATTTGGCCTGTTTGCAGCGTAACCGATACACGGGAGACGCTGGTCGTGTTTTCCATGATGTCAGTATGTTTTTCACGATGTCTTGGATTTTTATCCGTGTCCATGTTTTGGCCGTTCGGTCCAACGTCTCGTCCAGATTTGGCATGTTTTCCGTGTAACCGTCACACGGGACACGCTAGTCGTGTTTTCCACAATGTCATGGATTTTTTCCTGGTTTCCACGTTTTGGTTGTTCGGTCCAACGCCTTACCCAGATTTTGCCAGTTTTGAGCGTAACCGACACATGGGGGATGCTAGTCGTGTTTTCCACGATGTCGGGCGTGTTTTCCACATTTTGGTCATTCTGTCCAACGTCTCGCCCAGATTTGGCTTGTTTTCGGTGTAACCATCGCACAGGGGATGCTAGTCGTGTTTTCCACAATGTCGTGGATTTATCCCGGTTTCCACGTTTTGACCGTTCCGTTCAACGTCTAGCCCAGATTTGGCATGTGTTCAGCGTAACCGACACACATGAGATGCTAGCTGTGTTTTTCACGATGTCGTGGATTTTTTGCCAGTATCCACGTTTTGGCCGTTTGGTCCAATGTCTTTCCTAGATTTGGCATGTTTTCGGTCTAACCATCACACGGGAGACGCTAGTCATATTTTCCACGATTTCGTGATTTTTTTCTAGGTTTCCATGTTTTGGCCGTTCGGTCAAACGCCTCGCCCAGATTTTGCCAGTTTTGAGCGTAACCGACACACATGGGGCGCTAGTCATGTTTTTGACGATGTCGAGCGTGTTTTACACGATGTCTCCTGGCTTCCACGTTTTGACCGTTCGGTCCAACGTCTCGTCTAGATTTGGCCTATTTTCAGTGTAACCGGCACACAGGAGACACTAGTCGTGTTTTCCACGATGTCGTGAATTTTTTCCCGGTTTACACATTTTGGCCGTTCGGTTCAACGTCTCGGCCAGATTTGGCATGTGCTCAGCGTAACCAACACAC